>CM053575.1:47473108-47492200 GCA_028646485.1 Cryptoprocta ferox
GCCGCAGAGGAAAAAATACATGGGGGTGTGAAGGTTGTGACTGAGCTTGATGGCCAACATTATGCACACATTTGCAGCTAGGATGGCCACGTGGGAGAAGAAAATCATCACAAAGAGGAGACCCTGCAAGTCTGGGAAACTGGAAAACCCCCACAGAAAGAAGGTGCTCAACGCGGTATGATTGCCCGCCATTCTGATGCAGGCAGCAACTTTCTTCCAAAGATGTAGAGCTTCTTGAGGTTAAGACTCTGAGATGGCTATAAAAATCTGCCACTGCACAGATCTTCCCTAGACTTTAATCAGGGGAACTGGGGGAAGTCTCAGGCAACTCTTCATGGGAGAGCCTGAGAAAGGGATGCTAAATACACTGGATTGAAGTCAAGTTCAGGAGTCAGAGTGATCAGAATGATTCTAGTGGGAAAATGTGTATGAATGACTTAGGGTGGGCCCAAATATCTTCTTGGATCCTACTCACAAAAGCACTCTTATCTCTCTCTTTTCGAAGCAGGATCTAAATGTAATCGGGAAAATAGGAATAAAATTGCTTTGTTCTCACCCACTGGATTTGTGATGCCACATTTTCAAATACCTTTTGAGGTCTACTGGTAACCTGATAGTTTGGTGTGCTTAATAAACTATTGATTCAATGAGCAATATAATCCAAAAATTTTAATTGTTTAAAATTAATATGTCATTTAAAAAATTTAGGGAGGTTAATGCAATACTTTTTCATCAGTGCATCACCATGAACCAGCTCCAAAGGTAATAACTGTAGCAATGACTAGTCCATAGAAATGAAGATAATGTGTTGTAACTTCTGCTAGATTTCTATCCATAGCAGTATTCGGTTCACAAAGATTAAAAACAAAGAGATATACAATATTATTTGCTCTTAATACATATCAATAATTTTTAAGTTCTTAAGAACTTCTCATTGAAGTTTTTTTTCATTGTGTATATACAATATAATGGACTAGTTTGAAGTCAACGTGATTTTGAAAGTACTGTCTCATTCTAGAATGGCATATTCTGGTCATAACATTCTAGTCAACTTTTGAGTTTTTAGCAAAACATCCAAGACGTTTTCTACCAGGTATACTTGTTATGTGGTTTGCTTTGAAGTGCAGATCTGAATAGAACCAGTTCAAATTCCTCCTAAGATCAATTTGGGAAATCATATTTCTATTTAGATTTTTCATTAAACATCTGATCTTATAACATGTTAGGGCAAAGAAGTGATAGGAAGACACTTCTAGAATTTTAATTAAAATTTTTTTTATTATTATGCTTATTTATTTTAAGAGACAGAGTACAAGCAGGGGAGGGGCAGAGAAAGAGGGAGACGTAAAATCTGAAACAGGCTCCACGCTCTGAGATATCAGTGCAGAGCCTGACACAGGCTCGAACCCACAAGCTGTGAGATCATGACCTGAGCTCAACCAACTGAGCCACCCAGGTGCCCCAAGAGAATTTTAGTTTTAACTTCAGTCACTTTTGAAGGTGAAGGGAAAGAAAAATAGTAAGGAATCAACAGTGGAAAATGAAGGAGTGTACAAGAGAAAGAAATAAACACTGTCTGGAAATTATTCCAGAGGGTTCACAAAGATTAAAAACAAAAGAAGACAAGAAGAAAACAAATATATTGTGAGTTGAAGAGTTGATGTTTTTGCATTGTAGTTGTAGGCAAAGAATACAAAACGAGTCAGGCCACATAACCAGCCCCTGCTTAATACCTATAACGTGCTGGGGTTAGATAGAGCTGTCTCACATAATCCTCACAACTCTATAAGGAATTCTCATTCCGATTTCTAAAAAGATGAAGCCAAGGTACAGAGTGGTTAAATGACTATAGAAGTCATGAATTCATTCAATACACGTTGACTAAATGCATATGATGTGCCAAGCATTTTATACATGGGAAATGACATGGAACCAGACACACAGGATCTCTGTGATGTGAGAGTGAATGACTGCTTTTGTCTGTGGGGTCAGGGAAGCCCCCTCTCTGAGAGGGTGACATGCTTAAATGAAAACTAGAATGGCAACATGGCACCAACAGGTAAAGATCGGGGGAGAGAACATTACGGGTACAGTTCACAGCCAGCACAAAGATCCTATGTGGCAAACTCACCCACCCAAGCAATCTTCAACCTCGACCCATCTGGCTTGTCTTTGAGACCACACCAAGCTCCTTTTCCTTGGAAGGTTCCCTGTCTATTCACCTCTAAAGGAAATGTTTTTGCATTCTCATTGTTTCAGCTACCCTTGTGTGACTCTCCAATTTCTGCCTCTACCAAAAAAGAATCTCCAATATCCTCTGGCACATTTCCAGTACGAGTGTGCCCTCCCAGTACTGAATGCAAGATTTTCAAAACAGACTTGGCCATATTTCCCCCATCAGACCCAATTTTGACTCCTTCCTCACCTTTATATACCAATAAGCCACTTCCAAAATTCCAGATGTCTGATTGCCCTCATCTTTTTTTTTTTTTAATTGCCCCTGCTATTGTTCCAGAACTTTCCCACAGGGTGAATATGGCGCCTCCATAGTTGTTATTAGTCATAAATCTGTTGCATTTTTATTTCATTCACCACCCTATAACCAGAAGTTAGATTCCTAAACACAGGATATGTTAAGTCACTGATAGTATCAAAAATAGTGAATAGCTACACACTGTACAGGAGGAAACCAAAATACCCCTGCATGATGTCCAATCCTCATCACAACGGATCCCTAAATACTGCTCCTGGCTCAGTTTCTATCATATCCTTCTACCTACCCAACCAGGCAAAGCACCCTCCATTTTCCATAAACATCACAACCCTCATGCTATGCCTTTTTTCTTTTTCAAATTCTTTTTTTAAGTTTATTTATTTATTTTTGAGAGAGAGAGAGAGAGAGAGACAGACAGACAGACAGAACGAACGGACGTGCATGGGAGGGGCAGAGAGAGAGAATCCCAAGCAGTCAGCGCACAGCCCCACCTGCTGGTTGAACCCACCCACGAACCACTAGATCATGATCTGAGCCAAAAATCAAGAGTCAGATTCCAAACCCACTGAGCCACCCAGGTGCCCCTGCCCTGTCTTTTTTACATGGTGTTCTCTCTGCTGCCTCCATTTCCCCTGCACCATTTTATTTCCTATCAGACTTTCACTCATTTTCCAGGCCCTAGTTTAGATTAATTTGACTCCTCATTCTCTCTTGTTGTCCACATTTTCTATGTTCTACAATCCTAACTAATAAACTCTCCTGTACCCTACTCTACCTCTCATGTGGATTTTTGTAACAGCCTCACCTTTTCCTCTCCCAGTTCTACCCTTCATCTACCACGAGCTTTTCTATGTTCTATGTACAATCATGCTACATCTCTTCAGAGTAGACTTCTTCTAGATTTCCTTTGCTTACACACAAGTTAATTCTAATAACTTCTAATCTTTATTGTACGACTTAGTTATCCTATATTCTCACAGCTATCCTAAGAGATAAGTACTGTTATTATGATCACATTTGCAGTGAGAAAACTATGGCTTAGCGAGGTACTTAACTTGCCAGAGGTGATAACATCTGTAAGTGTGCATGCACAGTACATTTACAGCAAGGCAGTGACTCTGGAGACTCACTTGCTAGATAATAGGGCTAGTTGATAATAAAGCCTCCCTCACTAAAAGTGCCTTTGCATGGCATTCCAGGTCTTACTGTTCAGCCTCATTTCCTGCTGCTAACCTTCTCCGTATGGGGAACATCCCACTGTTTCCAAAAAATAGTATGCTCTTCAAGCCTCCTCTACTTTGCACATATTTTTTTTTTTAAATAACGTGTAATGTTCTTCCTGCCCTTCTCTGCCTGCTAAAATGTAGCTTTCATGAACAAATGATTCAATGTCTTCTCCCTCTGAAGCTTCATCAAACCTCCTGGTTGTATTGGTCATGTCTTCTTTCAGATTCACATCCCATTTTATTGTGATGTGATGATGGTTTTTTTTAAATTTTAAATAAAAAATTTTTTAGCTTGACTCCTGTATTTGATAGGGCAGAGACTTATTTTAAAATTCTGTCTCCCCCAAGTTGTAGGCTAAGCCTCATGAATACACAGCTTTTACTACGATTTTTTCAAAATCTGCAGGAAAAAATGGAATAGCATATTCTCTAGAAAGCCTCCATGATTGCTACTTCAATGCACTCATCAATACACTAGTTGGTCAACTCAGTATTTATTTTATTTGGACATGTACTGAAGATAGTTGGTTGCTCTCTAAATACATTTTAAGAGTAATGTCACCTAGTAGTGTGGGTGCATATATAGATATTTCTACATTCTTGCTTATTTTATAAGAGGTGAACAAAAAAAATCTCAAAAATTCTATCAGTGGTTGCTGAAAGTCCAGGAGAAACAACCATTTGTGAATTCTAGACATAACCTCTATTTATTATAGTATTGAATCACATTTGACCTACATAAGTGATCATCATACTAAGGGGCATCGCAGTATCGCCAGAGGAGCTTTATGAAAACAACACATCTCCACTCATATCCACAAGTTTTTTGCAAGCTTCTCCGAGAAATGGCCAGGGTGTGAGGGTATATGTACTCTACATAATCTTTCTCATGGTTTTTGGTTGAAAAGTTTTGACTTTCATGATACATTCTTTTCATATATGTTGATGGTAAATTCTGTTTTTTAAAATACTATTCCAGTACATTAATGATAGAAGATAATGTCAATATGACATTGTTTCCATTCTTCCTGATGATCTTGGTAGGTGCTGGAGAGCAAGATGCCTATCCAATTTCTCAGCCCTTCTGTTTGTTTTCCCCAAGCCTTGCCCTCTTTATTAACCTGGCTTTTGCCTTGAGTTTACTATCCTATTCTGTTTTCAGTTCTTCAAATTTTCCTCTGTGGAGTTTTTAGGAATCCTTCTCTACCCAGGAGTAGGCAGTTGACATTTTTAATTTCTAGCTTCTCTGAGGCCACAGTATCTTTAATACCTCCTAACATACTATTAACACCGTACGTAGTTAATTATTAGAGGATATATAAAAATGTTCATTATAGGGAGTAAAACAACTTTAAAATTCCTACCTTCCACAGAAAGAAGATCACCTCTAGTCCTTTAAAGTCACAAGGTATTAAGCTATAAGAATGTACAGTCTTGCAACTCAGGTGGTTTTCTACAGTTCTTGCTGTGAGATCATGTGTCTAATTCAGGGATAAGTTTTAAGACGATTTTCCCCTTTGAATGCCTGTGATGAGTCCCCTCATGTCTTAAAGTCTTATGTTATGACTCCTATAATATAAAAGGCTGAGTCTTCTCCATTCCTTAAGAATGGAACTCAGTACTGTAAAGATTTTAATGAGAGTTTTGGGGCCCCTGGAGACCATTATCTTGAGACCACTGCTTTAGACACCAGGAGTCCTGTGCTCTGTGGATTTAGTACCCAGTGTGATGGACTCAAAAATATTTTTAAATCCCGACATACCATAGAGACTTTCCAGTGACATTTGTACTTCTTCTTCTGAATAACAATCAAAATGATAGAAATTCAACTTGTTAACAATCAAAATGATAGAAATTCAACTTGTTAAAAATATATCTTGGGATATAGATATTCCCTCAGGGATATTTTACTCCCTGTCAAATATCATGTATTTTGTAATTCTGAAAATTTGCCAAGTCCCTCAGATCTCCTCTGCCCTATACACAGGGCAAGGGAAGGGCAGGTCTTGAGAAGCTATTGCCTGGGGAAACGTTCAGAAGAAAGTGAGTAGGAAGAAAATGAACACACAGCACGAGCAATGTGATTTCTTTCTCATGAGGCAACTCTGCTGGGGAGGACCTTGCTGAAAAAGAAATCTCCAGTCACTACACTGCTATTCGTGATATTCACAACAGCTCCTTATTGCCTCTCTATCAGCTTGGACGTCAAAGCCTTCCACCATCTGTGCTATCGTCCACCTAATTTGCAATCAAGTCTTTTCTCCAATATCTGCTATCATAACCCTCACTAATTGTGGCAAGCCAGTCAATACCCTGTCTCCTGATTAAATTCTGCACTTTCCTCATCCTGAAGTCTATTCTGTCTGGAAATCCCTTTCCCTGAGTTTACCTGTCTAAACTCCTGCCCGTTCTTCGAGGTTCAGAACAAATACCTATCCAAGAAGCCCTTTATTTGTATAAAGTTAAAAGCCGAGAGAAAAATTAAGGTCATTAAGAAGGAATTCTATTAGGAGAGATACTTTTTCTTATTTTCAAATTTTCATTTAAATTCAGTACAAAATGGGTTTCAAGAGTAGAATTTAGTGATTCATCACTTACATACAACACCCAGGGCTCATAACAAGTGCCCTCCTTATTACCCATCCCCCAGTTAGCCCATTCTCCATCCACCTCTCTCCATCAACCCTCATTTTATTCTCTATCTTTAAGAGTCCTTATGGTTTGTTTCCTTCTCTCTTTCCTCCTCTCCCTATATGTTCATCTGTTTTGTTTCTGAAATTTCACTTATGAGTGAAATCATATGGTATTTATCTTTCTCTAAATGACTTATTTCTCTTAGCATAATATACTCTAGCTCCATTCACATCATTGCAGATGGAAAGATTTCATTCTTTTTGATGGCTGAGAAATATTCCATTATGTATGTGTGTGTATATGGATATATATATACACACACACACACACCTATATATATGTATACACACACATATACACATACCACCTCTTCTTTATCCATTTATCAGTTGATGGACATTTGGGCTTTCTCCATAGTGTGGCTATTGTTGATGGTGCGGCTATAAGCATCGGGGTGCATATACACTTTTGAATCTGTATTTTTGTATCCTTTGGGTATATACCTAGCAGTGCAATTACTGGATCATAGGGTAGTTCTGTTTTTAACTTTTTGAGGAACCTCCATACTGTTCTCCAGAGTGGTTTCACCAGTTTGTATTCCCACTAACAGTGTAAGAGGGTTCCCCCTTCTCTGCATCCTCATTCTTGTGTTAATTTTAGGCATTCTGACAGGTGTGAGGTAGTATCTCATCACAGTTTTGATTTGTATTTTACTAATAATGAGTGATGTTGAACATCTTTTCATGTGTCTTTTAGCCATCTGGATGGATGTCTTCTTTGGAAAAGTGTCTATTCATGTCTTTGAGAGGCACTTACTTTGTGTTTGTTTTATTTTTTTATTTAAAAATTTTTAATGTTTATTTATTTTTGAGAAAGAGAGAAAAAGATAGAGCACAAACAGGAGAGGTGCAGAGAGAGAGGGAGACATGGAATCTGAAGCAGACTCCAGGCTCTGAGCTGTTAGCATAGAGTCTGACGCAGGGCTCAAATCCACCAACCATGAGATCATGACCTGGGCTTAGGTCAGACGCTCAAACAACTGAGCTCAGGTGCCCTGAAAGGCACTTACTTTGGATGTCCTCCACTGCATTCCAGAACTTCAGTCCTAACAGATGTGATGCAACAGTCTAGTGAGCTGTAGATAACGGTAAAATGGAACTTTTAAAACTAGACAGACATTTTTTGTGCCGTTCTCTCTTGCCAAGCCAGTGAACAGCTTCTTTGAGAGCTGGCTGGTAATGTTCACAGCCATACTCTTAAAAATTGCTCCCCACTGAAAGAGACTGGAAATATCTAGGAGTAAATGTCCTCACTCCCAGGGTGGCCCATAACCAACAACGGAATGAAACAGTGATTTAAGAACAACAATGACAAGCACACCCTATCGCTGCAGGGTAGGACAATCCTGAGGTGCCATCCCATGCTCCAGTGCTCCCTGTGGGATCAGAATGAAGCTACATTTCAGCAGAGCCCACAGCTTTATCTGGCTTCTCCTGCTTCTCTCTCATTCTTATAGTTTTCCCTAGAGATCACTCCTCACTAAACCACTTAGTGGTCATAAGACAGTTATAAGACCGTCTTGATGCATATGCAGAAATGAGGGCTGTATACACCTTACGGTGCACACTCAGAATTTAAAAAAAAATCAAATATAAACATCAGGTTCTGATTGCTGCCTCAGATTCCTCCTCCCTGAGGGACTAGTCCTAACCCTTACCCATCACTGAGAGTCAAGTTGGTGGAATTTCTGTCTAGGAATCTTTTTGCACTTGCTCCTTGCCCTTCTGGGATTTTTATTTCTTGCCAACTGGCTCTGATTAGTAGAGACTGGACTAACTCAAGTCAACCATGTTTTCTGTGATTTTGCTCCTTTAGTTAAACTCTCCTGTTCTGATATACGTATCCCCACAGTTGTCCCCTCATTGATGGCTGGCTCCATCTGTTTGGTGCGTGTCACAGCCGTCTCCTACATCTGTTTCCTCATCACCATCCTGAAGATGCACTCCCCTGAGGGATACCACAAGGCCTTCTCCAACTGTACATCCCACCTCACAGCAGTCACTCTGTGCTATGGGACCATCACTTATTCATTTATGTGATGCCCAAGTCCAGCTACTCAACGGGCCAGAACAAGGTGGTGATCCCCATGTTGAACCCCCTCATCTACAGCCCCAGGAACAGTGAGATGAAAGGGGCTCTGAAGATCAGTGAGCTTAGCAATTAATGCAATCTGTTATTTTATGGCATTTGATACGATAATATACCATAATAATAAAAGGAGGGGTGGCTGGGTGGTTCAGTTGGTTAAGCATACAACTTTGGCTTAGGTCATGATCTCACAGCTCGTGAGTTTGAGCCCTGAGTCGGGCACTATGCTGACAGCTCAAAGCCTGGAGTCTGCTTCAGATTCTGTGTCTCCCTCTCTCTCTCTGACCCTCCCCCACTCATGCTCTTTCTCTCTCAAAAATAAATAAACATGAAAAAATAATAAAAGGAAATGGTGTCTGTGGTCTGAATACATTGGTCCTTATGTCATAAGCCAGTATGGAGTTTTCTAGTAAATGAAGGGGGTGGATTTTTTTTATATCAAGTTGTAAATCAGAGGCCCATGGTGAGTTACTTTAATGAAATGAAATTCATAACTAGAAACACACATTGATTCATGTGGAAAAATACCGTATCAGTTGAAACCCTTTTAAAATATAATTCACATATTTCTTCATGTTCTCTACCATAAGTTAGGGTTATTGTACCTTCAAACCTTTAAGACATTTTCTTTCACATTTATCTTGCAATGACTGTGATAACTCTGCACATGACTGAGTACCTCTGAGAGGAAATGACAAAGTGGAACCAGATAGAAAACTGGTGGAACTGTTTTCTTACAGGAAGGTTATCTGCTGGGGATGGCCTTTGTGAACCCATGGCATTCTGGCCTGTGTACCTGATCTCTGGCCCAGTCATATATGGGGGTACCCAGAGAAGAAGAGGACTGACCTGTGAATTATGTCAGGACAAAACAGGTGACTTCTCTGTGGGAATGAGCAGGGTTTCTGGCCTCCTTAGGGACAAGGAGTGAACAAACTCTTAGAGTGACTCATTCATGGTCAACCCTATTCTGCTCAGGAGACTGGAGGGAATGGACTAGCTCTCCTCTGAATTTTTTACTGCCGCCTGTGGAGACTTAACCACTTTCATAGGCTGACAACGACCACATTTATTTACTCTTTCTGCTCCCACTTTAGTGTTTCAGACACACAATCTCTCTTTTTGCTGATAAACTTATTGGGCATTAATCATTTCACTCATACATTTATTCTTCCATACATTCAAAAATTGTGCTGAATGACTTTTTTAATGCATGAAAGAAATATAATTTTATTGAATGATCTTATATTCCAGGGATTGTCCTAGGCTAGGGAATTGTCTCTACATGACAAGCATGTAGAGATATCTGCCCACATGGAATTTATCTTATAGTATAGTATCTTATCTTATAGAATTTATCTTAAAGTATGGGAGAGGCAATAACATAAAGAAGTTATGAAACAGATTATTAGGAGAAAGAAAAAGCAGAGCAGAGTAAGGAAGGCTAACATGTTAGGAGCTGGGAGGGGTCAATGCAGGTGTCACCAGGAAGATAACATCTAAGCATGGATGCAGGAGGTAAGGGCATTTCTTGCCTTGTCGGGTAATACGGTTACCTGTGGGCAAATGTCCAAGTTTAATCTTCCATTCATATGCATATAGTTTACCTTTGAGGCAATGGATGGCTTGATCATTTTAACCAATCCAGTGGTGAGAACAACCAAAACAAATGATGAAATATTAAATATATCTTAAATTCATTAGAGGATAATAAGGAATTGCTTCACCAGTGACTGTGAGAACCCAGAGAAGTAGACCTAACACTCAAAAATGCTTTTGAGGGTGCCTGGTTGGCTTACTCAGTGTAACACTTGACTCTTGTCTCAGGGTTATAAGTTTGAGCCCCACATTGGATGTAGAGATTACTTTAAAAAAGTCTTTACGGGAGCACCTGGGTGGCTCAGTTGGTTAGGCATCTGACTTCAGCTCAGGTCATGATTTCACAGCTCATGAGTTCAAGCCCCACGTCAGGCTCTGTGCTGACAGCTCAGAGCCTGGAGCCCTGCTTCAGATTCTGTGTCTCCTGTTCTCTGCCCTTTCCCCACTTGCACTTTGTCTCTCTCTCTCTCAAAAATAAATAAACATTTTTTTAAATTACAAAAAATCTTTATTAAAAAAATGCTTTTGCCATGAGAGAATTTGACAAGTCAGAAGGAGGTGTTGTTATCAACCCAGGCTATGGATTTAGTGTTCTTCTGGGATAAGAGGAGGTTAAGTCAACATCTAGGACATGTCCACGTGGACAATTCTAAATGATACACCTCACATATATCCTTAGGATAAAGGGAAACCTGAAGTGAAAAAGTCTTATGCAGATTTGCAGCCCTGGAGATGTAGCATCTCATGCCCTGACTTGGATAGAAGATGGCCAAGGAGAGGTAGTGCCTCAAGGTGAACTGAATAAGCAAACAACTCAAGCCTCAATTATTCCTATCAACGATTATTCAAATACAGTCACTAGCCCACAGTGAAAGATAACAGCTGGCAAGAAAGGAAACAAGGTCCCAAATGTGGAAGCCAGTGCAAACAACAAATAGTGGAAACAGAACCAGTCAGATTTAAGAAATGGGAATTAATAGACAAAGATTGTAATAGTACTTTCTTTACACACACACACACACACACACACACAGATAAAGAAGATGATAGCAATGTCAACATCCTGGATGTAGTATTATACTATAGTTTCACAAGATGTTCCCATTAGGAGACACTGGGTTAAGAGTACACAAGAACGCTGTATTATTCAGTACAACAGCACATGAGCTGAAAATTATCTCAAAAAGTGTAATTCACAAAAGGGGGCATGCGGAGGAAGACCTGGGCACCAAGGCATTCTGAGCAGCCATTCTTGCTTGTATCTATTGCGGTACTCGGCCAGTGAGCTCCTTGAAACAGGGGCCACATTTTAGTCACAATGTATCCATGGATAAAGTTTAGTATATTGGTTGCTCCATAAATGCCTGTAAACAAGAACTTCAGTGAGAATTATCACCAAAGGAAGTAAGTGCTAAAAGTTGAAAAGCAGGAACTGGGAGAGCTGTCTTGGAATGGGTGGGACACGGATCGTGTCCTCATGAAAAATGTTGAAGGCATTACAAGAGCTACAAAAGCAAAATTGGCTTAAGTGTCCCTGGTCCTGGAAAGCAGGAAAAGCCCATACGGGGAGCTCACCATCCTGTATCACTTTTCACCTTGAGGAATTGGCTAAATGTAAAGTGTCTGAGAGGCTAAAAAGCATATAACCCACATTACTTGCAGATAAACCAAACAGAGATTTTTGAAGCTGTAAGAGGCTGGGGGAAATTCTAGTTCAAGGTCAAGCAAGGAGGGAGGGTCCTAGTAAAACTCCTATGTCTTCAACTAGAACGCTCAGAGCAAGGGCTAACCAGTAGTGGTCTGAGCATCACAAAGACTGAAGTCCAGCTTCCAGTAATCGCAATATCGTTTTGGATTAAGGTGTTCTGCCTCACCCTAAATGCCTGGCTGAAGGAAAAATAATTTCTGGATGAAATTTAAATCATCCATATTCTCAAGTTTTCTCTAAGATTTGCTTTTAGCACTGAGGTATAATTAACACATAAGAATTATATATATTTAAAGCCTACTACTCTTATGCTTCCTTATACATATATATTGTGAAATAATCACCATAATCAAGTTAATTAACATATCCATCACCTCTCATGGTAAGTCTCACAGGGGTAAGTCTTCATGATTGTTTTTTCATGATTTTTTCTTCCTCTTTGCATGTTTGATTTCTCTTTCCTTGGTTCTTTCTCTCAGCCTTCCATTTTTCCTCTTTCATTCCTTCTTTCCTCCATTCCTCCTTTCTTGTATTGTTAGAGCCAACTGATAGAAAAATTCCTAATAATGAACAGTAGGGGCGCCTGGGTGGCTCAGTTGGTTAAGCATCTGACTTCTGCTCAGGTCAGGATCTCACAGTTCGTGGGTTTGAGTCCTATGTTGGACTCTGCACTGACAGCTCAGAGCCTGGAGCCTGCTTCAGATTCTGTGTCTCCCTCTCTTTCTCTGCCCATCCCCCAAACTCATGATCTATGTCTCTCTATGTCTCTCTCTCTCTCTCTCTCCCTCTCTCAAAAATCAATAAACATTAAAAAAGAGTTCTTAAGAAAAAGAAAAAATTAATAATAATGAACAGTAGTTTTGTAAGTACCACCTTTCAAAGTTCTCTGCACAAAATCCAGGACTCTTTATACACAGACAGAACACAGAATTTTTCATGTCATTCTTTGTTAGTTTACAGAGAACTGATTTTCGTATGTTGATGCTATACTCTGCAACTTCCTTAATTTGTTCCAACTGTTCTTTGGTGGGTCTCTAGGATTTTCTATATGTAAGATCATGTTATCTAAAAACAGTGACAGTTTTACTTCTTCCATTCTGTTTTGGATGCCTTTTAATTCTTTATCTTGCCTAACTGCTCTGGCTAGGACTTCCAGTACCATGATAAACAAGAAATAATAAGAGTGTATATCCTTTTCTTGTTCTTATTCCTGGAGGAAAGCTTTCAATCTTTCACCATTGGGTATGATGTTAGCTGTGGTTTTGTCACTTATGGCCTTTATTACATCAGGGTCCAACCTTCAATTGCTATTTTGTAGAAAGTTTTTATTATGAAACTATGTTGAATTTTGTAGATGCTTTTTCTGCATCTGTGGAGATGATAATGAGATTTTAATTTTTTTATTCTATTAATGTGATATGTCACATTTATGACCTGCATAATGCTGAACCATTCTTATACGCCAAAGATAAATACCAGTTTATCATGGTATATAGTCATTTTAACATGCTGTTAAACTGGGTTATTTTATTGAGAGTTTTTGCTTCCGTGTTCATCAGGGAACTGCCTTCTAATTTTCTTTTCTATAGTGTCCTTATCTGGCTTTGGTATCAGAGTAATGTGGAACTTGTAAAATGAGATTGGGAGTGTTCTCTTCAGAATTCATCAATGAAACCATGTGGTCCTCAGTTTTTCTTTGTTGGAAGGTTTTTGATTATTGCTTCAATCTCCTTACTCATTACTGGTGTCCAGATTTTCTATTTCTTCATGTTCAGTCTTGTTATGATGTTTCTAGGATTCATCTATTTCTTCTAAGTTCTCCAATTTGTTGGTGTTTAGTTGTTCATAGTAGTCTCTTATGATCCTTTGTATTACTGTGGTATCAGCTGGTATCAGCTGTTCTGTGTCCTTTGTTATTTCCAATTTTGAGTCTTTTCTCTTTATTAGGTACTCAAAGATTTGTCAACTTTGTTTTTCTTTACAAAGAAGCAGATCTTAGTTTTGTTGCTCTTTTTTATTGTTTTTCTTGTCTCTATTATTCATTTCTGTTCTTATCACTGTTCTTTACTTCTGTTCTTATCACTGTTATTTCCTTCCTTCTGCTAACTTTGGACTTAGTCTGTTCTTCTTTTTCTAGTTCCTTGAGGTGTAAAGTTAGATTTTTCTATTTTCTTAGTCCTTTTTTGTGGAGATATAATTGACATATTACATTATATTAGTTTCAGGTATACAATGATTAGATATATGCATATATTGTGAGATGATCATCACAATAAGCCTAGTTAACATCCAGCACCACATATAAACAAATTTTTTTCTCTTGTAATGAGAACTTTTAAGATTTACTCTTAGCAAATTTCAAGTATACATCATTATTAACTATAGTCACCATGTTGTACATGAACGAACAGTTTGTACTCTATGACCGATATCATTCCATTTCTACCACCTCTTAACCTCTGGCAACCACTATTCTACATTTTGTTTCCCTAAGTTCAATTTTTCTAGATTCCACATAGGTACCATGCAATATTTTTCTTTCTGTCTCTTGCTTATCTCACTAAACATTATGTCCTCCAAGTTTATA
The DNA here is from genome assembly GCA_028646485.1 of Cryptoprocta ferox. Classification (NCBI taxonomy): domain Eukaryota; kingdom Metazoa; phylum Chordata; class Mammalia; order Carnivora; family Eupleridae; genus Cryptoprocta; species Cryptoprocta ferox. The sequence continues at coordinate 47,487,505 of CM053575.1, forward strand.
CACAGTATTACAAATGGTAGGATTTCCTTTTTTGAGGGCTGAATAATATTCTATTATGTATATATGTGAGTTTCTTTATCTGTTCATTTATCAATGGATGCTTAGGATGTTTCCATATTTTACCTATTGTAAATAATTTGGCAATGAACATGGGGGTGCAGATATCTCTTTAAGATACTAATTTCTTTTCCTTCATATATATACCCAAAAGTGAGATTTCTGGTTCATATAGCAGTTCTATTTTAATTTTTTGAGGAGCCTCTATATTGTTTTCCATGACGGCTATATGAATTTACATTCCCGCCAACTGTGTACAAGGGATTTCTCCACATCCTCACCAACACTTGTTATTTCTTGGGTTTTTTTTTTTTTTTGAGAATATTCATTCTAACAGGAGGGAGATGATATCTCATTGTGACTTTGACTCACATGTCCCTGTTGATTAATGACATTGAGCACTTTTTCATAAACCTATTGGCTATTTGTACTTCTTCTTGGAGAAATATCTATTCAGTTCCTTTAACCCCTTTTTAATCAGTTTGTTCTATTGATTTAGTAGTTCCTCATATATTTGGATATTAATCCCTTATCAAACACATGGTTGGCAAATATTTTCTCCCACTCCATAAGTTGTCTTTTCATCTGATAATGTGATACACTACACTAAAATAATGGAGCATAAAAATCATAATATCATATGAATAGATGCAGAACTAGCATTTGACAAAATTCAACATGCTTTCATAATATAAAACTTCCAACAAATTATATGTAGAAGCAATAATCAACATAATAAAGACCATGTATGATAAGCCCATAGCTAACATCACACTTACTAGTGAAAAGCTGAAAGCTTTTCCTGTAAGATCAGAAACAAGTTGGAGATCCCCAAACTTGCCACTCCTATTCAACACAGTTGGGAAATCCTTGCCAGAGAAATTAGGCAAGATTAAAAAAATAGAAGGCACATGAGACAAAAGATATAAAATAGTCTGTTTTTAGATGACATGATCTTATATACAGAAAATCCTAAAGACTACAAAAAAAACTGTTAGAACTAATAAATGAATTCAGTAAAGTTGCAGGACACAAAATTAACATACAAAAATTAGTTGCATTTGTATACTAAAAAAAGGAAAACTGAAATCTTATAAAATAGAGTATGATTTGATTCCATTTGTATGAAATTCTATAATCTACAAGACAAGCCATGGTGAAAAAAAATAATCAGAACAATGGGTGCCTCTCTTATGGGAAGCTAGGACTCACTGGGGAGGGGCATAGGTGAAGTTCCCAGGCTGATACTAATATTCTTTTTTTTTTTTTTAATGTTTATTCATTTTTGAGAGAGAGAGAGAGAGAGAGAGAGAATGCATGAATGGGGGAGGGGCAGAGAGAGAGGGGGATAGAGGATCCAAAGCAGTCTCTGAGCTGACAGCTGCAAGCCCAATGTGGGGATCGAACCCATGAGCTGTGAGATCACTACCTGAGATAAGGTCAGATGCTCAACCTACTGAGCCATTCAGGTTCCAATAATATTCTATATAATGAGAGGTGTTTGAGTTACACAGGTGATGCATCTGCCTATTCATAGTGACTGTACATTTAAGATTAGCATACTTTATGCAAATTTCCACAAAGTTGCATAGAATAAAACATATAAGAGGTATTGAACTCTAGTTATTGATATGTGTACAAAAGTCTTAAGGAGGAAGTGTACTACAATTTCCTTTGTACCTTAAGATGGTTTAATACATGAACAAAGTACAAAGAGACATGTGATAAAGCCAATATAGTAAAATCTTAATGTGTGGCACAATGTATTTTCCAAAAATGGTGACAGCAATAATTCCAGTCCCACATGCTCTTCCAGAACTTTGTCACTGTCCCATCAAGGGCTATAATCTCTTTTCACCTCCTAGAACTTGGGTGTTACTTGAAGGCTCTCTGAATGAAAAGAATTAAGTATAAGTGAGGTGGGATATAAAAGTTGATAACGGCATCCACTGGACTCTCATGGAATGCTCACCCACCGAACCCAGCCACCATGCACATGCAGAAAGGCTCAACCCCAATGCAAGGTCTCACACAACAGCTAACCATCAACAACTAGATTAGAGTGTGCAAGATATTCAATATCTCTGTTAATCTCTATTGAGCCTCTCTGTATGAATTCAGTTAAACCCACTAAGTTTTGGGTTTGTTTAATACAACAGTGGATACTAAGAACAATCTAGGTCCTGGATACACAGATGCCGACAAGATAATTGTTGCAGATGCTTTGTGTTTTAAAAATTTTGGGGAGCCTTGGTGGCTCAGTCAGTTAAGTGTCTAACTTCAGTTCAGGTCATGATCTTGCATGAGTTCAAGCCCCAACTTGGGCTCTATTCTGACAGCTCAGAGCCTGAAGCCCACTTTGGATTCTCTGTCTCCCTCTTTCTCTCTCTCTCTCTTTCTCTGCCCCTCCCCCTTGTGTTCTCTCTCACACAAATAAACATTTAAAATATATAGACAGATAGATAGATAGATGATACATAAGAATTTCATGAAATACTGGGAACAAATTTTGAACGGCCCTGCAGTCAATGGAAGTTTCAATTACAGTGGATTTTGCTCTTCAGCAAGCCCTTCTACAGAAGAGTTACTTCATGAGGAAGCAGTCACAACAAATGTTCTGTGATCATTGTTTTTTCCCAACCTTTCTTCTGTCTGATTCCCCAGGCAACAGACTGTATGACAGGCCCTCTCCCTTGCCCTGCCCGTAGGACAGAAAGACCTCCGGGACCTGGCACATTTTCAAAACTAAAAAAATAATGGTATTGAATAGGAAGTACAATACCTGAGGCACTCCTTCATATTCCAAAATGTATTTGAACAAGTTGAATTTCAAATACTTGATTTGTTTTTTCATATAAATAAGAGCAAGCTTAACTGAATAATTGCTAAGCTATAACAAAATAAAAATAAGGTTTTGTGGATGTCACAGTGAGTTCTAGGTCCACAGAGAAAATCCTCCTGGTATCTAATGGAAGGGCAGAAACTCTGAGTAGTGTCAAGGGGTAATAGTCTCAGGTGACCACAAAATTCTCACTGGAATGTGCATGGAACTCAGCTCTGACCATAAATAATAGAGAAGATGCTGCCCTAAGGTTATAAGAGATGTAATTTGAGACAAAGCGAGCTTATCACAGTCATTCAAAGGGCAAAATGGCTTAAACACTAATCCCTAAAGGATATTAGAGAATTATAGAAAACTATACATGAGCATCAGTTCTTCATACAGCTTACTGTCTTCTTTTTAAGAGTTTGGAAGTGATTCCTCTTTGACATAAGGTGGGAATTTTATATTTCTATTTGTCATGCACATTGTGCTCTATCCACTAGTAATGAACTAGCTATGGGGGTTAATCAGCAGTTGAAAGGTACTGAATATACAAAGGATACAACTGGATGGAGAGAAATGCTGTAGTTTTCCTATTCCTGGCACAATTACCACGCAGATGAAGCAATGAGGGGTTAGAAAGCGCAGAGAACAGGACTGCAAACTCCATCCCAAAGCCAAGTGTGCAGCTGAGAGGGAGTGACTTCACACAGCCGATAAGCAGAAGAGCAGCTACAGCGTCACAGGTAACTTGTGAGCAGGCAAGTGTTGCTGAGCCCCTGTTGGAAAAGCTGTCTCTACACCATCTGATGTTTTAGCAAATGGGACTTGAACTAGCAGGTACTGGCCACTTATTATCTGGTAAGATAAGGACATGTGCATAGCATTGTAACCCCGCTAGGAGATATATTCAGGGCCATGGAGAAAAGTGGCTACTTGCATATATGCATGTAATAGAAATGGGGTTTGGATGTGAACACAGGTCCCTCTAATTCTGCTCAATCCTCCCCTCGCGCGTTACAAAACAGACTTCAGAATAATTCCAGGTCTAATCTCAAGACTAATTTGGCGATTTCATTGTATCAAAAGAATTAAACTGGAAAGAGTAAAGAAAAACATTTATAAAATGTTGCCATTTCCATATTTCACCCATTATTCAATTGTAAATTTCACTGTAAACCATTGGCAATTTGATTCTTTGTGGGTCTCCCCCACCCCACATACCTTTTTCCCTTTGACTGCTTGGTGTGACCATTTGATTTCATATTTAGCAGTTGTGATTTTTAAAAATAAGTATTTCTTTGGTGGATCTAATATAGCCTCACTGAAAGAGCTAAGGAAATAAATTTTCTCATATATACATATGTATGTACATATATATATACACACACACATATATACGCATATATGTGTATATGTGTATATATATGTGTGTGTGTATACGTGTGTGTGTATATATATATACATACATATGTATATATGAGAAAATTTCTCACAAAGTAATATATATTATATATATATACACATATATATATAAACTCAGAAAGCCATTTACAACCAGAGAAAACTTAAGCTTTATGAACCTCTATGTAAATCTTGTTAAATTTCCTATCAGAATTCATACCTGAGGAGAGGACAAGATGGCGGAGAAGCAGGGAGCTCTGTAATCCGCGCACGCCCGTATGGATTGAACTGAGAAGGACTGAAGGGATAAAACTTGGATTTGCAAGTGGGGGAAAGAAGAAACAGACGCCAGAAAGAAGACAACCTCAAAGATGCCTGAGTGAGTGACTGTGATCTGGGAAATTAGGGGAC
>CM053575.1:47502442-47581253 GCA_028646485.1 Cryptoprocta ferox
AAAGAAAAGCAAATGACATACTCAACTTTGTGTCCTGAGTTCATAATCTAGTGCTAGGAATAAAGAGACTAAATAAAGATTCAGTGAGTTAGAATTAATGTTTAACCAACAAACAATTGTCAAATGCTTGCTCTGTACCAGACACTGTACTTTGAGCTAAGGATAATTTGTTCAACCTCCCACATCACTACTTTCACCCACCCAAGTTTCTGCAACTGCATTTCCAACTAGCAATAATCATTATACTCCTATCTTCCTTTATGTCTCAGTTTAAATGTCATTTCGCCAGTACATCTTTCCTTGAGCATCACAAACAAATGCATTTGCCAAATGATATCAAGAGGGATAGAGCCTGGAAAAAAAGCTACTGCCTAGGGGTTTAGGCAGCATGGCAGGGTGAATACATAGAAGTTTGAGGTCAGAGACACCAAGGCAGCTAAGGCTTGTGAGGCCAAGATCCTGGAGAGGAAAAACTGAAGAGGTGTGAGCCTGCAATCCTATGCGTAATTTCTTTTTAAGGAATGTGACTACTTCTGAGTTGCACAAGGTCTGGTGAGGTATCACCAGTGGATGCCAAGTGGAAATCAGCTTGTGAGAGGCTGAAGATCTTAAAAGAGATTCTGGCATTTTGTAGTGCTGGCTTGATAGGCAGGCTGTTTAAGGTGGAGGGGACCCATAACACCTTATGCTTTTACTTGGGAGTCCTGAAAGACTATACCTTAGGGGTAATTGCTGCATCCCGTAAAATAAAGTCAAATCAGAAATAGGTCCTCCCCAACAAAGAACAGCCCCTAACCTATACTGGGAATACCACCACCGTTTTACTAAGATGCAAGTTTAGAAGCGATTGTATAAGGAAACACAGAGTAGTTTTATTATGTGAATGACCTGTTTGGGGACTACAATTCCATTTCTTCAAAGGGATTAAGGAAGGATGGAGGAAGATAATCTCATCCAGAGCCTCTACAAATTTGTTTTCTATATTGCCTATCATTCAAAAAACAAAACGACAAGGTACACCAATGATTTTTCCAGGACCAAATGAATAAAAAACAGATACCTCAAAATAAATGTTAATAATATGTCTAAGAAAAACAGAGGAAAAACATGAAGAATCACACCAGAGAACTAAACACACACACACAAAAATTTTTTTTAAACTTTATAGTTTATTGTCAGGTTGGTTTCCATATAACACTCAGTGCTCTTACCCACAAGTGACCTCCACCAAGACCATCACCCCCCATTACCTTTCCCCCTTCCCCTTCTGCCCTCAGTTTGTTTTCAGTATTCAAGAGTCTCTCGTGTTTTGTCTCCCTCCCTCTCCCTAACTCTTTTTCCTCCTTCCCCTCCCCATGGTCCTCTGTTGGGTTTCCTGGAGGGTGTCAGGACAAAAAATTTTTTAAAGTAAAACAAAATAAAAAGAATCAAGTTTATTTTTTTTTATTTTTTTTTTAAGAATCAAGTTTAAATCTTGGAAATGAAAAATAAATTAGGACTTCAGCCGATGAATTCATAGTAGATTGGATACAGCAGAAAAGAGAGTTAGTAAACTGAGAAATAGGTCAGCAGAGAACATACATGTTACTGGACAGAGGAAAAAAAAGAATCAAAAATACAAAACGTGTGAGAGCTATACTAGAAGTTGTGAAAAGATCTAACGCATGTGCAATTGAAGTCCAAGCAAAAAGGAGAAGGACTTTCTGAAGAAATATTCAATGATAATATCACCTAGGTGGCTCAGTCGTTTAAGTGTCGGACTTCGGCTCAGGTCATGATCTCGCTGTTTGTGGGTTTGAGTCCCACATCCGTCTCTGTGCTGAGAGCTCAGAGCCTGGAGCCTGTTCCCCCACTCATGTTCTGTCTCTCTAACATAAACTAAAAAACAAACAAAAAAATTAAAAATTTTTCCAAACAAAAAAGACCATGAGCTACTAATTCAAGACATCCTGCATTTTCCAAATATGGTAAACGTAAGAGTAACCACACTTCCGGAAATCATACTAAGACAGGAAGCCAAAAGCGAAAGGAAATGTGAAAAGCTTCAGGGTGCTGGTTTGCAACCCCCTTCTGGGAGCTTCGTTTTGAATCAGCCCCCTTACACAGATGGCAGGGAGAAACCGAAGAAAGGGAACACCACGTCCAGGTTGGAAGGTGGCGGTAGTAATAAGCAAGGGGAATTTACATTCCAGGCTTGGCTACTGCGGCAGCAAGACCGCAAATAGACCCCCACACCCAACAGCGGAACTTCAAAAGCTCATGAAGAGGCCTTACTTAACTGGGTGCAGTGACACAGACCATGCAGGTGTTTCCAATACCACGTTACTATCTCAAGGCTGTGTCCTTGGAGCAGCCTCTGGGAGCGGGAAAGGAGATCCGAACTCACATTCCAAGGACAGGGGAGGTAGCGAGGAGACCCCTGAATGCCTGGCTCAGGGTCAATGGGCAGTCAAGTCTTTTTGATGATGTTCCCCAACAAGGAGGAAATAAAAGACACATTCCCTTTGAGAAAGAGGAGGGGAGAAGGAGGGAGGAAAACTGATAGCTAAATTTTTGAGAGAAATTGTAGAAGCATGAGAACAATTACATCTTAAATGTGCCCAAAGATGTTTACCCGGTAACCTAGAATTCTACCCAAAACAGAGTTATCTTCAAGAAGGAAGGTGCGCCGAACTATACTAATACATTGTATCAATATCAGTTTCTTGGTTTTGGCGGTACTGTAGTAAACCCTGGGTGAATTGGATAAAGGGTACACAGGACCTTTCTGTACTATCTTTGTAGCTTCCTTGAATCTATAAATATTTCAAAATTTAAAAAAAATTTTAAGTGGAAAAAAGAGGTGGGGTAATTTTTATGACTAAAAACTCAAAAACAAAAGAAAAAACAAAAAAAACCCAAACAAACAACAAAAAAACCCAACCCCAAACCCACCCCAAACTGTTACAATTCATCACTAGTAAACATGTATTAAAAGAAGAAATAGAGGCACCTGGGTGGCTAAGTCAGTTAGGCGGTTGACTTCATCTCAGGTCAGGGCAGCGCAGTCAATGAGTTTCAGCCCGGAGTCGGGCTCTGTGCTGGCAGCTCCGAGCCTGGAGCCTGCTTCAGATTCTGTGTCTCCTTCTCTCTCTCTGCCCCTCCCCCACTCATGCTCTGTCTCTCTCAAAAATAAATAAACATTTTTTAAAAATTTTTAAAAAGAGGAAATAATCAAACTTTTTTAGGCAGAAAGTCAATGCTAGTATAGGCATAGTGGCGAAGAAACGAATGGAGGGCACAGAAAGAATAAATGTCTGGGAAACTAGAGCAGGTGCAGTAGTTGGGGGAACAGCTTTGATTCTTGTAGAATCTTCCAAAATAGCAACTTTATTGAAGTATGATAATTTACATACACACGTTTTAAATCTACAGGTTGATGGCTTTTGACAAATGTAAACACTTGTATAACCGCCACCCCAATCACAGGATTTGATGATTTCCTTACCCCCAAGAAATGACCTCTCCCTCTTTGCCTTCGATCTTCTCCACTACACCACTACAGGTGAGGTTCACAGAATGTCAGGAATGTCAGTGACTTGATAAATCCCAATCCACCGCAGAAGAAAAACTTCCTGAAATTTATACAGACTAAGAATCTTTTAACAACACAGCAGTTCGGGATCTTTACAATTTTTTCCCAGTTGATACTTCTTTTTTTCTTTTTTAAAGATTTTATTTGTAAGTAATCTCTACACACAATGTGCTCCAACTCACAACCCCAAGGTCAAGAGTCCCATGCTCTTCTGAATGAGCCAGCCAGGCACCCTGTACAGTTCATATTTCTGCCTTCTAAGTAGCAAACTACAATCCCTAGTAATCCAGAGACCTCCAAAAACATTTTTTTACAAAAGGAGTTTTTTATTATTCCCAGTCTATAATCCATAGTAGTCAGGAAACATCTTACAAAAGGAGTTTTTGATTATTCCCACAAGGATATTCTTTTTTTTTTTTAATTCTTTTAATGTTTGTTTTTATTTTTGAGGGAGATAAAGAGCACAAGCAGGGCAGGGGCAGAGAGAGGAGACACAGAATCAGAAGCAGGCTCCACGCTTTGAGCTGTCAGCACAGAGCCTGATGCAGGGCTTGAACTCATGAACTGCAAGATCATGACCTGGGCTGAAGTTGGACGCTTAACTGACTGAGCCACCCAGGTACCCTGCCACAGGGATATCCATGATCCTTATTTTTGGATGTGCTGTTTGGGGAAAATGCTTTCGACCATTCCTAATATTCTCTATCCCCCTTTGGAAGAGATATCTGCTAGCATAACACACTTTAAAAAAATTTTTTTTTAGTATTTATTTATTTTTGCAAGAGAGAGCCAGCAGGGAGGGGCAGAAAGAGAGGGAGACACAGAATCCAAAGCAGCCTTCAGGCTCTGAGCTGTCAGCACAGAGCCTGATGTAGGGCTCAAACTCAAACCGTGAGATTATGACCTGAGCCGAAGTCAAACGCTTAACCGACTGAGCCACCCAGACACCCCCACAACACACCTTTCTTAGCCTTCACTCCCTCTTTCCCTGGAAGTAGTAAATTAGCTGATGGTAAGTTTGGAGAGGAAAACTAGATCCATGGTAATATTAGCTTGGCAGGGCAGCCTTAGCAAAGTACCATAAACTGAGTGGCTTCAAGTGGCTTGATTATCTCGCAGTTCAGGAATCCAAGATCAAGGTGTCAGCAGGGTTGATTCTTTCTGAGGACTGTGAGATTCCTTCCATCTCTCTCACTTAGCTTCTGCTGGTTTGTGGGCAATCTTTGGTTCTCCCTGTGTGCTGTCTGTGTCCAAATTCTCCTTTTTTTAAAATAAGGATACCAGTCATATTGGATTAGAAGCCCACCCTACTCCAATACAACTTTTTTTTAAATTTTTTATGTCTTTATTTATTTTGAGAGAGAGACAGAGAGTGAATGGGGGAGGGGGAGAGAGAGAGGGAGACACAGAATCTGAAGCAGGCTCCAGGCTCCGAGCTGTCAGCACAGAGCTCAACGCGGGGCTTGAACCCACAGACTGTGAGATCATGACCTGAGCTGAAGTTGGATGCTTAACCGACTGAGCCACCCAGGTGCCCCCAACTTTTTCTTAACTAATTACACTGGTAACAACCCTATTCCCAGTTAAGGTCACATTCTGAGATACTGGTGGTTAGGACTTCAACAGATGAATTTTTGAGGGACACAGTTCAACCCATAACATAAATCCCAGCCTTTTGCCTTCCCCCTTTCTCTTGGGAGTAAGTCTGCCCTCAGTGCTCTGGGCTGCTCTTGGCCATGCTGTAAACGGATGGGACAGGTCTACTCTCACTGGGGAGGCCAGAGTGTTTCCGGTATTGCCAGAGACAGAGAAGGAGCATGTCAAATTCTGGGATTCAGAACATGAAAACACAATGTGTCCATAAATATATGTCACATACTCTAATATCGGCTCCTTTGTTGGTATAGGTTAATATTTTGCTCTTCCATATGCCTTCTCTTTTTGTCATCTCCTCAGCTGACTTAGGACTTGGGAGGGAAAAAATAAGTGTCAATGCCTATCCTCTCCACTAAAAGATGTGACAGTGTCACACACCCTACATCTGGGTGATTGGATTATTGATTTCCTTCAAGTGGAAATATGAAGGAAAAGTCTCTGCATGGACTTACCACAATGCCTAGACAGAAGAGACTTAGAATCAGGAGAGGCCAGGATTCAACATGTCTTACATCTGACAGAAGGAACAGGGTAGAAGGAAGCAGACTATTTTGATGGGTGTGCGGTGAGGGTTGCCCCAAATCTCTTGCAGGTCTAGGCCTTACAAAGAGTTGCTACCAATTAGGAAAGGACCAAAGTAAAAGGAATAATTTTGTGAAAAATAAGATATGGTCAGGGCACACTGAGTTTGAGAGTCTTGGGGGCAAAGGCCAGTGAAGAAGTTCATCTGTCCTCCAAGGAAGGGTGTGTAGGGACTGTCACCACACCAGTGGCAGCTGAGCTCCTGGGAGAAGATAAGATCACACATGGGTATCATGGGGACGAGGAGAGGGCAGAGGGCTGAAGATGAATCCTGGTGAAAAGCAAAGTATAGGAGGAAAGACGAAGACAAAGACTTCCAGAAACACTCAGCGAAAAACTTCAACCACCAGAGAGCAGATCTCCCACTGTGACCTGAAGATGCCCTTTTCCAAGACTGAAGTCATACCTTTGGGGGCTCTCTCTTTGCAAAGGGCTGTGTCCATGCTGACTTTGGCCCCTGAGTTTTTGCACTGGTGGGATTACAGGCCCACAGTTGATACAAGTAAAGAAGCATGAATGGGAAAATAGGACCAGAGAAATCCCACAATGTGACTTCCAGGCAACAAAAAAAAAAAAAAAAAGAAAAGAAAAAAGAAAAAAAAAAAGGAGGAGGTTTCCTTCATTTGACCAACTCAGCTCATAAAGTGGTCCCTCCAAACTGTCTCAGAATTTGCCTGACATTATTCATATGCTACCAATAAAATATATTAGCTAAAATATTAATCATAAATCACTGTGAAAGACATACAAGAGGCAGGGAATCGATTTAGAGGCAATTGCCATAACCAGATGGGATCATAAGCGCCTTCGAAAAGGTCAGTGGAAGTCAAGCAGGGACAGTGGACGTCTCCTTGAGAGACATTACAAAATGTGTGGCAAATGTATTATTTGCCTGACCCATAATTTCATGCCTGCTACCTATAAATTATTGTTGAAACAAAGTCCCCATGTCCCAGTCTCTCCCTCCAAAGAAACTTCTGAAATCTTACTCCAGACCCATCTGGTAAGACTTACATTGTAAAAATTGTCGGCACAGGTGTACACAAGGTCTCCTCTGTGTTATGTGGGTTGAATCTCTTAATGGCCAAGCAGAGGGATCATGATCTCTTCTTATGCTCCAATGAAGTGGAGCTTTTTGGAGGCATGAACATCAATGCTCCCAAACATTTAAAAATACATTGACAAATGCAGGGCAGTACCTATAAAGGAAGTGGCCTGAACTGCCTGACTTGTCAATAGTACCTTTTATTACAAATCTGTTGGGGACAAGTTTTTTTTCTTCCCCAAATGTTATTTAACTAGATGGAATTCAATTAAATGTGATCTTTGGTGGAAATAGCTCTCTGTATTTAAATAGGACTCACAACTGATGAATGAAACTATTTTGCAAGCAGGAATTCTTACCTTGAAAAGTTCATATTTAATTTGAATGAAACAGATTTCCACATTAAATGATACATGTAACTTTCTATATGGACGTAAATATCGGCTTTTTACATTTATAGGAGATCTTCACTATCAAAGTGATGAAGTTAATGATAAACATCATTAAAGTATCCAGCACAAATGTTTCCCCAAATCATTGCTTTGTTATTTATGGATTTATTTCTGATCTAATTCAGGAGAACCAGTGTGTTCTGGCCATTAGTTTTCTCATGGCCCCTTTCACCTCCTTGTTCCTCAGACTGTAGATGAGGGGATTCAACATGGGGACCACCACTGTATAGATGACAGATGCCACTTTGACCTGATCAGCTGAATAACTCGACTTGGGCATCACATAAACGAACAAAACTGTCCCATAAAACAAAGTGACAGCCGTGAGGTGGGAAGTGCAGGTTGAGAAGGCCTTCTTCCTCCCCTCAGTAGAGCGCATATTCAGGATTGAGTGGAGGATGTAGCTGTAGGACACAATTATGGTAAACAGTGTGCTTATGAGGACGGATGCAGAAGAGATGGCGGGAGATATTTCGGCAATAAAAACATGGCCACAGGAAAGCCTCAAGAGTGGAAAGAGGTCACAGAAAAAATGGTTGATTTTATTTGGTCCACAGAATGATAGATTCATCAAACAGCCTGTAAACGATGAAGCGTTCATGCATCCACCTAGGTAGGAAGCTCCCAGTAGGAGGAAGCAGACCACTGGGGACATCTGGGTGGAGTAGAGTAAAGGAGAGCAGATGGCCACATAGCGATCATAGGCCATGGTGGCCAGCAGGAAGCATTCTGTAGTCCCAAAAGTGACATCAGAGCCAAGCTGGGCTATACAACCAGTCACAGGGATAGTTGTTTTCTTTCTTAAAAAACTCATCAGCATGATTGGCGTGACTGATGTAGAATACCCAATGTCCACAAAGGCCAAATGGCTGAGAAAAAGATACATCGGGGTGTGCAACTGTGGGCTGCTTCGGATTAAGATGATTATACTGATATTTCCCACTATGGTAACTATATAAACTCCCAGAAAAATCACAAAGAAGATGGCACAGAGTGTGGGATTATCTGTTAATCCCAGAATAATGAACTCTGTCACTGCTGTATGGTTTTCAGTTTCCATCTATTCATTTAATGGAGCCTATTGAAATCAGAACCAGAGGAGGTTAAACTGGTTGAAATTACCCCACATTTAATGTAGATATCTGTAGAGAGCCCTACAATTAAAATTTTTAAATGGTAACTTTGCCTCACTTCTAGAATACTTTGTGCACACGAATTTTCTTTTCAAATTCCATGAAAATATTAAAATTGAAGACTCAACTACCTTATAATTCAGCTATTTTACTCCTATACCATAGAACATACCATAGAGTAAGTCTTTCAATGTGTACAAGAAATACGTAAAAGGATGTTACAGCAATACTGATTGTAATAACGTAAACTGTAAATAACCTAAATGATCATAGAAAGGCCAGCTCTTGATTTTCTATCCTCATCCCACATGTGCCTCTGCCCCAGCATTCTCTTTTCAGTAAATACTATCACCATTTATCCAATCACTGAACCAAAAAGTATCAAGTTGACTTTGACATGTCTTTCTGACTTGATCCTTTCCCTGGAATGAAAAAAAAAATCACATCCTAAGTTATCATTGATACCAAGGTCTGAAATGTGTCTATGTTCAAGCTGAAAGGGACGAATAGAATTTTTATTATTGTTATGAGCTAAATCCAGGATGTTTTGCAAAATCTTCCAAGAGATTTCTCACACCATACTTTTTCATGCTTCTAGGATTGCATGAAGCAATAAGAAGAGTCCAGGTATTTTTATGGGCTGGGACTAATTGGAAAGTGAACTGAAGCATTTGGGGACCTGCTTTGGTAAGTTTTGGTTTCAAGGGTTGTATTAGCAACTATAGGGAAATAAGAAATGGGGGCATATGATGGTGATGGGGGGAGAGAGTAATTAGAGAGGTATGGAAGAACGTAGCCAGCGAGGGAGGCTAGGAAATTGGATTGGAAGAAAAATGGTCATTTCAGCAGAATAATATTCCCTTGATTCAAATTAGAGCACATAATCAAGGACAGGAGAGAATATGTTAGTTACATTTGGTCATTTCCATATCTTCTCTAGGTTAAAGAGCAACATATTCTTCTGAATAATTTGATTTTTCCTGAAGAATTTCTATCTGAAGAAGAATTAAGAAAACATACATACATAACTATCAGCAAGCATGGACATTTTCCCCAAAGTTGCATGTGAATCATGACAATGATTTCCTACAATATGGGCAGTACTAGGGTTATGTGTCTGAATTCCCACATTCTGGCTTTTTTTTTTTTTAACAAGACAAAGCCTCAACCTAAAATGAATTATTTTAGAAAAAATACATTTATGAAAGGCACACTGGCTTTCAAAGTTGGATATGAGTGCCAGGAGGGAAGGTAAAGTGATGCACAGAAAGACCATGGACTTTGCAGCCACACAAACTTGGGATCGGTGTCTAGCTTTGCCTCTCACTGTCTACAGAATCATAGGCACATTGCAAGAAATTGTTGATCTTCTGCTTACTTACCTGTAAAAAGGAAATAATGATACATACCTCATGTGATTCTTGTGTTAAATGACATGATGTGGATGAAAACACCAAGCACTGTGCATATAACAAATAGATGCTCAATTACTAGTAATTTACTTGAAATAAGCAACTTGTAACTTCTGGTACATATAAGAGAATCAAATATTTCTGTATCCCTTAATAAAGAAGAGTATAAATTAGCGACACACCCACTACAACACTAGGGATAGGCTCCAAGGAATTGTCACTGAATAGCAGTGCCATATTTAAGTGAGGCTTAGGTCATTTGAGATAAGGCCCGAATCACTTACTTCACTTGTAATTACAAATTAATTTCTTTATTTGTTCTGGAAAACTACACCGAGAATCCTTTGGGATAGAGAAATTACATGTGCATATCCATTGGGACAGAGAAATAGCATGTAAACATGATTATATAAAAGTGTGTGAATGAAATACTTTCTAAATCCTCTGTAGTTCCTTCTATTTTTTTAATTAAATGAAAAAAATTAAACATATCAATTAAATTGAAAAAATTCATAACATTTTACTATCATTGAAGTTGATTATTAGATCAACATGACTAATGTGACAATTCGTGGCATTTCTGGAGTGTGGCTATATTCAGTGGCTCAGGTTTTCATGTCACCTATGTTTAGAGATAATGTGGGTTTGCTAGTATGGTTTAATTTACAAACATGAATCCATTGGAGTTGCAATATTATTTTCGACATAAGCGACGTAACTTTTAAAAAATCATATGTGTTTTTTACATGTAATGGGGATCTAGGACACTTCACACACATACCATGCTTATTGGTGGTAGACATTCTCACACACATGCTCTTCCCTCTCCCCTTTGCCAACCTTAATCCATTAACTCTTAATAAAACAATGAAGCTCACACTAACATTTTCTCTTAGGATCCTGCCATCCACAACTTCCACACTGACTGGCAGGTTGTCAAAGATACATGGCCACAATCGACTCTGGTTGTATTCTTGAACCATGGCCACATAGCATTCTCTAAGGTTGAAGGTCAGGTTCCTTTGATTCTGGGCTTGAAAGAGCCCATTAGTCAATAACCTTCAGAACAAAGCTAAACCTGATAATTCACATTAGGAGGAGCTAACAGCTCAAACACCTCAAATCTACCAAATTAGGAAATGGGCATGCTGTGAGGCCCCTTCTGTCCTAGAAAGATACTATTCCTTTAAGTTTTAAGGAAGCCCAACTGTGGCTGATGAATGACACAAACAGGTGGCCATCAATTCCACAAAAACATTTCAGATCATATCTGGGAGAATTAAATTCCCTTCATTCCTGTCCTCCTCCCAACATTTTCTTCACACCACTTGATTAGTATCCTTTATAGTGGAAGATCTTGCTCTTTCCTTGGTGGAAAGTGCAGTGTCTATGACTATTTTTGCATACCTCTTAAATGGTGCAATGCTGGGAATATAGGAGGCACTGAATAGAAGTTTGTTGAATTAGTGTTAAACAATTGTTAGAAAATCTTTCTATGTATCCAATACTATGCTAGGACCTAAAGATAAACAGATACTCCCACATCTCTATCTCTATCCAATTACAAACCATTTTATGGTGATATTCTTCACTCCATCCCATTCCAAAAGAAGACCATCTCCTAGTCACCTTAGGTCTCAGGTTTAAATTTATTTTACCATTGAAAGCTCCTCTGACACACTGGACTAAGTCATAGTATCACAGTGAATAGTTTCAGAGAACCCTGAAATATGTTTTGCATTTATTAAACTTTTAATTATGATGATACTAGTGTAAATAATTGCTCAGGGTCTTTTTTTTTTTTTTTCCTACTTTCCTACACTTCTATGACGGAAGAATCATGTCTGCTTTGTTCCACACTTTATGCTTAGGGCATTGCTGAGTGCTTGGTACATAGCAACACCAGTACTTGACACGAGACGTCTTAATAGGCTTTTATGTGTACAATATGGTATTGTTGACTACAGTACAATGTTCTTCAGCAGATCTTTAGAACATGTTTATCTTGCTTGACTGCAACCTTATGCCTGTTGATTTTCAACTTCCCATCTCACTCCAACTCCAGTCTCTGACAATCATCATTCCACTCTTGAGTCTGTGAATTTGACTGTTTTAGGTACTCCATAAAGTGGAATCATATAGTATCAGTCCTTCTGTGACTGGCTTATTTCCTTCAGCATAATGTCTTCCAGGTTCATCCATGTTATCACATATTGCAGAATTTCCTTTTTTCAAGACTAAAAAAGATTCCATTGTATGTATATATACCAAATTTTCTTTATCCATTTATCTGTCGTAAACATTTAGGTTGGTTTCTCATATCTTGGCTATTGTCAGTAGTGCTGGAGTGAACATCAGAGTGCTAATATCTCTGGGATACTGATTGCAGTCTTTTAGATAAATATTTAGAGTTGGGATTACTGGATGATATGGTAGTTCTGTTCTTAATTGAGTAACCTCCATACTGGCTTTCATAGCAGCTGCACCATTTTGCATTCCCAGCAACAATGTATAAAAGTTTTCCCTCTCTCCACATATTCACCTACACTTATCTTTTGTTTTTTAATTAAAAAAATTTTTTTAATGTTCTTATTTATTTTTGATGGAGGGAGGGAGGGAGGGGGAGAGAGAGGGAGAGAGCACGAGCGAAAGAGCGAGCAAGAGTGGGGCAGGGGCAGACAGAGAGAGGGAGACACAGAATCTGAAGCAGGCTCCAGGGTCAGAGCTGTCAGCACAGAGCCTGATGTGGGGATGGAACCCACAAACTGTGAGATCATGACCTGAGTTGAAGTTGGACGCTTAACCGACTATGCCATCCAGGTGCCCCTCACCTATACTTTTGGTTTTTTTGATAATAGCCATCTTGACACATGTGAGCTGATATTTCATTGTGGTTTTGATTTCCATCTACATGATGATGAGCAATGTTGAGTATCTTTCCTTGTACCTCTTGGCCATTTCTATGTCTTCTTTGGAGAAATGTCTGTTCTAGTCTTTAGGCTATTTTTAAATCGAGTTAATTAGTGTTTTTGCTATTGAGTTGTTTTTGCTGAGTTGTTCCTTATATATTTTGGAAATTAATCTCTTATCAGATATATAGCTTGCAAATGTTTTTTCATTCTGTAGTTATCTTTTCACTTTGGTGATGGTTTTCACTGCTGTGCAGAAGCTTTTTGTTTGATGTAGTCTCACTTATCTATTTTTGTTACCTGTGATTTTTTTTTGCCTGTGATTTTGTTGGTTTTGTTGCCTGTGATTTCAATTTCATACCAAAAAAATTATTGCCAAGACCAATGACATGAAACTTTTCCCCTATGTTTTCTTCCAGTGGTTTTCTTCTTGCAGTTTTAGTTCTTACATTTAAGTCTTAAATCCATTTTGAGTTGATTCCTTTGCATAGTTTAAGATAAGAGTTCAAGGGAAGCAAAAATAAAATAAAAACAGAGAGGGAGATAAGCCATAAGAGACTCTTAAATACAGAAAACTGAGGGTTGCTGGAGGGGTGTTGGATGGGGGATGGGCTAAATGGGCACGGGACATTAAGGAGGGCTTGTTGGAATCAAAACCACAATGAGATACCACCTCACACCTCTCAGAATGGCTAACATTAACAACTCAGGCAACAACAGATGTTGGCAAGGATGCGGAGAAAGAGGATCTCTTTTGCACTGCTGGTGGGAATGCAAACTGGTGCAGCTACTCTGGAAAACAATATGGAGGTTCCTCAAAAAATTAAAAATAGAACTACTCTACAACCCAGCAATTGCACTACTAGGTGTTTATCCAAGGGATATAGGTGTGCTGTTTCAAAGGGGCACATGCACCCCAATGTTTATAGCAGCACTATTGACAATAGGCAAAGTATGGAAAGAGCCCAGATGTCCATTGATGGATGAATGGGTAAAGAAGATGTGGTATATATATACAATGGAGTATTACTTGGCAATCAAAAAGAATGAAACCTTGCCATTTGTAACTATGTGGATGAAACTAGAGGGTATTATGCTAAATGAAATAAATCAGAGAAAGACTGATCATATCATATGACTGATCATATCATATGACTTCACTCATATGAGGACTTAAGATATAAAACAGATGAACAAAAGGGAAGGGAGGCAAAAATAATATAAAAACAGGGAGGGAGACAAAACATAAAAGATTCTTAAATATAGAGAACAAACAGAGGGTTGTTGGAGGGGTTATGGGGGGGATGGGCTAAATGGTAAGGGGCATTAAGGAATCTACTCCTGAAATCATTGTTGCACTATATGCTAACTTGGATGTAAATTAAAAATAAATTATTAAAAAAATAAAATAAAATAAAAAAGTCTTGGAGGAGGAGCTGGTAATATAAGCAAAATTACATAGTTTCACACATTCTCTCAGTAAATATATGTGTTGGCTCTACCTTTTTGAATTCATATGTGAAACAAAATATTTAAAACTGCAGCCCAACTGTGAGTTTCCAAAGTATAAAACCTCTAGAATACATGAGAGAATATCTTTGTGGCACTGGATTGGGCAATGATTTCTTGAACTTGTCACTAAAACATGAAACTATAAAGAAAATATTGTTACATTAGACTTCATTAAAATTAAAAACTTTTGTTCATCAAAAGAGACAATTAAGAGAGTGATAAGGCAAACTGGAATGGGAGTATAACTTCCAAATACACAAATCTGACAAAGGACTTGTAGACAGATTATAGTAAGAACAAATCAGTAAGAAGAGTACAATCTGAGAATACATTTGGTAAAGGACTTGAAGAGACGTTACACAAAAGGAGATATACAAATGGCTGATAAATACCTTTTTTAAAAGGCTCAACATAAGAGGTCCAGGGAGATGAGAGGAAACAGTGCCTGATTACTTCATTGTAAAACCTGGTAATTAGCCTGGGACTCTCTGGTGTTATCTTTCTAAAAAAAACTGTGGATAAATAACTTCAACCACCCAAGAGCTGAGTTACCAGGACTTCCTGAAGCTAGCTCCTTCTGCACCTTGTTTTATTATTCCTGACTGTTTGTAAGGAGTTATACTTTCACCAATTTATATTCTGGGAACATCGGATTGGGGAGAATTGGAATCCACACTTGCTCTAGGATTCATACGACACATACCACTTTTGTAATCATTGGAAAACCGTATTTTAATCTTTAAACATGATTAATCAGAAGGTTCTAGAGGCAGGGAAGTAATTCAGGAGGCTGAACACTATCCAGGCTCAATCATAAACATCTAAAATAAACTCATGACAGAAGTGGTGGCAATGAACACTTCGGGAGATATTTGGGAAAAGGATGGCAGGTATATTCCTTGCCTGCATCAGCGTGGGTGTCTTAATCCATAATTTTATACCAATTGGCTTGCTGAAAGAAAGCTCCACTGTGCCCTAGCCTCCCCCCAGCAATACTCCCCAATAGTTTTTCTTACTATTCAAAGGCTCCAAAGACAAGTCTTTGGAGACAAACCTTTGAGAAATGTGAAAAGCTGCTGGGAATTTTCAAAGGAACTCTCAAAGCCTCAGCCTTCAGAGTTCCTTCTGTGTTACCTGGATTGAGTTGCCTTGGTGGCAAAACTGTGGAATAAATTCTTTTGGTCTGTCTTATTCTAGGTGGAAATAAAAATTTTCAAGACTCCAGTATAACTATTTCAAAAGATTATGATAATTCTGTATAAGACAGGCCAAGTCTTCCAGAGAAAGTGACCTGGACTGGCAACACTACCATCAATTGCATTTCTATTGAGTACACAATGCTAAGATACTCATTTACAAGATGATATTTTAAAAATAATAACCTAACAGAAGAAAAAGAAAACACTCTGTAATCATGGACTCTAACCAATGAGCAAAGGAGAGAAAAAGTAAAACTATATTCTCCAGGTCTCCTAATGCTGAAATGTATACATTAAATTGAACCCAGCAGAATTTCATGAAATGATATATTTTGTGACCCAGAAAATTATAAATTAAAGTTGGCATTAATTAACATACTGGCATTGTGTATTTAAGATAGTTCTTCACATAAAGTGAAAAGGCTAATGGACAACATAAACATCTATCACATATATTCCTGAAACTATCATTTTTCAAAAGTTTCTGGAATCACACTGAATTTCTTTCAAAATGACCTATGCTTTCCAGCCATCAATTTTCTCATTGCCTCTTTCACCTCTTTGTTTCTCAGACTGTAGATCAAGGGGTTCAGCATGGGGACCACCACTGTATAGAACACAGACACCACTTTAATATGGTCAGATGAGTGGCTTGACTTTGGTATGACATAAACAAATGTGACTGTACCATAAAACAAAGTGACTGCACTGAGGTGAGAAGTACAAGTAGAGAAAGCCTTGTGTCTTCCCTCAGTGGAGTGCATATTCAGGACTGAGTGCAGGATGTATACATATGAAACAACTATGATAAACAGTGTGATTACAATGATTGACCCAGCTAAGATGGTAGGAGATACTTCAGCAGCATAAATATGGGTACAAGAAAGCTTCACTAGTGGTGGAAGGTCACAGAAGAAATGGTTGATTTTATTTGATCCACAGAAAGTCAAGCTCAGTAAACAGCCAGTAAATGATGAAGCATTCACACATCCCCCCAGATAGGAAGCAGCCAATAAGATGATACAGACTCTGGAAGACATGTGTGTAGAGTAAAGAAGTGTAGCGCAGATGGCCACATAGCGGTCATAGGCCATGGCAGCCAGCAGGAAGCACTCAGCTGTTCCAAAGACAACATCAGAGCTAAGCTGAGCTATACAGCCAGCGACAGGAATAGTAGTTCTCTCTCTTAGGAAACCCACAATCATAATGGGTGTGACTGATGTGGAGTACCCAATATCTACAAAGGCTAAATGGCTGAGGAAAAGGTACATCGGGGTGTGAAGCTGAGGGCTTCTGTGGATTAACACAATTATGCTGATATTGCCCAATATGGTAGCGACATAGATTCCTAGAAAAACCACAAAGAAGATGGAACAAAGTATAGGATCCTCTGTTAAACCCAAAATAATGAACTCTGTCACCATTGTGTGGTTTCCAGCCTCCATCTTGTTTGTAATGATGCCTATTGAAATAAAAACCAATGGCTATTAAGAATAAACTCATTGATCTCATAGTTAACATATTTATTTTACCATTCACCCAATTTTTTAAGTTTATTTATTTGTTTTGAGAGAGAGAGAGAGAGAGAAAGAGAGTGAGCGAGCACACGGGGGAGAGGCAGAAAGAGAATCCCAAGCAGGCTGTGTGACAGTAAGGAGCCCAAGGCAGGGCTCAGACCCACAAACTGTGAGATCATGACCTGAACCAAAATCAAGAGTCAGACGCTTAGCCAACTGAGCCACCCAGGTTCTCCCACCATTCACCCTATTAAAAAATCAAAACAGAGGTACCTGGCTGGCTCAGAAGATCTTGAGGCTCTTGATCTTGGGGTCATGAGTTTGAGCCCCATGTTGGGTATGGAGGTTACTTAAATAAACTTAAAAAAAAAACATAGATCCCTTTTACCTAATGCTTACACTCTACAAAATGTTTTCAAATATATTCACTTTATGCGTGATTTGAGAATATTAATGTCCATTACTTTAAGGCCAAAGATACCCACAAAGAGATCAGTAACTCAGATCAGAGCACAGTTAGTGCTCACATTTGCATCATTTGATCAATTCAGGTTGTTGAATGAACACTTACACCTGATGAGAACCCGAATGGTCAAAGAGATTGACCTTATGCTACTGTTTAGCAACATCCAACTTGCTCCTTTCTTGGTCTCTTTGGAGACCACACTTCCCAGCCCCTTTGTTATTAGGTAAGACCATAAACAGTACTTGGGCTAGTTGAGGAAATGCCGTATGTCTTTTCTGGATCAAATTAAATTACCAGTGAACAACTTTCTCTTCTTCTTCCACAGCAACATATTCTACATGATACAACTATAAGATAGTGGTACCTCCTACCAGAGAGAGAAGAAATGTAATTGTTTTGGAAAGGAACACAGTTGACCATAAGCAGACCCTTGAATTTCCAAATGGAGTACTTACTATTTAAAAAAAACCCTCAACGTTAAATTTTTTTGTACAAAATATACAGATAAATAACTATCAGAATGCTACTCTCAGTCGATCTTACTATGAAGAATGTGTACCCTTTGCAGTGATGATTAAACTCATGTGATTTGATCAATTTTTCAAATGATTTAACTTGATACAGTAATGTAAGAATACTATATCTCTAGTTTCATTAACTAGTCCCAGGATTGTGTCAGAGGTTTAAAAGACACAAATCTAAAATACATCTTATATGTTTATAAGAAAACATATACATGAAAGACTCAAATGAGTTCGAAATATGATGTGGGTGCCAGCATGATATGGAGAATGTGATGTACAGTTGCTGCAATGAAAAAAAAGATTTCAGAGGCAAAAGCTCTGGGGATAAATTTAAGGTCTGTCACTTACTAGCCAGGTGATCTTGACCTTCTGAGATTCTACATCCTTATTTTAAAAATTAAGATAATGATAGGGGCACGTGGGTGGCTCAGTCAGTTGAGCATCTGACTTCAGCTCAGGTCATGATCTCACAGTTTGTGGGTTCAAGCCCCGCGTCAGGCTCTGTGCTAACAGCTAGCTCAGAGCCTGGAGCCTGCCTTCAGATTCTGTGTCTCCCTCTCTCTCTGACCCTCCCCTGCTCGTGCTGTCTCTGTCTCTCAAAAATAAATACAAATAAATAAAAACAAAAATAAAAATTATGATGATAATATTTGCCTCACATGGTTGCTAAGTGAGATGGTGTATGTTAATACACCTAGCAATAGATAGCAGTAAACAAGTAATTCATAACTGAGAATCTACTTCAAATAAGCAACCAGTAGCTCCTACTACAAATGCACGAATGTTAATAAATCAATAACAAAGAATGAATGTTACCTGCTGGTCAAATATTATGATAGAGACAAACTTTAGGAATCATCTCTGTATGACAGGGTTTATTTATGCAGGATTTAGGACCATTTAGAATATAAAACCTTAACCTCAGCATCAGATAGGCACAGGTTTGTCAACATCCCACTGAGAATCCAATGGGAGAAAATCCAATGAGACTGAGAAAATTAGGTGCATTTATGTATGCCTATACCATTATGCTGGCTGAGGTACTCATGAAGGTCTCAGGGGCTTCATTTAGTCTTCTCATTATTTGTATATAGGTATTACAATGGCGTATATCAAATTTGTTTTGAAACTTGATTTGGACCAATACAATTAATGTGGGCTTTCCTTTGGTCATCTGTGATATTTCTAAGCAGCAGCCATGATAAGGTGCCTAGAACTATTTTCTTAAACACTAACCTGTGGCTTACAGTTAGTCACACCTCAGGGAGTTGCAGAAGAGCCACAATGCTTTACTCCATGTGAAACTGACCCATGATTTAATTCAGCATTGGCATTTCCCACTTATTATATAGTTGCTCCCACCAAATCTCAGATTCCTTAAATCGACAGAGATGAGGTTATTGAAGATGCTTCTTCCATTTCCTGCCCCATATTTTTCTCTATCCCAATCTTCCCTTTGAATAACCAAGAATCTCTTCCTTGTTCCTGATTTCCATATGGTTTTTCATGAGTGACATTACTGCTTGTATTGCTCTGAAATTGCTTTTACTCGAAAATATTTTTTTAGATAATTCTTTGTGGGCATGTATTAATCTCTTCATTTTTTGTAATGATTCATAGTATTCTGAGTATTTAATCAGTATTTATTTAGCTATACCCTGGCAATGTTGCATTGTGCTTATACACCAGTAGTTCTCTTGGATATGATCTAAGAAGTGAAATTACTGAGTCAAAAGCTTTGCCCAATTTAAATTCTGATAGATAATGCTAAATTGTACTTTTTCATTTTTTGCATATGTATTTATTTGATATTCTGGGTAATTCCTAAGATCTATCTTCCAGTTCATTAATTCTGTCTTTAGTTATGTATAATCTACTGTCTAACCTATTTTTTCTGAGTGTATTTTTTATTTATAGACTATCTCTGTTTTTTGTTTATATTTTTAAATTATTGTGGTCTTTTCTAAAACAAAAACGCATCTGAGGTTTCTTAGTCTTTTATTTCTTCAAAAATATTAACTAATATGTTACAATGTCTACTAGCTCATTCTATTACCTGATGGTCTAAATCTGTTCTTTGATGTGTCTGAAGACATACTCTTGTTTTTTACTGTTTGTATTTGGGTTTGTTCTTTTATAATTTCAAATTTTGAACACATCTTTTTTTAGTGGGGTTCTGTGTTACTCTTGTCTAGCCTGGGTTGAGAGTATGTCCTCCCAAATAAGTTTTGTTCTTTATTTCTGCCACTTGCTTCTGTGTCACTGGCTCAGGATAAATTGTGATGCTATTTTCTCAACTTGAAGGTTTACAGATGAGGAAGACAGTATAAGACAGTATACTGACAGTATAAATACAGTATTTTGAACCCCAAATACATATTTGGTATAGATTTTGCTCCAAAATTCCCAAGAGAGACCATTGTTAAACCTCCAAAAGATTTAACAATTTCATGGATGAAAAATTGACTTTGTACTACCATGCCAAGCAACACCACTTCAATATATCCCTTTCTGCAAGCAGCTACAGTGTACAGTTATTCTAATCCCTGGAACTCTGGGAGGCTTGGGAACCTGTCCTTATGGAAATTTAGTGTTCCAGAACCTGATACAATCTCCCTAAAGATTTTAACAGCAAGGGGTCACAGTTTACACTTTCAAGAGATTAGATTACCGAACTTAATGACCAGCTTCGTGTTGGGAAAGTCTGTGTTGATAATACTGATAATTATGATATGTGTTGATACAAGAGCTTAAAGGAAATGTCTTCTCCTGAACTGAAGGAATATGCAAGATCCCACCACATTTCTGTGTGGCGGTCAACAAAAATGCCCCACTCTCACATGGCAAGGGAAATCTCATCATTTTTCATTTTAGAGTCAATTTATTTATTCTGTGATACTAGAAACTGGCAGTAGGTTGAAAGCTCAAAGGCTCTGTGGTTTAAAGGAGACTTCATGCCTACTTGAGGCCTGTCAGCCCTGGCACACCCCAGGCACATGCTAAGTCTTCCTGTAATCTTTTACATTAGTAGCATACAATAAATAGACAAAATATAGTGATTCAAAGTCAGGAAGGCCATATTCCTAGTCAAGTTGGTCTGGAAAGTGATTGACAAAATATAACAGGACCTGTAAGATCACTTGTCAAAAAAAGATTGAGATTTTGATTATCGTTTAGACTTGGATTGACTCCCTCTTATTTTTGATACCAATCCCCATACCAACAGCCAAAATTTTCCAGTGTCAGGATTAAAGTATTTGTGGAAATGTCTCAATTGGGGGTTTGAGTGTCCTTCCTTTTTGTTTGCCTTTATATTATTTGCATGTGATATATTTTTGTAGAATTGGGTTGTATAAGGGCAAACGTTGTCACAAGGACATTCAAGGCTTCTGATTTGACATTTGCTCTTTGGAGAAGTTAATTTGTAAAAGCTGACAGAAAAATCTCATAGATGGCATTGGCCAATCCACAAGTGTTTCTCCCAAACTGATCATGTGCCAAGAACTCAGCCAAGGAAGAGGAAGACTTGTGTATAATCAGAGCCACTCCCCTGTGCCACATCGCCTACCAGGTGTAGAAGTGAAGGAGATTTAGTGTTAGCCTTCTACAAATATAAAGCATGGTAAGAACATGTAGATTCACAAATGCCCCCAATGGACAGTCTACTAAATGACTGTCTGGTAGCTTGACTTCCTTCCTGAGTGTGCTATCAAACTATCTTTCCTCTCCTCCTCTCTCCTTCTCTAACACATGGCTATAACCGCCCATTTACAATTGGAAAATAAGAGTAAGAAAAATATTTTAGAATATTCTGATGGGTTGTTTGCAAGCATGTAGTATAACCTCGCAAATAAGGGCAGCTTTGATATCCAATCCTCTTGCAGAAAGTGGTAACCTATATACTAAGGAGTGATATTTCCATATGAAACCTTAGACACCAACCACTTTGGCTAGCCAATATACTCCAGGGGAAGCAACATACTGATGTGGGTGTATTGGGACATGTAATATTGCTGGATCAAGACTATGCTTCTGTGGTCGACTCCCCACATCTTGCAAAGATCTTTGCACGAAACCACATTTAGAAACATTGTATGGACATGGTTGAATGACTCAAGTCTTGGTTAATAAATAACTTTCTTTTAAGCTCGCTTCTTGCTGGTCTCACAGGCTTTCTACTTGGTTCTCTTTAGTCTCTAAATTTTCAAGGAAAAACTGAGTCTCAAAATGCCTCTGAGCAAGAATAGGCTCATTTTACTATTTGGAATGCTCTGTTTGGAACAAGGTATATCTGCAACGCTTTCTCTCCCCAAAGGTAAGCTCCGAACAAACTGTGTAACTGCCTTTGTCTGAAGGAATAACTTTTGCTGGCAATGGACATAACAACTCCAACTCAATATTCCCTTGGGAACATAGAAGTATATAAATTTTGGAGATCTAGTTGTTTTTCATGTAATTATTTTGGGCTTCTGTCCTGTAATCAGCATATGAAACTGCATAAAACATTCATGGGATACAACTTGAACAAGATGCATTGATCCGGAGAGAAAACTGGGATCCTTCACTTATTTGGACACATTCCACAATCCCATTTTTTTTTCATGGAGCAAATTTTGGAAATTAGCATCTGTTGGGAAGCACTTGTAATCTTTTGGAAAGTTATCTTACTGGAAAATATGAAGTCTATTTACTGTGGCGCATTATGAAAGGTCTTTTTTCCTTCAAGTAGCATAAGGTGAGAATAGTTCTTGGCAGGCTTCTTCATAGTCAGAGTCATGCCAGTCCTAAGAATCATCCTGTTTTTGTCTTTGCTTCAGTGAGTTTAGGAAATGGTAACCTTTGTGTCTAATTTATTTATGATCCATTCAACTGAAACAGTTAGAAAATAAGTTTTTGATTCAATGTCATGCCTGCATTGGGTTCAGAATCAAAAAGACTCTGTTGCATCCATCCTTTGCTGTTAATTAGCTTTGATTCTTCACTTTTTCATCTGCAATGCAGGGGTTATAGTGCTTGATTCATAGGCATTGAATGGGGATTAAATGAGAAGTTATTTGAAAGAGCTTTGTATATTTTACCATATTAATCTAAATAGCTATGCTCTCAAGAAAAAACATTTGTTCATCCATCCAACTTTTCTAAGTGTCTATAGCATGCTAGGAATTGTGCAAAACCTTGGAAATACAGAGATGAATAGAACATAGGGTTTTTTTTTTCCCCTCAAGTAGTTTATACTTCAATGAGAGAGATAAACAACTCATTATCACAATACTGAATGGCAAAATCTATAATAGTGGGGGAAAATGTGTACTACACAATACAGGAGAGACACTTACCACAGCTTGAGGAAATCAAGGAAGACTTCTCAGTTGAGGTGATGCCTAAACTGAGGAAATCAGTATTAGAGGTTCAGCCAGGTGAAGAAGTGCGGTGATTATAAGGCAGGGCTTTCTAGGCTCTCCTTGAAAACACATGGGAAAGAATGACCTGCAGAAGAGACAGAAGGTGTGCTATCCTTGAATTACCAGGCAGTCCTAAACATCTTTAATCTAGCTCATCTGCTAGTTGAGGAGTCAAAAAAAAAAACAAAACAACACAACAACATTGAGGTTAAATAAGTAAATGCAACTTTTTCAGGGATAAAGTCTTTCTCCACAAAAAGGAAGAGTTCTTTTTGCCATTACCTGGCAACCCTTCTAACCTAACCCCACTCCGGGGTGTGAATCAGGACACGTCTTCTCTCCACTCTGCTCTTCTCAAACAACCTTCCACTTTCCACTTTCATAAAGATTTAAATCCAATATCTGGCAGTGTGCCACGTAGCACAGACCATGGACTCCACTCAGTCTCCTGGGTAGAGTAGAGAAGATGTACATACAATAACAATCCAAGGCAGAATACACTTCATTACTTAACTGAGCAACTTCTATGCATTATGAACTGTTCTGGATATTTTGAATTTAGATATTTCTTTTTATTTTTTAGCACAATAGCTATCTTTTTTTAAAAAATTTTTAATGTTTAGTTATTTTTGAGAGATGGAGAGAGACAGAGCACAAGTAGCGGAGGGGCAGAGAGAGAAGGAGACACAGAATCAGAAGCAGGCTCTAGTCTCTGAGCTGTTGGCACAGAGTCCGACACGGGGCTCGAACCCACGGACTGTGAGATCATGACCTGAGCCAAAGTTGGATGCTTAACCGACTGAGCCACCTAGGCGCCCCAAAATTTAGATATTTCTAAGGTTAAGTTCCTATCTTTTAGAATATCACAGCCTAGCTGGGCTGAAGGACATAAAATTAATCATGTTCATATGTGATAAATGTTATAGAAGTACAGAATGCTGTAAGGAGCCTCTAAGAGTCCAGATTGCTCAAAATCAAGGGGGCTACAGTCCTGCTAACCCAGTGGAGATCTACCTCTGAGTCCCTTCACCTTCATATTAAAAAAAAATAGGTGTCTTCATGATATACCCATCCTATGTGACAAAAGCTAAACCATCCCATGTACTGTAAATCACGGCAAATTCCACAATTAACATAAAGCCATTTTGTAATCTTTCTACATGCTCAATGTCCTACAATTTCTTGCTCAGAAAAAATTCCTGTATCCCTCAGTTCCAGGAACTATCTGATCACTGAATTTTTGTCTTCTCTCTTTCCCAGCTCCCACTTGTGGGCAGAGTTTGGTGAAGGCACAGCCTTGGAATTACCTTAACATTTTCAGTCGCATTGTTGGAGGAAGCCAAGTGGAAAAGGGTTCCTACCCCTGGCAGGTGAGTCTCAGGGAACATTCTCTGGCAGGTAGACTATGAGCTATCTCAGGACTGGATCTCCCAGAAACACATGCTACTTATCAGTGCACTCCATTCTGCCTACCTCATCACCAGATCTCATGAGTGAAGGCCAGGATCCAAGTCCCACAAGATTTCCATCCATTGAGTTCCAGAAAATGTGTGCTCAGAATAATCATATGCACTATCGGCTTGCTCCAAAAATTGGAAATGCCATCCCAAACTTTCAGCCCCTAAGACAAAAATTGCACTTCAATAAGCTAAAACAAAAAACCTCTTGAATTTACAATAAAAAAAATTCTCTTAGTCAATAATTATATTGTTATAGTTAAAGATGACCAGGAAAGTCAAAGGTGTCCTATCCATAGGTCTACTTTCTGTTTGGAGATTTGTACCTATACCATAGGACATCTTAGGGAATAATCAAGAGTATTGCCTCCTTAGAAGCTGATAACCTAAGAATTCTCTCTGAATCTAATTTCCTGGTCTTTCCATCCCATATAAATGCTTCTGTCTCTAGCCTATGGTGTTCACATTTATTGTCTGTGACATTCTCCCAGCTTTCTTTACCCTGAGAGCCTTGATGAATTCTTGCCTCTTAATTTTGTGAGCAATAGCTCCTTGCTTTTACTTTGTTTAAGTCAGTCACATCAATTTTTGGTAAGTGGCTATTTAGTAATTATTGGTTGATTGAATTTGTGTTCAGTAGGTTGACTGAATGACTGAGTCATTGATGTTTGGTTAACTGATGAATTAATTACTTGGTTGAAGAGTTGATTTGATCAGTTGCTTATTTGGTCATTAGGTTGACTGTTCAATTCAGAAGTTCATATTCAAGTCATAGTCAGTGGTTTTACTTCCTTTTACTTACTATTCTTCTCTGTATTAAAACTTTTTCAATAGTTTATTGAATAATTTTTGGTCAAAAAAGAGACAGTTCTAATAAATTGCTTTTTTTCTAATTCTGACAATGGAATTAACAGCATATACTTGTACCCTATAAGCCATTTTAGAGTCAAATCAAATATCATGAACAGGATAAACCAAAGATAGAAAGTAATTTATAGAGGCAGTTTAAAAAATAGGCTTGAAGCAGTGGTAGAGATCGAATAGTTAAAAGCACGAGGGAATTGTATATACAGACTATTCTCTAAGAGGTTTGGAGGAATTGAAGCATGTGCTGAAAGACTGCCTTAGCCCTCACCTTGTTTCACTCCCAAACCTCTTCATCTGGATTCTGCCATATCTTGTACTATTCTTTCTTTCTCTTCATTCATAGACATTGTTCATGTTAGAGTAATGGTCTGGGCCAACAGCATTATGAAAATAAATAAATACATACATACGTACATACCAACAATTTTTACTATCAACTCCACTAAACCCTTATAGCCAACCATCTCAAATTAACTACCTCTTCTGCAAATCAGGGTTGGAAATGTTCTGGTTCCAACATTGCCCTTCTGAGCTGTAATGGGATGGGTTTTACTCTTTCATGCTCCACAACTTCTAATATTTGTACATAAGACATCTGGGTCTATGTTCAGAATATGCTCAGTCTCCAGGTTTTGTGGGGAATCAGAGGGCATTGACTTGCTCCCACTTAAGCTCTCTGTAATCCAGGTGTCTCTGAAACGAAGACAGAAGCACATCTGTGGTGGAACCATCATCTCTGCACAGTGGGTGATCACGGCTGCTCACTGCGTTGCAAACAGGTAGGGAAGGCCTAGTTCATGGTTGAGTGCCGGATTATCCACCTTCTCCCTTGGAATCAGCAGCAATAACTCTATTAAAACATGGAAATGTGTGATGTATGCTAAGCATGGGAACTTCCTAAATGCATAACACAAAAAGGGCTCAGTGACATTGTCAGAGGGTACTTAACTTGGTAGAAAACATACTTTCTTTCAGGAGTAGAAAACTTTATTTATTTAAATATGACTGCAAGTAATTAAAAAATCACATCCAAGTGAAAACAAAGTATCACAAAGATATATTTGTGAAAAATTCTCTCCTAAATTTCAGTGAAAAAAATAATCTGGTTCATTATGTATCTTAAAAAATTGATACAAGAACCCAGGGCTTCTAATTTTGACTTCGTTTCATACAATAAAGTCTATATACGAAATGTGTACTCTGGAAAATATTATTCATACCAGTATTTTGCTTTTATAATAAATGTATGTTCATACTGATCCCATTTTTGGGGGATTTCTGGTTTCTGTCCATGTGAAGGAGCTGACATTAAACATTGGTAATAGAAAGCCATGCCCCACTAGCCCTGGTCCTGATAGCATCATCCATGTTTAGTCGTGGACTCACTGCAGCTGTTGGAATCCAACTTTATGTTCTAGTAACTCACTTCTTGATCCAATTGCTCTTCTTCCTTTTCCAAAAGTGTAAACACAGTTCTCTTCCCCAAAACGCAAATGTCATTTTTGTTCTAGTTTTTTCCCCTTGGAAATAAGCTTACAGCATTAAAAGATAAAAAAAAAATTGATAGAAGATAACAAAGGGAGGCCAGTAAAATGTAAAGAAGTCTCTCATGTCTGCTTTCCTACTGGTCATGCCTCTCTGAGCTTCAATCTAACAACTTCCATCTTTTATCCACCTTCCTGTGTGCTCTAAATGTTCTATTGTTATTAGTGTTCTTGGTAGTCACTAGGCTGCAATCAAGATCATGTCCCATATTTTTCCTCTTTCATTTTAAGACAGTAAACATCCCTTGGACATTTACTTGGTACTAGACACTTTGTTGGGTACCAAGATACAAAGGTAAGAAAGATGTAATTTCTGCTCCCAGAGAGTTGATAGTCTAAAGAAGAGTTAACTGATAATTTCACTGCAGTGTGGCAGGTGATGAGGCTAGAGATGCTGTGTATTAGATCAGGTACCCAATGTAGCCAAAAGCTGGGGGGAGTATATCAAGAGAAAATTATGCCCTTTTTAGTTCTATAAAAAATCATCACTTCTGGGAATTAAGGGTGCCCAAAGACTGTAAACCCAAAGTTCTTAACGCAGCTCAATGCATCCTACCGAGTTCCTTTTAGATAACTTTGCTACAGGAAGAATGGAAATAGAATGGTCTTTCCCATCTCACACCATGTCTCTAAATTACAAACATAAAGGTAAGGAGAAGATCCTCACTTCCCATTGTTTTAATCAGTCCCAAATCCTTAACTGTGGATACTCTCTAAGATATCAGAGTTTTGGTGCTATTATGTCTTTTACAATATGCATAGAGCATTAGATCTCTGATATTAAAACAGCAAACTTAGGGGGAATCACAAATCATTCTCAAAGAATCTCACTGATATTGAGGTCATGCCAGCTAGTTAGGGTAGCTGAATAAAGTCCACTGTGGCTTCAGACCCCCCGAGTTACAATATAAATGCATTTTTAGACATTTGATGAATAACATCGCGAAGTATTCAATTTATCACATTATTGGCTCCATTTGAGGCTACACTTTACTAGTTCCCCACTTAAATTGGGAGCTTTTGCATCTTTACCAGTAGTGATGCAATCATTCTCACTTTCTCTGTTCACTATCTTCACACTCATATTTTACATCTATGTCATTTCAAAGAGGCCAGATTGTCAACCATTGCAAGTATACTCAGAGGCTAAATGAAATTCACCCATTTTATTGCTTCTTCTTCAAAGAAATATTGCATCAACTTTGAATGTTACTGCTGGAGAGTATGACTTGAGCCATATAGAGCCAGGGGAGCAAACCCTCACCATTGAAACCATCATTATACACCCCTATTTCTCCATCAAGAAGCCAATGGACTATGATATTGCTCTTTTGAAGATGGATGGCACCTTCCATTTTGGTAAACATTAGAGGTTCACTCTAAATTGTCTATGCCATGTGCTCTAGAATTTCTGTTCCATAGCACATTTCTTACATTGTATGTTATGTAGCATATGTCCAACAGTTCTGGGTGATGTACTTCAAGACAGGTTTTTAGGGTGGAGGGTCTCCTATGTGAAAGTCTTTTTGCTTGTGGCTTCATATATAGGATTATGTGGATTCAGGAGAGAGTCTTTCTTTGTCTGATAAGTGGCCCCTGGAAGTTCGAGGCATAGATATCACAACTCTCACAAGGTCTTTGGGGAACCACCTACATACCAAATGGTGAGTGGCTTAGGGTGTCCTCTCCTCCATGGATGATACAACCATGTCCTGCTCTCTTCTTCAGGACAGTTTGTGGGCCCAATGTGTCTTCCAGAGCCAAAGGAAAAATTTGAGGCTGGATTTATTTGTACAACCGCAGGCTGGGGCCGCTCAGCTGAAGGTAAGAACTTCTACACCACTTCTCCTAATCAGATGTCAGAACTTCCTGGTGGGTAATTAGAAAATACAGTTTTTAAATTTCTTTGTAAAAAACAATTGTGTAAGCATTTCAAAAGAGAATATCCATTATACATAGAAATTCAGGTCTTTCCAAAGGACAAAACCTGAATGCAGCATCTTCTATTCAGGAAGCACGAGAGTGCCTCCCTGGGGCTCTCATCTCTGTGTTTTCTAGATGGCGTTCTCTCGCAAGTATTGCAGGATGTGAACCTGCCCATTTTGACCCAGGAAGAGTGTGAGACAGCTTTGTTAACCCTAAAGAAACCTGTCAGTGGGCAGACGTTTCTCTGCACAGGCTTCCCTGATGGAGGGAAGGATGCATGTCAGGTAGGTGGGAGTGGCCAGGCTGAAAGGTCCCTGGCAGGGTTTCTTTCAGCTTTGTCATCAGGTAAGGGGCTGAAAGAAGGCTGTAGACAAAACTGGATTCTTGTCAGGAGTGACAAGGGAGGTCAAATAGAAATAAAGTGACAGTTTTTACAATCTGTTTTTACCGGGGAATGTGAATTCAGAGGAGGTCTTCTGCTTTTTCCAAAAGACCAACTAACAGAGATAGTGCCATCAGTGAGGTTAGGGTTCTCTACATCTGAAGGATGGCTGGCGTTTTCCTATTTGGAAGTTTTCAACTTGTGGATAATGGGAACTTCACCTTCCTTCCATTCCTCCTGCTGACCCAGATCTGGGATCAGTTTTACTACCAGGCAAGACTTCTGAGTCTGCAGGATGAGATAGGAGATGGAAGAAAGGGTGGAAGGGTAAGGATGGGGAAGAAAGAGGTGGAGTTGATAGGCCCTACTTATATTTGAAGATTTAATGTGAATTGTGCTTGGCTGTTCTCCTGGACCCCTGAGTCTAACTTATCAGAAGTGAAGAAATGTCATTGGTCCTCATTTAGCATCTTTGTGGGGGGAAAGAGTGAGCACAGACACCGACAATGACGGTAATAGAGGCTTTTCCCCCTACAGGGAGACTCAGGAGGCTCCCTCATGTGCCGGAATCAGAAGGGGGCTTGGACTCTGGCTGGTGTGACTTCTTGGGGTTTGGGCTGTGGTCGAGGCTGGAGAAACAACACGCAGAAGGATAACCAAGGGTCCCCTGGGATCTTCACAGATCTTAGAAAAGTGCTTCCCTGGATCCACAAACACCTCCAAATTGGTAATAAAGCCACACATAAGGTCAAGAAGCGAGGGGCAGAGAGTGTCAGAGAGTCTAGGCAAGACAGGACCACTGAGCAGATGGGCTTGCTTCTGTTTTTAGTGGAGCACATAAGAATTGTGACATTTATGAAATTTAAAACAAGAGTAAAATACAGTGTGCAGTTCAGCATACAAATATACAAAGGAATGTGAATCCATTCATCCTAGACTTTGTCAAATTGCCTTTGGCTGAAACAATCAGCTAGAGATATATTTTCACCACTTGCGTCTCAAGTGTGCTAGCAAGATTTAGCAAGCTATGGAGGCTACCAACTGGGGGAAATTTTGCTCCCCAGAGGACAATGTCTGCAGACATTTTTGGTTGTCACAATGTGGGGGTGCCGCTGGCACCCAGTAGGAAGGAGATATGGATGTTGCTAAGCATCCTACATTGCACCCATGACAAAGAATGATCCCACCGAAAATGTGAGTGATGCTGTGGTTGAAAAGGCCATGCACAGATCTGGGTACCATAAGTCTGAAAAAAACAGGGTCTATATACACTTTCTACTAGACTGACCAGTGAGTTAATTGAAACTTCGATTCTGCCTCCACATCCAACTTAATTGTTTTCTAACTAGTAGCTTCCAGCTTCAATAGGGCTTCTGTTCTGTCCCAAAGGGGTTAATTAAAATTCATTTGCTAAGAACTTGGGTTTGTTATCAAGTGTATAGTGGCAGGCATCCAAGCCCTCAGCTCAAGTGGTAGCTACTCTGGCAACTCTTTTGTGGTTGTGGGCCACTTATTTCCATCTCCAGCCCCCTTCTCATGAACAGTGAGAGAAGCAGACCAGATAACCTCTTCCTCTGTGTAACTTCCAAGCTAATCATGGCCTAATTAGTACACTTAAGAGAGAGTGAAATCTCATTAAAACACCAAGACCACATTTCTGCTTTGTTAAATTATCCTTTCTGTTCTTTCCAGAGGTTAGATTTTCATTAGCTGCATATTGACTTAAAAATCCCTTCCCTTTTGAGCCAGGGAAATGCTAACTTGTTGAAATATTGCTCAGGATACCGCAGACCTTGAAGAGCACGTTTCTTTTTCTTTCCCAGGGAAGCAGAGGAAGAGCTCCAGAGGTGGGTATTTCTTAAAGCCTGCTCCACCAGGAGCAAGAATTAATATCTAGTATTTCTGAATATAAGTTCCTTTTGTAATTGAAAGTCTTTGCAAGAGCTCTCTGCTCACTAGGTAGAAAGCTACCCACACTTGGGGCACCCACAGCCATTCCCTGCCAGTCAGGGCAGCCCATCACCCAGGAGGAGCTCTGGATTCCCTCCCATCACTTCTTGAGTGCTCCATCTCAACTCAGCAAACACCCGCCGAATCCTAGCTTTGGATAAGACACTCAGGGGAGGGGGACGAGGTGGTGCAGATGTGGTCAATAAGCTACATGTCTTACCCTGAAAGTGTCCTCATGTATACAGGGGACTCTCCCCCCGTGTTACACTGCC
The DNA here is from genome assembly GCA_028646485.1 of Cryptoprocta ferox. NCBI lineage: Eukaryota > Metazoa > Chordata > Mammalia > Carnivora > Eupleridae > Cryptoprocta > Cryptoprocta ferox. The sequence continues at coordinate 47,534,224 of CM053575.1, forward strand.
AAGTCTGCAATGAATCCACTCTGTGACTTTGGGAAAGCTACTTTCTACCTCTGGACCTCAGTCTCCTTGTCCATAAAGAATAGTCCGACTTTGGCTCAGATCATGTCTCATGGTTTGAGTTCAAGCCCTGCATAGGGCTCTGTGCTGGCAGCTCAGAGCCTGGAGCCTGCTTTGGATTCTGTGTCTCCCTCTCTCTCTGCCCCTCCCCCACTGGTTCTCTCTCTCCCTTTCTCCCTTTCTCTCTCTCTCTCTCTCTCTCTCTCTTTCTCTCTCTTTCTCTCTCTTTCTCTCTCTTTCTCTCTCTCTCTTTCTCTCTCTCTCTTTCTCTCTCTCTCTTTCTCTCTCTTTCTCTCTCTCTCTTTCTCTCTCTCTCTTTCTCTCTCTCTCTTTCTCTCTCTTTCTCTCTCTCTTTCTCTCTCTCCCTCTCTCAAGAATAAACATTAAAAAATTTTTTTAAAAAGAAAAGAGTCTGGATCAGATAGTCTCTAAGGCAACTTTGGCTCAAATCTTCAGTGGTTCTGTGAGTCTGTGGAACCATACAAAGATAGTTTTGGGAAAAAGAGTGCCCTGAGAGCCACAGGAGTAAGTGGCTGGGGGGAAAAAGCCAGAGGAGGCTTTTAAGCTGAATCACAAAACAAAACAAAACAAAAAAACAACCCACAAAGAACCATTAGAATGTTGTCAGGTAGAAATGGGATACAGATAAAGAAAAATATTGCAGCTCAAGGAATCATCTTTGTCAAAAGACAGATGCTAAAAGATGGAGATAGGAAAATGGGATAAAAGAGACCAGTACGTCAGTCAGAGCAGCTGAAGTGAGGGAGATTAGAAAATACATGGAGATCAATTTGTAAAAATTTTGGATGCCTGTCAAAAAACAGTTTTGATTTATTGAGTAATAGGAAGTTGATTAATTAGATAGATTAGAGCAATATTCTGGTGGTATACAACAGCACATAGGGGATAGGATGGAGGGGAAATAATTCAAGATGGACTTATGAGATAATACATGAGTTCTGGAGACTTAGGGCAGTGGGCAGAGAATGAAAGAATGGGAGTGGAAACAATAAGAATTGGCACCCGGCAGTCACTTAGATGAAGGGTGGTGAGGGACAGGGAGGAACCAAGGATGGTACCAAAGTTCTGAGGATGAGAGATGAAGCAAAGGGCACCTAAAAGTAATCGAATCAGAAGTGGAAGCAGTTTTTTACAGACCATCTGCAGCATGTTAAGGGGATTTCTAGGAGATGGTTGAAAAACCAGGTGTGAAGTTCAGAAGTGTAGAATAATAGTTGAAACTCAGAGTACAGATGAGACTAGTCAGAGGGCTCGTGTAAGAGAGAGACAAAAGCTAAGGATAGAACCAGGAAATACATGTATTTATAGAATCGAGTTATGATGTCAGCAAAAGAACAGTGAAGGAGAAGGAATCATTGAATCTCAAGGATAAGCAGGATCTAAAAAGAACAAAAAAGAGTACGTTATCACAGAAGCCGTGTCAGGGAAAGATGTCACAAAAGAGGAAGCATGCATAATGAAGGACCAGGCGCTTCTGTACAGGTTCTAGAAGGAGTGGGCTATGGTGGCCAGCCACCACTGTTTCCCTAATTCTCGTGGCTCTCTTTCCCAGCCTTCTGCAGTGAGCAGGATCGTGTGCTCCGTGAGTCTCAGGGAGAGCTGCATTTTCCAGAAAGCCCCTACCTGTATTACGAGAGCAAACAGTGAGTAGCCGCCCTGCCATTCCTCCTCCGGCCCCCACCTCAAGTCTGGCTGTGCCCATTAACTGGACACTTCCTGTCTCGAAATAACACCCTCTTAATGTATCTGCCTGCAGGCTGTGTGTCTGGACCCTGCAGGCACCGGACAAGATGCATGTGCTGCTCAATGTTTCCCACTTGGATGCTGAGTCTTGTCCCCACACTTACCTCTCGATACGTTCCTTAGAAGACACACTTCTTGGTGAGTGGATGTTTACATGGTCAAACAGACACTTGTGCTGTGAGGGCTTAGTGGGGCCGGGGTGCAATCTGTCTGGCACTGAGACATCGGTAAATGCCACAAACTTCCCGTCTGCAAGTTTGACTCAGGACTGACAGTGGAAAGGAACTGATGTGAGCCTGTGTGGTGGTTGCAAGGCCACAGAACATGTCATTGGCTCCAGCTGCCTCCCATGGAACCAGGCTTCCTAGATTCATTTGCTGAGTCTGGTGCCCATCAGGGGTAAGATATAGACATACTTCAGGGCTCTCGGGCAGAATGCTGCCTTCCTCAGCATGAAAATGACCTTGACTGCATCATCCAGCTAAGAAGGAAAATACCAATGGATAACCATGAGTAGGAGACACAGGTTACTTAGGCAAGAAACAAACAGAAGAGCATTCCTGCGGTTCTTAATAGGGGGAGATTTTGCCCCCCAGGAGATCCTTGGCAATGTCTCAAGCATTTTTCATGGTCATGACTAAAGACAGTGTTATTGGCATCTGATGACTATGGCCAGAGATGCCGCAAAACGTCCCATAAATGCACAGGACAGCCTGAACACGAAGAATGTTCCAGTTCAAAAATGTCAGCAGACCGAGGTTGAGAAACCCTGGTTTAGATAATCCTATAGTATCCCGACAAATCCAGTTCCAGTGCAGTTCTCCTGAAGTCTCTAAATGGGTGCTGTTTTCTAGACTCTGAACAAAGACTCTTGATTCTTACGTTGCAGGGAAGTTCTGCGGAGAAAGCCTCCCTTCCTCAGTTCTTGTTGGCTCCAACTCCGTTCGGCTGAATTTCAGCTCTGATGCCACAGATCCCGCAGCTGGGTTCAATCTCACCTATAAAGTTCTAAAACCAAACTACCTTCCTGGTAAAACCATTTGCTTTTATCACGCACTACCCAGGCCTTTTAGAGAAGTGGAGGCCCCGCAGGAATGAGGTGAGGGGGCAGGGAGCTCCCCCACAGGGCCTGCTTGGTTCCATCAAGGAGAGCGCCACAAGGCCAGTGAGATGTCAGTGCAGGCGCTCCTCCCGCCTTGCTGACTCGTGCTTCTCACACACGCAAGTGAGCTGAGAGGGCTGAATGAGTTCTGGAGAATCAGTGCACAGACGTCTTCCTTCTTATTAGCTCTGCCTGAGGAGTCAGCTGATGAGCCATTTATGGGAGCAGGTGGAAGCACACAGAGGCTTGATTCCTCTGGGCTTGAGTGATGCCATTGTTAGGAGGATTTCTTTCCCTTGTGTTTCAGATTCAGGTTGCAGTTCCTTTACTGTCCTTTTTGAAGAAGGCCTCATACAGAGTCTTCACTATCCTGAATACTATAGCAACATGGCCAACTGTAACTGGGTTTTTCAAGCCCCCAAACACTACCTAATAAAGGTAATGACCGTGGTTACCCTCAACTTTGTTCTGGTATCTCCACAGAATCACTAACATAAACACCCTGAATGCAGAGGGGTATTTGGTTTTGTTTTCCCTGTAACTACCCACACACACCACTAGATGGCAGGTGTGCGCTTTACTGTCTGTTGAAAGGCTGCCTCCACCTGGACCTGGTAACTGTTCAATCAGTTCCTAGTCCTTCTAGAAACAAGCATTTCTTCCTTATTAATTAAACTGCTAACAAAACACTTTGTAAGTAATGGCTGACAAAAGTCAATGCCAATAAGACCCAAACATGAAGCCTTCCATGCAGAGGAACAGAGCAAGCACAGAGGAGCCAGCCTAGAACAGGCTGAAGGACTGGCGGGTGTCAAGAGTCAGAGCTGTTTTGGGAAGGGCAGTAGAAGGGGAGGCTGAGCTCAAAGTTCAGAGGTTTTTGAATGTCAGGATATGGAGTTTGTGAAGCATTTGATTGGTAGCTTTTGTAGTTCATTAAACACTAGTAGGCCACCTGCAGAGATGCCACCAGAAAGTTGAAGGTAAGACTGCAGCCAGAATGATGTTGGAAAGAGGCATTTATTTAGAAGTCCTTCTCTTAAAATACAATTGTAAGTGAAAGAGGATATGAAGGAGAGAAAGTAGAGTAGAAAATAAAGAGGGAGGAGTAAAGATGGACAAGATTTTCAGGTTCTTATATATATAGATCTATCTATCTATATCTATATATTTTTTGAGAGAGCGAGATAGAGAGACAGAGTGCGAGCAGGGGAGGAGTAGAGAAAGAGGGAGGTACAGAATCCAAAGCAGCTTCCAGGCTCCAAGCTGTCAGCACAGAGCCCGACTCAGGACTCAAACTCATGAACCAAACCGCAACCTCATGCCTGGATGCAAAGTCAGACGCTTAACCGACTGAGCCACCTAGGCAGCCCAGGTTCTCATATATTTAAGAGGCAAAAAGAAGTAGAGACTCAGGAGGAAGTGTGGAGTTATGACGGTCCAGAGAATAGAGCTTTTAATTCAAAACACAAAACAAGCAAGCAAACAAAAAGGTGTGGCCGATAGTTTGGACTTATCACAGAAAGTTAGGGTTTAAAAAGGAGGACTGAGCATTTCAGCTGTTCAGCCCTCAGCTCATCTCCCAGCAAAAAGGTAGTAATCAGATTGACAATTGAACAATAGAGAGCAGGTGGGGGGGGGCGGGCACCTGAAATAGCAAGTCTGATGTTCAGAGCAGAAACAAGATCCCCCAGGTTTTACACATGAGTGGGAAAAGCAGACACAGAGGAAATAAGTATAGAGCCTCTCTTTCTAAAAGTTTATGGAACCCAAGCATTCAAAACAGAAATTTCAGGAGGAAGCAGCATTAAGGGAAGATTTGTTATGAGTAATGGAGGATAAAAGTTTAAGTATGAGCAGATTTCTGGAAGGAGGAAGACAAAATTTAGTTGAAAATCTGAACATGCCAGAGCTAGAAGTGATTCAAAAACACACCCATTCAATAAATGTGTACTGAGTGCCATGCATCAGTGAAATGATGCTTTCACACCCTGCAGTCAGTGACAGTATCAGTGTACAGGACCATCCAAGATAGGAATTTGGAGGTTAGGGTTACCAGTCATAACTATGTGCCTACCATTTGACTCAGGGAGAAAAGGGTCTACTATCAGAAAGTATCATAGTAAGGCTTAGAAATGTTTGAATGGATCCTATTTCTGACACTCTCCTTCTCCCCATGCCTACATTCCCCATTAGTGATCGCTTAGCTTTGTCCTGTCCATGCAGTCCTGTGTCTTTTGAGGAGTGTTCAGGCTCCACTGAATCCCCATCATCTGCGTGTTTAAAATCTAAATTCCCACCTCATCAGCCCTGTTTCCCATTGCTCCACTCTTCAAAGTCAATTGAAGGCAGGTGCTATCAGATTGATTAGATTGTTCTTTGCTGTTTCTTTGGTCTTCCTAGGAGGGCGCCAGGGAGCTCAAATATTTGCACCCTTACATTAGGTCCCTATTTGATAGTTTAGATGTGTCTAAGGTTTAGGAGACTGTGGGATAGCATCTTTTCCTGAGTAATTTAACCTACTCATGAATGCCCCACTCACTTTCCTGTAATGGTCACACCCCAGAGCAAGCTAAACACTCCACATTTCTCTGCTTACTCAAACTCAGGTCAATCGTTCATTTGATTTGCTGTGGATGTAACATGGAGTCTTGTCAGCTTTCCTTTCAGAGTCTGGAAATAGAAGAGAATGGAGATTGTTCTTCTGACTACGTGGTGGTGCACAGGGATGTGGAAAGGCAGGAGGAAATAGGTCTGTGCCCCTGGAGACTCAGCTCCCCTGGTTTGCCTTTGGACCCAGTCCTTTTGGGGGAATCATTCTGGGGAATAAAAAGGATCTGGCTCAAGCTTCCTTCATTCCCCTGTATGCCCTTCTACCCTCCCTCCCTAGGTGGTCACTACCACCACCCTTTCTCCCAGGTCAGGGGCAGGAAGAGCCAGAGCGAGGACCAAAGAGCCATTTGGACAGAAGGTGTGGAAGGCCCCCCGTGATCTAAGGGTCAGAAGGGGAAAGTGCCATTGAAAAAAGCCCATTGGCTCAAACCAGTTCCCTCAGGGGCATTCCCAGTGGGACTCTTTCTATTCTGAAAATGAATTGTGACACCCACCAAAAAAGTTTACTTCTCAACCATTGCCTAAAGGATAATTTTTTTTCCTGTCCAATGCCATGTCTATTTGCTGCATCCTTGACCGTGTCTTGCCTGGGCTGGGCTTTAACCAGCAAGGTTTTGTGGTTTTGTTGTTCCTGCCCCCGTGCTGAGCTCCTCTGGTGTAATGCTCATCAGCTTCCAGTCGGATAAAAATGTGACCTTCAGAGGCTTTCAAGCTGCAGTCTCTTTCATCCCTGAATCAGGTAAGAAGACAGAGGCATCAACATCTTGGGTCCTGATTCCCATCCTCATAATGCAGTAGGAAAGGGCAGCCTTTAAGGCCCTTTACAGTTGGTTCTCAGTATTTGCAGCATCTGTGTTCTATAAAGTCACCATGAACACCAAACTAGTGATTACTGAACCTCTGCTCCGAGGAGTTAGGTTCCTGGGAGCCTCTGGTTTTATGGGTGTTTCTGTTTAAAGTCACCTTATTCAGTATATATTGTTGATTCATTAACACTGAACTCATAGCCAATACCACTATAGCCTGTGCCTCAGCAAAGCTCATCTATCACATGTATTTTCTCTGTAAGGCACATCAGAGCCTCCTTGCCCTTACAAACACTAGATGGCACTTCAGCACAATGTTTAGGGCCATTTCAAACAGCAAAGTCACCAACAAAAAGCACAAAAATGCAAAAGAAAAAAAAAAAACACCCATGGCAAAAAAACAAACAAACAAACAAAAAACCATGGCACTCAAGGGACCATTGAAAGGATACTTGTTTATAGTATAAGAGCTAAAACAAGAAGGCAGTGTCGCCTCATTAGACCTCAGCTAGGAAAATGTGCATCAGGTGACTCAAATTTTTCCCTGCTCTGCACCTGTCCTTGAATGATCATGAAAACACCATTAGTTCTGAGTTACAAATAAATGTTAGGAAGTAGGCGAATTTGCAAATGTGGAATCCATAAAGAATGAGAACAACTCTATGTCTGAATCGTGGCCTTTCCTTACTAGCTGTGTGATCTGAGAGTCATCTAAGACTCATTTTCTTCACCTTACCATGGGAGAATAATACGTGCCTAATAAGAAGGTAGTGAGAATTAGATCAGATCAGGTACGCTTGGCCATGAGCAAGCGTGTAACATATAACAGAGGCTCAGAAATGTGAAATGTCTTCTCCAGCTCTCAGCCCCTAGGCACATGAACACTACAACTCTCCTCCAAGTCCTCACACCCATGAGCATTCTGCCCAAATCCTACAAAGCCAACTGTTGGCTTCTCAAGTTGTTCATTCTTGTTAGACAAGCAGCTCTTTATGGCAACCCCAGGTTATAGTTAAAATACTCCACTTTTCAGTTAAAACACCCATAGTCCAACTGACTGAGACGCTCCAGAATTCTAACAGTAATAATTTTCTTGTAAGTCCCAAACACTGGCCCTGTGTGTGTGATCTGAGCAGTTGTATGTGCTTACATTCAGATTTAAACATCTCCAGATCAGAGGATGAGTCATTGTTTTTGGAGACATGGAATGTACTACCTGAAGAACATAATGCTTCTGGTAAGCTGTTTTAGGCAATGTGACTGAGAGATACCCACAGAGTATATCAGCCAGGGTTCAACAGAAAATCTCAAAAAGATATGTTGGAGTCCTAACCTCCAGAACCCCAGAATGTGACCTAATTTGGAGCTAAAGTCTTTAGTGAGGTAATCATGTTAAAATGAGGTCATGAGTGTGGGCCTTAACCCACTAATATGGGGGTTAATATGCACTAATATGACTGCTGTCCTTATAAAAGGAGAAATTTGGATGCAGAGAGAGACACCCACACAGGGAGAACGTCATATGAACGTGAAAGTGGAGACTGGGGTGATGCATCGTCTACAAACCAAGGAACACCAATGATCACCAGCGAACCCCGCAGGATGCGGGGAGAGGCACCATCAACACCTGCATCCAACCACACTAACACCTGGATCTTGGGCTTGTAGCCTCCAGGACTATGTCACAATAAATTTTTGTTCTTCTAAGCCAACCCATTTATGATACTTTGTTTCAGCAGACCAAGCATGCTAATGCACCAGGAATTGGCTAACATGGTTGCAGGGGAGTGACTAAGCAATTAAATCTATCAGGCAGGCAATGAGAAAGAGAAGATCACCAGGGGCACCTGGGTGACTCAGTCAGTTAAGCGTCTGACTCCTGACTTAGGCGCAGGTCATGATCTTACTTTTTCATGGGAGGCCTTCCTTGAGCTCTGCACTGGGCAGAGCCTGCTTGGGATTCTCTCTCCCTTTCTCTCTGCCCCTCCCCCTCCCTCTCAAAATAAATAAATATTTAAAAAAAAGAGAGAGAGAGGATCACAGGACCCTGGAATTCCACAGGTGTGGGCTGATGGTATTCTCCACAGGCAGAATTTCTTCTCTTGTTTGGGGAAGCCTCAGCTCTGTTCTTAAGGCAGACATCTGTTCCAACTAATTAGATCAGGCCCACCCAGATTATCCAGGATGGTCTTCTTTACCTCAAGTTCACTGATCAGGGGCTTTTATTACATCTGCAAAATACCTTTACAGCAACACCAAGATTATTGTTTTATTGAATACGTGGAGGCTGTGGCTTGGCCAAGTCAGCACATCAAAAAAGCCATCACACAGAGCTATATGGGATGTGGTCATTGTCCACTTTGCTCAAAGCAACACTGAAATCTTTCGATTCACAAGAAGCAAAATTACCATCTAAGTAGATTCTTTTGTGGAAATGGCTAAATAATGTGTCAAATTGGGGTCTGACTCACAAGATCCATGCACTAAAAAAAAGTGAGTCCATCACTATGTTATAATGCCAATGAGCATTGAGAAGTGCTGGACTTTCTCTTGTCCTTGTTTCCTCTGTGACACCCAATGACACATGTGCAACATCCTGGTCCACGTGGAAAACCAGGTGAGCGGTGCAGGCAGAGGAGGGAGTAGAGAACATTTAATGGTTTGCCACTTTGATAATTTGTCAAGAGAAAATTCAAGCACCTTATTTTTATTTTTTGTTTTTTTAGTTTTGTAATTGATACAGAACATTGAATAGGTGTGGAAAGAATATGTTTCTTTTAATGAGAAGGAGTAGAAGCAATCTGAGTCTTTTCTGGCTTCTTGGACCACAGGATACAAAGATACCTTAAGTAGAAAATCCTCATAAAGTGTGGCTGCAGTGACTCCTTCTCTTGACCACCGTGGGGATGCACTCAGCAAAGCCATTTTTCCCCGCCTAAACCAAGTACTATATTTTCCAAGGAGTCTCATTACAATGTGCGGTAAAGATTCATTCATCATCTTATCCACAGCACCTAGTGCAGTGCCCAGAACACGGTAGATTACAAATAAATATTTGGTGAATAAAACTATATACTCTACAAATAGCCCCTGATATAAAACCTCAATGAAAAAGGCTTTCCTGCTTTTCTGTCATTGAACTCACACTTGAGGGCCCTTTTCCTTTATATCCCGAGGTTCGTTTGAAATTTTGCAAATCTACAGAACAGGTGTTTTACAAGAACAAAACAATGTACATCTGTTTATCCTTCACTTAAATTCATTAGTTGTTGACATCCTGTCACACTGGCTTAATTCTCATTTGATGCCTTCTATGTACAAATCTCCATGCCAGAGCCCAGGGCATGGGGAAGGAGGTACAAAAAGGAACAGTACCTTTCTTCAAGTGATTTACATCTTAATAATGAGAACTATGTGTACAAACTAGGCATGCAAAAAGATACTGTATCCTTCTATTTACATAAAACAGAAGTCACGCAAAACTAATAGACGGTATTAGATGTCAGGATAGCAGTTACCCTCCAGGGAGTAGTGTCTGGAGTGGCTGCTGGTGGCATTCTGCTGTTTCCTGATCTGAGTTCTGGTTATACTTTTTGAAAATTCAAAGTACTTTAGCGGTCACGTCAGTATTTTTCTCTGTGTGTGTGTTATATGTCAATAAGATTCTCAATAAAAGAAAAAAGTGTACAGAAAAACTTAATGCGAAATATACTGAACTTCTGGATGAGACAATCAGAAAACTGGCATTTGGAAAAAAAAAAAAGAAAACTGGCATTTGATTTGGGCCTACAAGAATAATGTCACCATTATTCTACACCCTGTGGGGAACCCTTGGATGGTTTGATCAGAGGAGTCACATGGTCAAAGAGCACTTTCTGGTGGTTGATTTGGAATGTGTGGAGGCTAGGGAAAGAGTACCTGTAGGGGGAGTAGCCCTGGCGAGCACTATGGAGGACTCAAACTCAAAGGTAGGAGATGGTTATGAGACATGTTGTGGATTTGGGGTCTCAAGTGTTTGGAGACCAGATGGTTGGAGCAAAAAAAAAGGGGGGGTGGCAGGAGAAGTCTAGATGAGCTTGATATTTTACTCTTGGGCGGAACACCCACTTCCAGTAATATATTTATTTCCCCCTCTCTCTAGAATACAATAAGCATTTCTCATCATTCCCAGGTATCTACTAAAGTGCCTGGCACAGAAGAGATGTTCAGAACTCCCCTACGACCCAGCAATAGCACTGCTAGGAATTTACCCAAGGGATACAGGGGTGCTGATGCATAGGGGCACATGGACCCCAATGTTGATAGCGGCACTTTCAACAATAGCCAAATCATAGAAAGAGCCTAAGTGTCCATCAACTGATGAATGGATCAAGAAGATGTGGTTCATCTATACAATGGAATACTACATGGCAATGAGAAAGAATGAAATCTGGCCATTTGTAGCAACGTGGATGGACCTCGAGGGTGTCATGCTAAGCGAAATAAGTCAGGCAGAGGAGGACAGATACCATATGTTTTCACTAATATATGGATCAGGAGAAAATTAACAGAGGACCAAGGGGGAGGGGAAGGGGAAAAATTAGTTGGGGAGAGGGAGGGAGGCAAACCACAAGAGACTCTTAAATACTGAGAACAAACTGAGGGTGGATGAGTGGTGGGGGAGAGGGGAAAATGGGTGATTGGCATGGAGGAGGGCACTTGTTGGGATGAGCACTGGGTGTTATATGGAAACCAACCTGACAATAAGCTATAATTTAAAAAAAGAGAGATGTTCAGAGAATATAATCTGGGCTTGATGGTGAGGAGGATCCATGGGTAATAAAGATGAGTTTTCTTAGTCCCTTCCCATGTGGTCTTTGCAGAGCCACTTCCCCCCGACCCTTCCAGGTTCCTTTCCAGCCAGATGGTCGGAGGCAAGGAGGCAGGTCAGCCTGCAGATTGCCACCAGGAACCATCTTTGGGAACACCTGGGGAGTCACTGCTGCCCGCTGCTTCACCAGTACGTAAGTACACCTAGAGAGTGGAGCATGGGAGCTGATGGTTTAAATTGATCAGCCACCACCTCCTATATCCATCAGAGTCTGACACCCCTTCCCCATTTGCCACCATTGTGGACAATCCACCTCCCCAGGCAGAACTGAGCTCCTGAGTGCTAAGGAAAGCTCTGCCCCTTCACATGGTGCTCTTAGTTTATTTTAGTTAAACATGAGGCCGGCAATTAGAGACACATTTATTTTATCATGTTCCTCCCTAGGACTTTTTTAATCAGAAAAAGTATTACATTTTGTGAAATACTTTCTAGCCTCTTTTGAAGTGATGAAGTGGTTCCTCCTTTGATTTGTCAATATATCAAATCCTTAATTAATAGATTTCCTAAGATTCCTGCATTCCTGAAATGAATCCCACTTGGGCATGGTACATTCATCTCCAATATACTGCTGGGTTCCACTTAGTTCCCCTTAATTGTTTGCATCAACATCCAGAATTGAAATTGGCTGATAGCAGAGGCTCTTAAAATTGTGGACTTAAGATGGCTGGCAATCTCCAAGATCCTTTTAGGGGTTCTATGAGGTCAAAACTGAGACGTTATTCTCCCCGTCTACTCTCATTCTCTCACAGTGTGCAGTGTTTTCCAGGGTCTACATACCCTGTGCTAGCTCAACAGATTGAATATAAAACGCAGGTAGGACAGGGGCACCTGAGTGGCTCAGTCAGTTAAGCATCTGGCTCTTGATTTCAGCTCAGGTCATGATCTCAGTGTTAGTGGATTCAAGCCCCACATCGGGCGCTGCACTGCCAGTGCGGAGCCTGCTTGGGATTCTCTGTCTCCCTTTCTCTCTGCCCCTCCCCTGCTCTCTCTCTCTGTCTCTCTCTCTCTCAAAATAAATAAATGAAGTTAAAAAAAAAGAAGAACAGGGAGGACATCACACCTGTCTTTGATTTAGCTAGACATTAAACAGTTTTAAAAATAAGTGAAACCGGGGCACCTGGGTGGCTCAGTTGGTGGAGCGTCTGACTTTGGCCCAGGTCATGATCTCCCAGTTCACGAGTCTGAGCCACCTGTTGGGCTCTGTGCTGACAGCTTGGAGCCTGGAACCTGCTTCAGATTCTGTGCCCCATTCTCTCTCTCTACCCCTCCCCAATCCCTCCCCAGCTTGTGCTCTCTCTCTCTCAAAAATAAATAAAAAAATATTTAAAAATAAAATAAAAATATGTGAAACAATGTCAGTCTTATTTTATTTTCTGTGTTTTATTTGAATAAAAATAAGAGGTACAAAAAGGAACAAGATATAGTACCTTTTTTCAAGTAATTTACATCCTAATAATGAAAATTATGTGTACAAAATAGGCATGCAAATAGAGACTGTATTACTTCCATTTACATAAAATGAAAATCACTCAACATTAATATATGATATTAGATGTCAGGATAGCAGTTACCTTTGGGGGAGTAGTGTCTGAATAAACATGTAGTTATGTGAATAAACATGTAATTTATGCTAATACCTGATGGTTTTATTGTGGTCGTCTTCACTGACTGAGCCACCTAAGGCACCCAGTGGTTATCTTAAATAAATTAGTAAATACATAATTTTTTAAGTTTCTGCTTTAATTTCTAACATTTAACTAATGATAAATATAACTTGCATGAACAAATCTCTTTAGGATTCTCAGTGATTTTTTTTAAAGAATAAAAGTGTCCTGTGACCAACAAGTTTAAGAACTGCTGACCTATAGCTTTCTTTTTATTGTCTGCCTTTGTCAGACTTTGATATCAGTGTTCTTCATGAAAAGAACTGGAGAACTTTCCTTCTTGCTCTATGCTTTGCATATAATGTATAATATAAGAATGATAAATAATGATGTTACATAATTATGTATATTAAACATCTATTCCCTGAAGCCTTAAAGGCAACTTTCTCAATTTCCTTCATTCTTATTGGCTTTTAGGTTTAAAACGTTCTCCTTCAGGCAATTTTGATAACTTAAAATCTTCTACTAACAGCTATGACATTCAGATTTCCTTACTACTTGCTTTGAGTTGTACAAAACATTTCCTTATAATTAATACCTTCTGGGTTTGCATGATTTTCTACTTTCCTAATTTTGTATATTGTATAAATCTTTTTAAAAAATATTAGACAATAGGGGCACCTGGGTGGCTCAGTCAGTTAAATGCTTGACTCTTGCGTTTAGCCTAGGTTATGATCTCACAGTTTGTGAGATTGAGCCCCATGCTGGGCTCTATGCTGACAGCGTGGACCCTATTTGAGATTCTTTCTCTCCCTCTCTGTCTCTCAAATAAATAATCATTAAAAAAAATTAGACTATCTACTGTTTGGTCATTTTGTAGAGATTTTCTTTTTATTTTAGAAGACACTTTTTTTTTTTTTTTTAATGAACCCATGTCCTCTGAACCCTACTGAGTCATTTTAGCTGACCTAGATAGGCAAGCTGAACAGGGGCTGGGGACCGTGCCTCTGAGGTAGTTCCTGCAGATGATTGATGCGCACAGCTATAATCCATGCTGACTTTACAATGAAGCTGCAAGACTTGATTATGTTCTCATTAGAGCTCTTAACTCATCGAGTGATATCCGAGAAATTGCTTCATGTTTCTGAGCCCTAGAATCTTTTACATACATGGAAGAGAGAACATTCTCTAGAGCCTTTCCCTGCCACTGGAAGGGTTGGCTGTTGCGTTCATTGCGATGGCCAAAATGGTGGCATTGCTATGTCTCTGATCCCAGGGCTCCTTAGAGAACCACCTCCTAACCCCACATATTTTATTTTATTTTATTTTATTTTATTTTATTTTTAATATTTATTTATTTAGAGACAGAGAAAGAGCATGAGTGAGGGAGGGGCAGAGAGAGAGGGAAAAAGAGAATCCCAAGCAGGCTCTGTGCAGTCAGTGCAGAGCCCAATGCAAGGCTCTAACCCAGGAGCTGTGGGATCATGACCTGAGCCAAAATCAAGAGTCAGACGTTTAACAGACTGAGCCACTCACACACCCCATAACCCAACATATTTAAAAAAACCATATGAGATTCCTTTTCCTCTCATTTTCCAGGGAACAGCATGCAGCTGCCTGGGTGGTGAATGGAAGAATCCATGATCTGGCCAAAGACTCCCCTCAGGTAAGGGCCCTTGGAGCCTCCTTTCTGTCTTAAGATTCACAATGCTAGCCAGTGGTTCACCATAGATATTTTGGGTGTGAGATACAGGATTTGGACTGAATTTTCTTTACCTTTATAAGTTAGAGAAATAGGGGAGGATTCAAGAGCCAATGCCGAGTTTGTTGATTGGGTCTAGCTTCACAATGGAGGCCCTCTTCTTTTCCTGGAAACCTACTGCCTACGATTTGTTTGTAGGCCAACCTTTCCTTGTTTCCACTCCCAACAAGACTGCAGAATGAACAGCAGTCACTTAGGAAATCCTCCCTGAGGCCCATGTCCACCTGGTGCCATGCTGGGCACTTGCAACACAAGGGTGAGTCAGACACCATCCCAAGGGGTGACCAGCTACCTGGGCTTTAGGTTGTTTCCTCCTTTAGGAGAGTTGAAGCACCCAAGCTCCATGTGCCCCCCTTCTTCACTGGGTCTATTTAAGGCTCCTTTTCTCTTATCAGAAAAATTCCATCAAGCACACGGTACTCCACCCTGCCTCCTACAGCACCACCGCGGAATAGGATTTGGCACCCATGCAGCTGGCCAATCTGCTTCAGTTCAATGAATATGTTCATGGCACCTGTCTGCCTGATAGAGACTAAGGGCTGCCTGCTTCCTGGCTGTGCACAGTCACAGTATGGGGGCTTTCATCCAGGTCTGGGATGAGCCCTCACACCAGGGTCCTTGGAACTTTACGTCTCTCCAGTACTTCACAGACTCCTTCCTCACGCACCTTCTGTCAGTTACTTCTCACACGGCTGATGTGCTGTGAAAGGTGAGGACACTTACCCCATGCCCAGAAAAATAAAAAGAAACTGAGGTGTAGAAAATTGAAGTGACAGAGTTGCACAAGTACTAAGTGAGACAGAGCCTGCACCTAGTTCAGAGAAGCCGAGTGATTTTTCCCCTGCCCCTACACTGCCTGTCTTAGAGAAGCAGTGGCTAATTCTATACCACTCTGATGCTAAGCTGCCCTCCCCTAGCGAACGATCATTCGTTCTTTTATATAGTCACATGCAAGTCTCCACGGAGCACCATCTTCTTGCCAGACTTGCAAGGAGGCTCTGGGGAGGTGAAAGCAAATAGAAGTCAATACCTGATTTCTCGAATAGGATTTGAGAGCCGTATTCAGCTGCCCCAGTACAAGGGGGTAAATGCGGTAACAGATGTGGGCGCTAGAATAGAGGGAGCACAGAGTAGGGAGTGATTTCCTAGGAGTATCAGGGAAGGCTTAGCTAAGGATTAGACATTTATTCCGGGTCTTAAAAGAATCAGAAGATTTTCAGGTAAACAGAGAAGGTAAGGCATTCCATTCAGGGGAACTGGTATGAACGAAGGATCAGAAAGGCTAAGCAGAGGGATATTCAGGGCAAAAGGTGCCGTTCTGTGTGGCCAGTGCTTTGACAGGGGGTACTTGGGGAGACTGTTTAAAATTACAGCCTACATCTCAGTTGTGAAGGGCTTTCTTTTGGTAGAAAGGAGGTTGGAGTCTATCTTGTAGTTGGATGATGAGAATGATTGCTATTTCAGTGTAGAGGAGAAGAAAATCAGACCTGGACTAAAGGAGAAGTCAACAGGATGGATGGAGAAGGAGAGAGTGAAGGCAGGAAACAGTTGAGGAGATGCATGGGTTAAGAGCCCAAATAAAATATGATGAGGACTACAAGAGTGACAGGAGGGAAAAATGGGTTCAAGAAACACTGTGTTCACAGAATCAACAAGATCAGATGACCAATTATGTTTAAAATGGAGGGGAAAAAAATCACACATACAAAAATGACCACCACCAGGGCACCTGGGTGGCTCAGTTGGTTAAGCATCTGACTCTTGGTATCTGCTCAGGTCATGATCTCACAGTTCGTGAGTTTGAGCCCCACACCGGGCTCTGAGCTGACAATGTGGAGCCTGCTTGGGATTCTCTTTCTCCTGCTCTCTCTCTTTCCCTCTCCTACTCACTTGCTTTCTCAAAATAAGTGAATAAGCTTAAAAAATGACTCCCACTTAACTCTAGTGCTTGCACAGATAAAAGCTAATTCTTACTCTAGGCCAAATCCTTTCTGTGCATTATCTCCTACAATCTTCTCAGTAAACCTGAGAAATAGGTACTATTGTTAACCTTAATTTTGCAGATGAAGAAACTGAAGCTCAGTGACCAAATCCTTGGGCAAAATAAGTGGTGAAGTCCTGCTCTCTGATTTCCCTTCTTTCAGGCTCCACACATGCATATATCATATTAGCTCTATCTTTAGGATAGACTATAATACACTGACTCAGGCCATAGATTTCCTAACCATAGCCACAGGGTACAGCCATCCACAGAATACTGCCCCCTAAACAAGGTGATCAGACTCAGGTGTTCCCTGCTATCCTCAATCAGGCATTTATAAACAATGCCCTGGGTGGTAATGCGGCTCACCCAGTGTCTGCACGTAGCAGACCCTGTGTGTCTCTGGAAGTTAGTGAGCCACCAAAGTCCTGGTTGTGTCCGAGTAGAAGAAGGGCATGCTTCCCTTCATTTTTTCTTTTGGACATTTTCCCTTCCCCCTTCCTAAAGACCAACCTTTCTCCAATTATAGGTCTGAGGCTCCCAGCCCCACCTATCTGTGCTGGTGGACCTGTGCCCTGGAAACTGCATTTGCTGCCCCATTTACTCCCTGTTGTCCCCACAGTCCAAGCTGTGAACTCACAAACTGCTACCGTCTGGAGGCTCTAGCCCAGCCCCTGCCAGAGCAGATGCTGTTGGGGAACAGTTGAAGCAATCACTGGAGAAGGACTTGACTAGCACTGGGGTAGCTCTGCAGATGTAGCTGCGCAGGAGGGGCTCCCCTGAGTGGGCGGGACAGCGGGCACAACACTCTACAAGCTATTCTTTTGCCTCTTCCCAAACACACTGTGTCTGGCAAATTCTGCTCATTCCCAGTGTCTCCACACTCTTACCTTTATACCGTCTTACTCCATCAGGCCCATATCAGCCCCAGGTCGCCAGGTGCATGCAAGGTTTTCCACACCACATTTCCTCTGTTCTACAAGTCAAGGCTGAAGATGGTCCAGAAAGCAAAGTGTTGTTGCCGTTCTCTGCAGGGTGCAGAATCCTAATTCTGCACCGTGGGGAATTCTGATCAGGTGGTATGAATACACTTTAGTTTAAAATCCTTGAACAGGAAAACCAAGGAAACTCCAATTCAAACAATGTTTTACACTGGTCATGGTGTTGGGTGCGTGGAATGGGTGAGGTGCTCCATCAGTGTTCTCTCATAAAGCTCACCCCAGTCAACTAGGTTTGTCTGCTGAGATCCTTTGTTCAGGATGACATTTTTGCACAATGCACAAAGGACAGGCCAGAGCCAGGGTGAGGAGGAAGGGATGGAGTGGGCGGGCCACTCATATGGTCTGGCAGAGAAAACCAGCTGAAGACGTGGGTAGTAGCAGGAGGCTTGCGGAGGGAGGTGGTTCACGGGAGAAAAGAGTCGCACAGTTAGAGCAACAAGAACATCAGCACCAGAGGGGAGGAACACTTCCTGGCTTTTCTGTTCCAAATCACAGGAAATATATTTCTGGAATAAAGCCAAGTATAAACAAACACGCCCTATGAGATAAAACAATGGTTCATTTAGTATAGTTTCCTATTGCTGCTACGATTAATTGCCACAACTTTGCTGTTTTTGAACAGCACAAATGTATTCTCTTACAGTTCTAGAAGCCAGAAGTATAAAATCTGGTTCACTGGGCTAAAGTCAAGGTATCAGCAGGGCTGGTCACTTCCAAAGGCTCTCAGGGGAAATCCTTTCTCTTGCCTTTTTCTGATTCCAGTGCTTGCCTGCATTCCTTGGTCTGTGGACCCTCCCTCCATCTTCAAAACTGGTCACTCCAACTGCTGCTTCTGGGGTCACATTGCCTTCTTCTCTCTCTCTTCCTACTTCTCTCTTATAAAGAATACTGTGATCACATAGGGCCCACCGGACAATCCAGGATAGTCTCCCCATCTCAAGATCTTGAAGTTAACCACAGTAACAAAGCTGCTTTTGCTACATAAGGCAGCGTTCACAGGTTCTAGGATTTAGGATCTGGGTCTATTTGGAGAAGTTCATTGTTCAACCTACCACAATTTAGGCTTAACCGCTAGGTCCTCAGAAGTGGTCATCTGTTCAGGAGTAAAATGGAAATAAATCATTTTCAAGGTTAAAAAGCAATCAAAAAGCCCGCAGCAGCCTGGAAATTGTGTAGAGAGCATAGGCTCCTCAAGCTTTCACTTGGCCACAGCATCAGTCTCCCCAGGGGAATCTCGGAAGTGGAGGTAGCTGGGCTCCTCACTGTCTTGTGGAGGCAGAGCCTTATACAGGCTAAAACAGTGACAGACGTTTATTCTTTCTTTTTTCGGCACTTTGTAAGCCCCTACTCGTTGTCAGGCCTTATGATTACACTGTGGATTTAGAGAGTGAGACATGTGCTCATGGTCTGTTTCGGGAGAGTAGTAAAAGAGGAGACAAACCAGGCAGAACATGAGCAGTCAATGGGAATGCACAGGGGTGCTGAGGAGAGAGGGGAAGCATTGCCTTCTCAGAGTTACTGGGAGTCCAGACAAATACCTGCCTTTATCCTGCTCCAAGATTAACAAAAGGGGATGTGATACTGCCTCTCTGGTAACATGGAGGGAAAATGAGAAGGGAGAATGGAGGGTAGAGGCATCTACTAAGAGAGCCACAGAAAAAATGATTCCAAAGCCAAATAATAATAATAATAATAATAATAATAATAATAAAAGAGTTGGTTGAATCATGGGGAGAACATTAAGTTCATTCATTCATCCATCCATCCATCCATCATCCATCCATCCATCCATCCATCCATCCAATACATATTTATTGAGCATCTACCAATTGCCAGGCACTGTTCTGAGGCCTGGGAAACAGCAGGAATTAAAACAGAGCAAGTCCTGTCCTCATGGAGCTTACACTGTGGCAGAGGGAGAGAAAAAGTAAGCAAGTAGGTAAAATACGTAGTATGGCATCTGATGACGTGCCTTATGGAGACAAAGTAAGCAAAAAAGGGGCACTGATGGAAAGGACTGTTCTCTTAAGCATTATGGAGCTCACTACCATGTGCCAGGCAGCGTGCTAAATGTTGCAGGGCAGAGAGGAATCCATCCATTCATTTGCACATGAATATCCATGTGACAGTCACTGTGCTCAGTCCTGGAGAAACAAGGTATCTGCCATAATAGAACTTCTACACAAATGTGAGAGTCAGCCATTTGCAATTAAATATTCAGGATGTATATTATGAACTGAAGTAAAAGCCATGAATAGAATGTAATCTGTACATCTACTTAAATTGGGGGATTGGATCAGGCATCTCTAAGGACACGATATTTGAACTGAGACCCAATGAAAGTATAAGTGAAAGATATGAACAGTTGTTATAAACTATTGTAATCAGAGCAGTATGGTATTGGCAGAGGGGTTGGGCAATGAGATCAAAGGGAAAACTGTATATGACAGGGGTGGCATTGTGGGTTAGTGACCAGGGATGAGCAATTCAATAAATAGTACTGAGACAACACATTATCCATATGGAAAAAATTAAATTGGATCCCTGCTTCACATCATATCCAGAAACCATTTCCAGGTGGTTGAGAGACTTAAATGTGAAAGGAAACACTTTAAGTCTGTCAGAGAAAATAGAGACTATCTTTACGATCTTGGGTAGGAATAGACAAGTCATACAAAGCATTAGTCATAAAGGCAAAAGATTGATATATCGGACTACATTGCAATTACAAATTTCTATTCATCAAAAGACAGAGAGAAGAAAAAGAGGAGGGAGGCAGGAGAAAAAGCAAAATAAAGAAAAGAACAGAAGACAAAAGAGAAAGAAGAGAAAGTTGCACACCGGGAGAAAATATTTGTAACGGATATAACTGGCAAAGAAGTGGTCTCTAAAATACATATAAAAGATTCCTAAAAATTAGTAAGAAAAGAACAACTCAGAAAAATGGGCATCAGTCAGGAGTAGGCTTTTTTTTTTTTCAGTAAAAGAACTGCCATGGGAAGTAAACATATAAAGAATGTTCAGCCTCCTCAGCTATGTTAGTTGGTTCACAAGCCATCATTTTACATTTAGTAGATTGTCAATAATTAAGATATCTTGCAATAATATCCTAGTACCCGCAGATGTTAGAAGTGTCCACCATGTATGTGCCTGTGCTGGTGTGTGTTTGGGGCCTGGCTTCGGGTGGGAATCTTATTTTCTTAGCTTCTCTGTCTCCCTTCAGGTCCAGGAGGAAAGGGGTTACCAAGGTTCTGAAATGTGCTGCGGAGAACCCCCATAACCTATGCCTGCCATTCTGCCTCCTATTGGTCTGATGTTGGGTACCTGTCATCAGTCTCTTTCCAAATAGATAATGAATGAATGACCGTTTTGAATGAATGGGTTAACTCCATTACATCTCCACCCCAGCAAACACCCGGCACTAGACCAGGCTCAGAAAGTATGCGCGTCAAACGGTTAAATTAATGTGCTCTTTGAATTGGCCTGAATTCTTATTTCTTTAATCGTATCCCCTTCCTACCACTCAGACGCCCCTCCTTTCCTCCAGCCTTGGCACAGTTTCCACAAGGTGCAGAGACGAAGTTCTCCGCGCTGCTCAGACGGTGCAGAGAGAAGGGCAGGATGGAGAAGGGGCCACGAGTAAACAAGGGATGGCCTCTGAGAACGGGGACCCCGCAGCAGTGGCAGCCCCTGATCGCGCGCGGCCCCACGGGCAGGGCGGGGCAGAGCGCGACATTGACCTCTGCAGGCCCCGGGAGCGAGGGTGTGTGAGCAGTGGAGGGAGTGGGGGAGGGTTGGTACGCGGGGAGCCCACGTGGAGGTGAGCGGTGGAGATACGCGGTGGGGCGGGGGAGCGCCACTGAGGGCGCGCGCCGGAGGGTGAGCGGTGGCGGGTGCGGGGGGGCTCCACGGGGTGGACGCGCGGGGAGGGGTGCGGGGGGGCGCGCGGGAGTGGTGAGCGAGAGCTTCGGGCTCGCGTTGCCGGCCTAGACCCTCTCCCAGCGTTGGCCGCCACGGCTTTGAGGCTTCCCGGTCCGCCAGGCTGAGCTGCGGGCGCCCGCCTCGCCGTGGCCTCGCAGCCAGCCCCACTTCGACGACATGTTCGGCGTCTCGTTCCGGGTGGGTGCCCCAGGCGGCGCGGCGGGGCGAGGCCGCGGGAGTCCGACTGGGCCCCGGGCGGGCGTGGCGGGCAAGGGCGTGGGCCGGGCGGCGCCGCGCGGGGCGGGGAGCGGGGCGGGCCCGAGCGGCGCCGGGGCAGGCGTGGTGCGGCGGGGAGCGGGGCGTCGGGCGTGAGAGGGAGCCCGGCGGCCCTTCCCGGGTCCCTCGGCGGCTGGCTGGGGTCGGGCGATGGCCAGGTCGCCCGAGTGGCTGCTGGTGAGAGTCCAGGCCTCCTTCGCCTGCCTTGAAGGGTGCTGGTGTGTCCCGAGGCGCTAAAGTAACGGAGCACCCCCAAGTCGCAGGTACTCACCCCACCCAACCCCTCCTGGATGGGGGAATAGCGGGCGAAGTGAGCCCCATCCCAGCCTAGCCGCAGCCACTGCTGGAGGACTCGACGCCTAGCCACCTCTCTAGTTCAATCTTTGGGGGCTGGGACCATGTTCTAGATTGTGGGTTAGAAGCAGTGTCATCACCTCAAGGAGGGGACTCCCAGGACTTGCACCCTAGGATGTAGCCAGGCTGGAGGCAGATGGGCAGGAAGGGCCGGCCTGGTGACTTTAGCACTCCCTGTACATGTGCCTGGCGTGGTCTGATCTGCAGCTGACCCCTCCCTATCCTCCGGGTCCACCATAGGCTCAGCCCGAATTGTTTTATTACCTTTCCCTCTGTCTGGTTTCTTTTGGGAACAGCTCAGCCTCTTCTGTGCTGGGCTGCTGTGGGGAGCATTGTGGGGAGGGTGTAGGGAGGGTGCTGCTGTGCCTGAGCACTGTCCTTCCCCAGTTCCCGCAGGACCTGAGGTGCCCTGCTCACACTGTGGCTGGCTAGGACCTGTCCCTGCTACTTGTCATCACTGTCCTAGGAGTCACAGTGCTCCTGTTGACCCTGAGGAACATGAACTCAGGGAAGAGACCTATCACCTTACAGGACTCTGAAACCAAGTACCCGCTGCCTTTGATTGAGAAAGAGGTAACGCAGTCAGCCCACCCCTTCCCCTGTCAGCCTGTGAAAGAGAAGAGGAAGAGAGTGGTGGGGAATGTGCTGGCTGAGAAGGCAGGACAGGGGGACAGGTGTTTGTTTCAGGGCCTCCAGTTTGCTCCCCACTGCCTGTGTGTGTGTGTGTGTGTGTGTGCACATGCACACGTCTGTGTGTGCTGGGATAGTCCCAAATAGAGCTCTTTTCCTAGGCACCTGAGTTGCCCAGAAAGGCTTCCAGAAAGCTGACAGTGCCTCTGTTTTCTATTTTATAGCAAATCAGCCACAACACCCGGAGGTTCCGCTTTGGACTGCCCTCACCAGACCATGTCTTGGGGCTTCCTGTAGGTGAGTGGGGTTTGGTATCATCTCCAGGACTGGGCCTTGCAGGCACTCTGCTCCTCTCAGAAACTCAGCTGGGGTGTAGCAGTCACCCTGTTATCTTTCCTAAGACACGTGAGCTCAAGAGAGGGAGGGAGATAGGCTTGGGGACAGTCCATTTCTTTTCTCAGTGTTTGATTTGGGCTGACACAGAAGTGATGTCTCAGCATTGAAAAGAAGTGAATCTAGAATCAGAAGGTCTGGGATCTCATCACAGGCTCCTTGCTGGGCAACTTTAGGCAAGTCCTTCAACCTCTCTGAGCCTCAGTCTATGAAATGGGGTTTCCCAGGCCTGCCCACCACTTGGGTTGTTGTGAAGTCAAAGTGACTGATGGATGAGAAAATTCAGAAAGTGCGAAGTGCCATGTACATGTGAGGGGTGGAAGGAAGTGATGTTTCCCTGCAGTCAGGAGAAAGGCCCAGAATGTGTGGAGAGGCAGGAGGGAGTCAAGTATGTCTTCCTCACACAGTGTGGCTTTTCAGCAGGGACCTCAGATCCACACAAGGAGGGACCCATTGTGAATACCAGCCCTAGTGGTCCTAGAGTTCTGAGTTATCCCCTTTCTGGTCTGTAACACCACCAGACACCCAGTTCCGTGTTGGTGAGGTAGAAGTCCTCTGCTAGGACCACAGCCTGGGGATTCAGAGCTTTGCACAAATTGCTAGTGCTGCTTGCCAGCCTGGTGGAGATCCTAATCCATGACCTACTTGTCCTGTGTGTGTGGACACCTGACCTCTCCTTTGTCAGCTAATGAAATTACTCACCAGGCAGCCAGCCTGGCCTGAGCCTCCTCACTGCTTCCTGTCTCTGTCTCCATCCACAAGAGCTCAGTGTCGGCCTGCCTTCTAGCCCTCTGCCTGGACTATGGGGTCAGTCCTGTTGGCAAGAAGGCTAAAAGAATGAAAAATTTTGAGAAATAGAAATTTCTTAGAATCTGCCATGACCCACCCTCTCCTCTGCCCTGGTGCAGGTGGTGCACAGTTAGTGTGACAGGTAGTTCAGAGCCTTCTGGGAGACTCTTCTATGAGGACTCAGTGATCGTGGATGCTTTCCAGGTCAGAGGAAATGCAGCAGGTGAGAAATGGGGCCAGCCAGGCAGCCCCATTGTCTCCGGG
The DNA here is from genome assembly GCA_028646485.1 of Cryptoprocta ferox. Classification (NCBI taxonomy): domain Eukaryota; kingdom Metazoa; phylum Chordata; class Mammalia; order Carnivora; family Eupleridae; genus Cryptoprocta; species Cryptoprocta ferox. The sequence continues at coordinate 47,558,408 of CM053575.1, forward strand.
GATGGACACTGCCAGGCCAGGCCCACGTTGGCTGCATCGGAAAGAGCCTTTCTGAGGTCTCCAGGTTCACATGTGTTCTCGGAAGGAAACTGCCTCAGGCATTTATTTCCGTGCATCCCTGATGCCCAGCCAGGCCATAGCCAGAGTCACTGAGCCTGTATTTCTTCCTTCCCTTCTTTTCTCTTCTCTTTCTCTTCCCTTCATTTGAATTCCAGTATAGCGCCTGCCGTTTCTTAATCCTGAGTGTTTGCACCTCAGGCTTCCAGGCCTCCTCACATACCTGAGGACTTTCAGGGCTTCCTCATCTCCTCCTCCTCCTCCTTTCTGTGTCTCCCCAGGTCTCTGCTTCTGTCTGCACATCTGCTCCATCTTTCCTGTGCATAGTTTCTACTCCCTCGGATGGCACAAACCTTCGTCTGGCCTCTGTCGCTTAGCATCTCTTGATGGCAGCTCCTGCCCTCACCACTGCTTGTCTTAGTCACTGAAGCTCCCACTTTGGATCCTGCAGCAATCTGAACGGCCACGCCCATGATGTGACACTGGGTTGTAGCCACCATCTGTAGGTCTCTGGCCATACCCGGTCCATTCGGTTCTACCCAGGAGGGGCAGAATTCCATGGCTCGAAACTTTACTGCTGCCCCTTGAGCAGAGCCATCAGCCAGAAAGACACAACACTCTCTCTAGAACTCCTGGTCTGCGGTATCCAAATCCCGGGGCCCAGCGTGCCTGTGAGCCTAGTGTGGCTCAAGCAGCAGGAGACAGATGAGGGGGTCGTGATTCATTCACAGATCCCACTGCAGTGTAAGAAGGAATGACTTTGTGAAGGCAACATATTTTGCTTTAAAAGGGAAACACCCCTTTCTGTTATTTTTAATACTCAGCCTCCAACTTTAATGAGCTCTTCCTGTTCCAGAGAGTACTTTGGTGACAGTGAGCATGCACTCACGTAAAGCTCACACCCCTGGGATGGTGGCAGGGCAGGCATATCATCCCCACTTACCCAGAGAGGTGACGTGACTTGCCTAGGGTAGCAAGGCAAGGCCTTGCAGAGTGACAAGGGCAGGCCTCGGACCTAGGCATCCTGGATCTGGGCTCCTTCACTGCTTGGCCCTGCTCCCATGCACCCTGCCACACGCACCCACTTCCCTGAAGCTAAGTCCTCTGTGGGAATCCTGGATCCTGTTTAGGCCGGCTGTGCTCAGATTTAACACTGGATGCTTTTTCTGCAGGTAACTACATTCATCTCTTGGCCAGAATTGATGGTGTTTTGGTGGTCAGGGCTTACACGCCTGTGTCCAGTGATGATGACCAAGGATTTGTGGACTTGATTATAAAGGTAAATGGTGCCTACTGTGTCTGGCTGCCTCACCCTCACAAGCCTATTGAAGGTGGTAGGGTGGAGAGGGGCCTCATGTCCTGGGAGGGGCTTTCTGGCACCGTCATTTAACAGTGCAGCTGTTGATTTGGCAAAGTCGTCAGGGTTGCTTAGAGCAACTGTGAGCGCAGAGGATTTTCTCTGCGAGGTTTCCAGGGGCAAATGGAATTTTTAGTTGTCTGCAGCTGTGGCCTCAGGTCTGACAGTGTGAAAACCAGCCTGCTTTATTTTTCAGATCTACTTCAAAAATGTACACCCCAATTATCCAGAAGGGGGGAGGATGACCCAGTACTTGGAGAACATGAAAATCGGGGACACCATCCTTTTTCGAGGGCCCACCGGTCGCCTGTTCTATCATGAGCCAGGTACTGGGGCAGGTGTGGGGGTGGGGCAGGGTGTGTTACACTGGGCTCCCGCTGGGAGGAAATAGATTCCTGTGGTTGTGTTAGAAAACGTCTCAGGTTTGGGTCACATGGACTTGTCCTTGAAGTCTTCATACATTCATGTGACACACACACTTTATGAGATGGTAAGCTTCATTATGGTAGGGGAGTGCTGGCGTGTTTCCTCACCACTGTCTGTCCAGCACAACGTCTGATCCATGAGGTGCCTGCTGTGCTGAAGAACGGATGGATGGATGGATAGATGGCATCCACACTCGTTCACTTACTCGCATGTTCACTGCTGGCTCACTCTTTCCCTGCTGTGGCTGGGACTGCTCTGTGAGACTCCATTTAACTTCACTGTGCCCCCCTCCATCCTCAGAAGAAAAGGTCCAGTGAGTCCTCAAGGAGGCCCAGCATCTGTTTCCACTCTGTGCACCAGGGCACCGGGACTGGTGGAATGGGCCACCCTGACTGGCTTCTCTGGTTTAGAATGGCATGGCCACTTCCTCGGGTGGACTTTCCTCTGGGGAGTTCCAGGGAGAGTCCTGGATGTTTTGCAAGCTCTCAGGCAGGAGCTACAGAAGTCAGAAGTATCCTCTATGTTTCCAGGGCAGCTTTCAATCAAACCATACAAAACCAGTGAGCCTGAAGAAGCGGTGGTCAGTCACCTGGGAATGATTGCTGGGGGCACAGGTAAGGGGCTTCTGGGGCTTCATACACAGCGTGTGTCCCGAGACCTTTTTAACTTTGGACTCATTTGATGCTGGAAGGGGTGGCGTGGGAGACCCTTCCCTAGCTGTTTTAGATGGGAGTGCAGGGTTGATGATAGGCCTGGAAACCGACCTCGTGTGCCTTGCTCCCCTTACCCAATGTGGTGGCTGCCCCAGGAAGTCAGGCTGGGGACCACAGAAGGGTCTGGGGACTGAGCTGAGTAGGCCCACACATGGTCCCCCAGGGGCTCCTGGGTCCAGGTCAAACCTGATGCTCCCCATCCTTTGAAAATGAGTGCCTGAAAGAATAGAACAAACGTGTGGGAACACCTACAGTGTGCCAGGCACCATAAGGGGAACTCGTAAAATGAACACATTTACTTGTCATTAATTCTGTTTTACAAATGGAGACACGTAGCCAGGCATGTGACTCACCGTGGTCAGACAGCAAGTGAGGGAGCTGGGTGTGCAGCCCACTTTCAGTTCTGAGCCAGTCTCCTTCCATCTTGCCACAGGAAAACAAGAACGGGCCTTTCGATTTATTGCTGCATTGGAAGGGGACACCAAAAGGAGGGGTGGTTTTCCACTTTGAGTGTTGGGGGCAGACATGAGAAAAGTAGGATTGCAGCTACAGAAGACTGTTAAGGGGCTGCAGACCAGGGACTGTGGGCACCAGAGAGGGAGAGCCAGCATCTAGCTGTGTGCCGCCTGCTACCATTCCAGGGATTACGCCCATGCTGCAGCTCATTCGCCACATCACCAGGAACCCCAACGACAGGACCAGGATGTCCCTCATCTTTGCCAACCAGGTCAGTTCTGCCGAGTCAGCCCTGAGTTCACAGGGGTGGGATGGGATGTTTGCTGAGCAGGGCCTCTGCCTTCATGCCTCCCCCCACTGAGCTCTCTCCCTGCTGGGGGTCTGCAGCCTTGGGGGAGGGCCTGGTTTTCCATTTTATTGTTTTTGTTTCATTTTGTTTTGTTTTGTTTTAACTGTCTAACCCCCCAGCCACCCTATGTACTCAGCTTTCCTTCCTTTCTTAATATGTAATTCTGGTTTTCTGAGTATAAAGTCATAGATAGCCTCAGTAGAAATTTCAGAAAATACAAAAGTATATAAATATTTGACTTTTCTTTTTTCTATATATGCCATATATTTGCAGTTACACACACACACACATATATATTGCTTTGTTTTTTCGTTCAACATTACCACACAGGCACTGTCTTGTCATCAAAACCCTTTATACATATTTTCATCAGTCTGTATCAAGTTGCACCATAATTTACTACATCTTCTGCATCCAGACTGTTTTCAGTTTTCCCAGTTGTAAAGGATACAGTGATGAACAATATTGCCTAGGCTTGATGCCTTTTAGATTATTTTCTTAAACAGAATCCCCGAAGTAGGATTGCTGGTGCAAGAATCGCTAAGAGTTTTAAGATCCAGGTCCTCTGTGTGGAACCTCTGAGCCTGGGACAGGTTTCTGGTGGCTTTGGCTCCCTTTCCCCAAATGAATCTCCAGCCTTTGCTTTCCTCTCCCATAGCTCCCTAGTGCTGTTGTGTTAGGTGCGATCTTCTATAGTACGGCCTTCGCCCCTTGCACTCCCTGCAAGAGGTCCTGGGCTCACCCTAAGCTCTGTCCAGCCCACCAGGTTAGCCTGGTGCTCAGTGTGGATGGGGGCAGGAGGCTGGGCCATCAGAGCAAGGCCACCCTGCCCATGCGCCTGTGCTCAGCCATGTCCTTCCAGCTGAGAGCAGTCCCCGCCTCTGCAGCACAGCCCACCTCCTCCACCCATGAGAGGGTTGGTAGTGCAGGAAGTGCAGCAGAACCTTCGTTTGCCCCAGGGGTCATGGTGACAGCACCAAACTAGAGCAGGGGCAGATTGGGCAGATGTGTGCTGACCCGCGTGCCCAGTGTGGGGACAAGCAGGACGTCCCTGGAGGGGCTTGCTCATGTTGCTTCTGTTCTAGGCAGAGGAGGATATCTTGGTGAGAAAGGAGCTTGAAGAAGTTGCCAGAACTCACCCAGAACAGTTCAGCCTGTGGTATACCCTGGACAGGCCTCCTGTTGGTAAGATCCCCTTTGTCCCCACTGTGGGGTAGCTCCAACCCTTGACCTGCCTCAGGAACTAGGCCCTGGGTTTGTTTGGTTTTTGGGACTGTGCTGGGGGGCTGAGACCTTCAGCTCTGTCTCCACATGGAAAATGGAGGAATTTGAGGGAGAGAGGATTTGGGACTACCTGCTTGTGAGAGCAGTCAAGGGCATGTGTCTGATATCTCAGCAGCACTTCCATACACGTGCTGAACCTCAGGAGGGACTCAGAGGGACACTGAGTCACTGGGTCAGTCTGAACACCCACTCCATGCTACACCTGACACAGCATCCTACAGAGATATCACACACACTGCATCTAATTTGGCCATTGACCCCTCCTCCCTTACCACCCAGCCTCTCCTGGATAGCAGTCATCACATGCTAAGCCCCAGCCAGCTACTGCAACCCTAGCCAGCATGCGGCCACCACCACAGCGCAGCCTTCCATCCATGGCGGTCATTCTGCTGCACTGAGCTGCGCCTGCCTTGTCATATAGCTCACTGCCCAGCAGAGGGCGCCCCCCAAGTGAGCCACAAACCCCAGCCTGCAAGATCCCAGATCACGGCCTTGATTCAGACCATATACCTCGCTATTGTGTTCTCCATCCCTGACAGTGTTGGCAGCATCAGACACCTGTTGGGGGCCTCAGGGTCCCCGCAGTGAGCCTGGGATCTGGGGTGGATACTTCTGAGGTCTGCCTGAGCCTACCACGTCCTCAACTTTGCAGCTTCTCTACAGAGAGCAGCAGTACAGGCTTCTAAGCCTTGGAGAGCAGCATTGCTTCCTTCTTTAGGGAGGGTGGGCAGGAGGCTTGGGGTCAGGGACTCCACCTGGCACCCCCACAGCTTTTTTCTACTTTTACTTCATCTCAGGCTGGAAGTACAGCTCAGGCTATATCACCGCCAACATGATCAAGGAGCACCTCCCTCCTCCGGGGCAGTCCACCTTCATCCTGGTGTGTGGACCGCCGCCCCTGATCCAGACCGCTGCTCACCCGAACCTGGAGAAACTGGGTTATACCAAGGACATGATTTTTACTTACTAATAGCTCCCTTGCTCTTAGCACATCTTCCTGGTCCCTTTCCTGTGTTTCAGGGCAAGCTCCGCCTCAGCACATTAAAGTGGTGCACGTTCACAAGTGCCTGCAATGCACCCTTGGGCACATCGCTCCTCTTCTGGGTGTGGGCCTATGAAGCGTTCAGAGGGCTGGAGACAAGCTGGTTTCTGAGGCTGTCTTGCTTGAGAGACTCTATTTGTAGCTTTTCCCATAGGTGAGTGAAATAAGCTTCGGGACAAAGCAGACAGCTCATGAGATGGGGCTTGTGGGGCACCTGTTAGGCAGTTAGAAGGCCTTGGCCAGCCCTACATGTGAGCTGTCCTCTGTCCCAAGGAAGTCAGGACTGGAAAAAGTGCAGGGGCAAAATTCCAGAAGAATCCAATGGAGTCATGTCAGCTCCCAATCTCTCTTGAACACCCCTCTTCAGAGTGTTGTTTTTAAGGGCAGACCTATGAGAGGGCCCAGGCAACCTCCACTGCATTCTTTCTTCCTTTGTGGCAGACCCCTGAAGTGGGAATGATGTTCAAATGTATTAGAGCAGTCGTAAATCCACAGGGGAGGCAGGCTCCAGAAAGGCTGGACTCCCTGGGCTTTGTACAACAAATGGAGGCCGTGGTCTTCCTAGCATCCTGTTCTGATGTGGCCCCTGGGGTGGTTAGTACAGAAGCTTCTGAGTTTGCAAATGAGATTAGGATCCAGGGGCTACTCCTTCAATCCTTCACTTTGCTAAACCCAAATGATCCAAGTGACCAGGGCAGCCTCTGCTGTTCCTGGCCAAGCTGACTGTTCTGTTACCTGTGAGTGGGTAGAACCTTTCTGCACTTTCTCATCATTTTCATAACAAGCCAGAGATTCTGGGGGGAGGGGAGGAGTTATTCTCCAAGTTACAGATGAGAAAACTGGCTCCCAGATGAAGTTCTTGCCCCCAAGTCATTCCAACAGGCGGTGGCAGAGCTGGGCTTCACACCTGGCTGTGTTTAATTCCAAGATAGTCCCTTTCTGCAAAAACCAGATTGTAGTGTTGCAACTTGGTGTCACCATGTGTGTGAGTGTGAGGGGTACAGGAAAGGGGGAAATGGCTCTAGAGGACTCACTGGAGTGCAGCTGTGCCCTGCCTACGGGGAAGGTCTTGCAGAGGGCCGGTAGGGGTGCAGCGGTGGTGGGCGGTGAGCCTTCACTCAGCCATGTGTTCAGCGCACCCTCAGCAAATCCCCTACTTGGAGAAAGATACTCTGCCAGGCACTACAGGATGAGGAAGAGCCTACCTGCAGATACTTTTCTCTAACACACATCTTCCCATGCTTGTCCCCTGCTTTCACTAGTCCCCACCTGGCCACCTGTGTCTCCAAGATAAAATCACAGGGACCTGGCTCGCAGGGCTTTTCCTGGTCTGACTCCAGCTGACCTCACCAGATTTTTCCTTCCCTGGGCCTCCCACTTTTACCCCATTCCGTGGCCCAGTGGTTCTCAAGTAGTGGCAGTTTTGCCTCCCACAGAACATTTGGCAAAGTCTGAAGACCTTTTTGGTGGTCACACCAGCGGAGGGGTGCTGTGGGCAGATAGGGTAGAGGATGCTGCGAAACCTCCTGCCACACACAAACCAGCCCCCAGCACAAGTTATTCAGCCCTAAGTGACAGCAGGGCAGAGGCTGAGAAACTGTGCTCTGGTCTCAGCAACTTTGGGCACTTCCTGGGATGTGCTGGCATGTTCCAAGTCCATCTTCCTGGAGTGCCTCCCCCCAGCACACTTGGGGAACCTGCTTCGTTTCTGAAGTCTAAGTCCTTTTCAGTCCCCTTCCCCTAGCTCTCCATTAAAAATGACAACATATTCTTCCAGGCTGTAGAGACTTTCACCGGAGCATCTGTAACTTTCAGCACACACCTGTTTGAAACAGATGTGTGCCCCCCACTAGACCAAGGACCTTGACATCCATGCCTGTATCTGTAGCCCTTCTTAACCTGCACCTATGAAGGGGTGGGTGGATGGGGAACGTGGCAGCATGGAGCCCCCAGTCTGAGGACCAGCACTGGCTCTTATTCTGGTCGTACAAGAGCCCACGCATAGCAGGTTGCTTGGGGGAGTTTTGGCTGAGAGGCTATGGAAAGGGAGAAAGACACACTACATCAGGGTGAGCCAAGAAGGGCTCGGGCTCAAGGGCAGACTACACAGTGGGACACAGGGACCTCTAACCAACGCATCAGTGCAGGCTTCCTGAAAGAAGCGATGTTGTGCTGGGCCTTGTGAAGGGGATTGGGGGGAAAGTAGGTACCACAGTGAGGAAAAGGCAGGAGCGCCGGCTACAGAGTGGCTTCCAAATGGCCCTGGGTGCTGGCAAAGGCTTTTGAACTCTACTCTGGCGTCTGGAACTGAAGCATTTCTTAGCAAAAAGGGAACAGGATCAAAACAGTGCTTTGGGAAGGCCATTCTGGGGTGGGGTAGGGTAGAGAACCTTTGGAGGGACCAGTTGGGAAGGTGATGGACCAAGGAAGAGACCAGCTTTGGAAATCAGAGGAGAGAGGAGGCCTGAGCCATCACAGGGAGAAAGAGGATGGGGCTATCTCAAGTGGGGAGGATGGCTGGGAGGCAGTTACAGTCTGGCTGGGGTATGTGGGGCCTCTCCCTGAGGCAGGAGACACCCCAGGAAACAGGCTGCTCTGGGAAGATGGTGAGCAGTGGTGGAACCGTTGCTTTGGGGTATGCAAGTGCTGTCCACTGGGGGGAGCCGTTTGATCAGACAACTGCACCTTGGAGCCTGTGCTGCCGGTCAGCTAGGCTGAGGGTGCCAGTGCTTGTATGTGTGGGAGCTGTCTCTGCTCAGACCTGAGGTGGCCCGTGTTGACAACCAGAAACTCTGTTGCAGAGGAGGGTAGGATGAGGGCAGTCAGGGCAGCAGGAAGAGAGGCCCATCCCTCCTTCCCTGCGCTCACCCTGAACACCCAGGCTCCGGCCAGGTTCCTGTGGATGAAGTACTCCCTGTGGGTGGAGTAGGCCCAGGAGGGGCCCCTGTCATTCCAGCCAGCTCAGCCACTCCCGGACAGCCAGAACATTGTTTTCAGAATTTTCTTCCAGCAGAGCTTTTATGAACTCATTGCCCTTTCCCTTTGGCGTAAGAACCTCCCAGCTGTCACCTGGAAGAGCCTGAGCCATCGAGTCTGTGCTGATGTCTCACTGCCCTCCCCACAGAAGTGGGGTGCAGTCCACATATAAAAGTATAAAAGGTAGAAAAGCTGTGGTGAAGAGCGTAGTATGGTTGGGACCACCTCCTGGACATCTGTTCACCGCTCTGCTCGCTTCTGTCAGCACCCATGTCCGAGATGTTCTGCCAGCCCGTCTGGGCTCTGCAGATGGCTGTGCCAGCCCCCCCTAGAAGCAGAGACTCGGGGCCCCCACACATGCCTCTCTGGCTTCTCAGCCATGAAGAAAGTCATCTCCAGTCCTCAGAGTTGGGAGTGGCCAGCCGAGAGTCGTTCAGCAGCTGATCCTGGCTCAGCATGGTCTGAAAGGACATGGCCCAAGGGGTAGTTGAACAGGGTTTTGGTCAAGGCTGCCCTATGGCAGCTACCTAGGAAGCAGAGGAACACTGGGGTGGTCCTGTCTGACACTAGCACCCTCTAAGTTCATGGGATTGCAGGGATCCCGCATATTGAATCAGAACAGACAGCACTATCAAGATCATACATTACTCATACCTTAGAGGTAAAATCGCCATTTCAAGACCATCAAAGGCCTATTGGTGGTGATGAGGGCAAGGTTGGGTGAATTCATTTCAGTGTGTGAGCCAAAAAAAAAAAAAAGTTGAATAAAAATGGTCCCATTTGGATTCAGGGAGACCACCCTGCCTCCCCTCCATTTTCATCTTGCCCTTGGGTACAGCCTTCTTAATGTGCCTCGATAGATCAGTATATGAGGGAGTGACAGGAGCCTCAACATGGACAGATGCTATAGCCAATGAGCTCAGTGATGGGACCATCTTGGGAATAATGGGCAGTTGAAGGTATAGGCCCTCAAAAATGTGAATCTTCGCTGTGGCTGGTCTTTTGTTGGCAGCTCTAGCCTGCCTACAAGCCTTGCAAGGAGGATATTATGAGCCCCGCTCTACAGATAACTAAGCCAGGGTATGGAGAGAGAATGCCTTGCCTGAGGTCCCAGAGTTAGTAAGAGGCAGAGCAGGGCCCTGAACCAGATTGGCCTCACTCCAAAGTGGCTCCTCCCCCAACACCATGCTGCCTCCCTGTGACACAGCTTGTCCTCATGAGGCACATCAGCACGTGTCCACATGCTCATTATGTCCACGAAGTCACAGGCATGACAGGAAATACATGTGTCATGGGTAAGAGGGCAGAACAGTGTCTAGCAGGTCTAGGATGAGGCCTAGGCACCGGGCTGACTGGGCAGGTGACCCAGAACTGCCAAGCACTGTGGTTTCCTCACCAGCCCTGAGCCTGGGAAGATGACTGAGACCTGGCACACTTTGGCTGGTTTCAGCTCAGGGCCCAGAACCCGCCTCAGTGCCTCTAGCAGCTCAAGGCCCAGCTAAAGGGCCAGTTCAAGGCCCGGCAGCAGGCCAGTGGAGGAGGTTTCCGGGCTACTTTCCACCACAGCTGGCCCAAGCTCAGGCCACCGTGCCCGGCACCATCCTTCAAATCCCTAGCAGAGGCACTGATGACACAGGTGCAGGGTGGGGTGGGGGTCCCAGGCCATGTGCGCCGCTGCACCAAACTCGTGGTGCCACCCCCGGCACCCATCCTGCTGTGGGGAGAGGGTTGGAATCCTACCGTGAGACGGTGAATGTCTTGGGAGAGGAGCCCTATCTGCGTCACAGTGCCTTCCGAAGGCGCCATCTGTAAAACGGGCAGCAGCTGGGTCAGCACACGTGGACTGAAGTTGTGGTTCACAGACATGGCATGCAAGTCTTGTCCTGGGGGAGTGGGCGGGGGGGTGCAGGCCTGAGGAGTGACAGGTGGGCAGAGCACATGCAGTTTCTGTCCTTGGGAAGGGCGGAGCCTCTGGTCTCCCACACTGCCACACGCACGCACTCCTTTCGGCCACGCGGGCACCAGCGCTGGGGGCACATGGGCAGAGCACAGATGGCCTGTGAGAAGCAGCCCTTCCACACGTGCTCAGTGCTCCAGCTAGCTCCAGGAGCAGGGAGCAGCGGGGATGAAGGCCTTGGGGTGCTGAATACACTCACAATTTCTGGTGCCGAGAGGACCCCGGGCAAGTACAGGCAGGCACCTTCAGGGAGCTGCTCATAGACCTTCTTCACTACCAGGAGCCTCCCTTGACTCCTGGCTCCTCAGGTACTGCTGGGTTGCTCCTTCCCTAAGCTCATTTAGACATTGTAGATTTAGAGGCATCCTCTGAGGGCTTCAAGTACAACCCCTCGTTTTCTAGGTGGGAAAACTGAGGCCCACAAAGGGATACAGGACTTGCTTGAGGCTGCACAGAGATTTAGTGACCTAATTCCACGTGGCATTTGATAACAGACACAAGGAGAGAGTCTCTCACCAGTAGACTACAGGAAAGAAGGGCTCAAGCCTGCCCAGCAAGGCCCAGGTACTAGCCCTAAGGAGCACCTGTCATTCAGTGTCCTGGGTACTGGGATCAAGCACAAGCCATGCCAGCTGGAGAGTTTGTCCAGTTCTCACTGGCTGACTTCAGCAGGCAGGATGGGGGATGGGGTGCGGGGCAGGAGGTCATGGCCTGTGGTTATCGGCCTTCCCTGGGGCTGCTGGTAGTTTAAGAAGCAAATCTTAGCATTGTCTCCATCTGGGACAGAAGCAGAGTGCCCTCAGTGGGGCCATCAAGCCCTGCCCCTGCCGCCAGACAGTCACGATGCCACTGTTATTCTGCAGACAAGGTCCAGGGGACCCAGCAGGGCCAAACCCTGCCCCAGGGCAAACTGGAATCTCATGAGCAGGAATCCAGACTGGCAAGACGTGTCTCTCCCTCAGTCCCCGTCCAGACAAGGCCCATCTGGAAGAGCCATTATCGGTTAGCCAGACTAAATCAGGAGGACAGGGCTGTTCCATTTCTGCCAACAGACAGACCAACCCCCACAATGGTTATGGGCCCAGCCAGGCCAATAACAGAGAAGCTGACAAACCACACAAAAGAAAAGAGGCTATTACCAGCAAGGCCACTTTCTTGTCTCTCCCACCACCCCCAGGTGGCTCATACCTCTGAAACAGAAACCAACTTTTCGGTCTGCACGACAGATGTGACCTATGGTCAGTGAGTACAAGGTTCCCCTTGGCTTCATAGAGGGTGGTGGGTGGAGCCTAAAGCGAAGAGGCCACAGATGGACCTCTGAAGGATACAAGGTCCCTCCTTGCTCCAGCCCCCTCGTCCATGACACTTGGCAAAGGCTGAGTGTGCACCTGGCCAAGGACCCGCACAGTGCCACCAGCTCCCATACCGTACCGTACACAGGACTGGAGAGGTCCAGCGGTGCCCAGCTCTCTTCCCCCGGTGAGGTTAGAGCTATGCGGTACTGTTTGCTTTCTACATAAATATTGTTTTTATTACCAGAAAGAAGCGACCACCTCTGTAGTAAGGCACAACACAGTTACACCATCACTGTGGCAGAAATCCCTGCTGCTGTCCCTTGGGTCTTGGCCAAGACTCTATGGCCACAGGCCTAAGGCACTTGAGATTGCCCCTCAACTGAAGCTTGGTGGAGGGGCCTGAGAGCAAGCCTCTGGGGATGGTCCATGACCTCTGGACCTGTGTCTAAGTTCGTGTGTTTCCACCGATGCTGAACATGGCCATGAAGAATTACAAAAATATACAGGCATCTTTGTGTCTTTCCTCCCGAGTCCACCTCTGGCAACAGTCCCCAAAGCCTGGCCCGTTGGCAAAAGTGCAACTCTGTACTCTGGCCACCCTCAGAGTTCAAAGAGACATTGGCCTGGGGTGCACAACAGCTGGAATGTTCTCTGCGAGGCATGCACAGGTGTGGGGGGTGCGGGGCAGTTATATGGTGACACACACAGTGTTACTGTGAAGCTCTCGGGTGCACAGAGAAGACAGGTAACAAGGCCATCAGCTAATCTGTCCCACCTGGTCCAGCCCATCCAGTTCAGGGGCATCAAGGGGGCTGAGGCCCCGGTAGCCACTGTAGACCCTGTGACTGTCACCAGAGCTGTCACTGGGCTCCATTGGGCAAATGTAGTCCGTCGATTCATCGAATTTCTTTTTTCTTATGTTTCCAAAATGTGAAAATCCCAGTTTCCTTGGCTAAAACACAACAAATGCAAGATTATCAGGTCAGTGTGTAGACAGGACTCACAATATAGTTAAGAGCAGGCGCATGAGGAAAGGAATGAGGCAAACTATGTGTAGAAAAATCCTCAACAACATAGAGCTCTTGGCTAGGGAAAGGCAACAGATATGTAATCTTGAACAAGGAAGGAGAATCTTGCTCCTGTAAGACTGTGTATGAGAAACTCATGCCCCTCTGTCCCACGAATGATGTTCTACTCTCTCCCGTCCCCGGGGTGGGGGGTGCCTAGGAGCTTCTAGAGGGCGCTGAGGTGGAGGACCTGCTGCTCCTCAGCTGCTCCTCCTGCTGCATCAGCTGCTCACTGCACCTCCTGCCCTGGGGAGGCCACACTGGAGAGCCCCAGGTGGCCCCTCCTGCTTGCTCTCGCCTCACCCAGTGCTATTTCTGCTGGTATCCCCCAGTCACACTTCTGGTCCTGCTCCCTTGGGGAAGGAGGTTTGTGCATGACTTGTAGCTAAACCTAGGCACTGCTGTGCTGCTGGGGACAGGGCCCAGACTGGCCTCCGGAGATTGTCTGGGGGCCTGCAGTCTCAGAAGGACACGGTCTGAGGACAGTGTGGCTCAGGCAGTTTCTAACGGGCTTTGTGAGGTTCAGAGACCCCATTGAATGATGCTGGTGCTTGTATCATCTCAGGCCCCCTGGACCGCTCTGTGCTGGCCACCTCCAGAGCACAGGCAATCACAGCCAGTTGTGAACAGCAGGACTCCCTGTGTTGGCAGGACAGCTGCTATTCTTCTTTTTTAATGTTTTTATTTATTTTTTTGGTAGAGGAGAGGCAGAGAGAGAAGGGGACAGAGGATCTGAAGCAGGCTCTGTGCTGACAGCAGAACGCCTGATATGGGGCTCAAATCCATGAACTATGAGATCGTGTCCTGAGCTGAAGTCGGATGCTTAACCGACGGAGCCACCCAGGCACCCCAGGACAGTTCTAAGACCCCCATGGCACCATGGCACACAGATGAGCCTGACTGAAGGGAACTCAGAATCATGAACTCATCTACTTGCAAGATGAGTCAAGGTGGCATTGGGATAGAGGACAAGTGCTTAGCTGCCTGAGAACAGATGCTTCCTGGATGTGGTGTCTGTGCAAAGAAAATCGTATTCTTTTCCTTGGACCCGGGTGTGGCAGGGAACTGGCCTAACAAACACAGACAAGGAGACAGAGCTCTCGGGGCAGGACTGAGAGCGCCTCCTCTTCCAGGTAGCACATGCTGGTCTGGTTCCAAGCACTGGGCCAAACTCAGTATACCATAAGCGCTAGAAGGCGGGCCCCTGAGACCACCCCAGAGAGTGTCTGTCAACTCACCCGGACTTTGGCTGTGGTGGTCAGAGGTGTGTAAGCTGGGGAGGCCATCTTCTCCCGCTTTTCCTGTTCAGCCTCAGGACCAATCAGGGAATTGAATTTGGTGGTTAGGTGGCGTCTGAGGAGCGTCTTTTGTGGTGGAATATTGAGAAGCATTGCCAGGGTGTCCCCGGTGAAGCGAGGCTCCAGGATCTAAGAAGAAACCACAGACAGAGCCACCCAGTGATGACCACCGATGGCTCCAGGTGGTGACGCTGAGAAACAGGCCTCCGTGGGCCCAGGGGTGCCTCCAGAGCAGGGCCTGAAGCTCATCCACTTGTCCTGTGTCCCACTCCCCTCTGTTTACCTGGCACAGGGCCTGGCTCTGAGTAGACACTGCCCCATTTGTTGACTGACAACCTCATTTTCACAGGCCAGCAGACAGCTGTGACTTTTGGGATAAGACGGTCTCCCACTCTGACATCCAAACCATCCCTTCATTTCCCCACTGGCTTTACCACGGGACAGATGTGAGTGACAGTCATTATATTGTGGGCAAGCAGGAAGTTACATTTTGGTGGCCAGCCCATCACTTCCCCAGCCACTGTGTTCCTCTAGGTGCAGTGTGACATGCAACCCATTTGTCCTGGAATCCTCTGGGTCTGTTGCTATGGAAGTTCTTCCAGAAACCATCTTGTTTCCATGAGGTATGTTAGTTCCCAACTGCAAATTATCAAATATTTTGAGATTTCAATTGATGCAAGGAAGGGCTTCAGATGAACTGTATTTTTTACTAGGATTTATGCCTGGCCATTAAGAAAGAAGTTTCTGAATAGCCCAGTTTACGCCAAAGCAGGTGGGCTAAAGAGCCACTCACAATGAGGCCTCCATGGACGCCACTCCCACGAAGATTGGGCGCGTACTCCGCCAGGTCCACAGATCGCAACCACTCCATCACCCTGTGGTTAGACCACTGCACAACTTCTGAAGGAGAAAGGTTACTCTGTGAGAGGGAGAAGGAGAGTGAAAAAGTTAGGTCTAATGGGTCCTACCTGTGGTCTTCTCTGGGGCCAGGCCCCTGTGAATAAGCCTGCACCAGATGCCTGACCAGAAGGCAGCCTTCATGCCCAGAGACCCAGGCAGCTATCCCAGCCATCCGAGAGCCTTCCCAGCTTCAAAGAAGTAGAGCTCTCACAGAAGCTTGCAAGATCTTCTACACAGAGAGAGCTGATGACACAGAATCCTGTGACTCCCTAATCATCTGGTTAACACTGCGACTAGTAAATGAAGGCATGGAGTCATTCATTCAGGGCTTTAACAGAACTGTAATGAGGACTATCATTTACGAGCCAAGTGTTTTACAGACAAAAGATCTCCATGGTGTGGACAAATGTTTTAGGAGAACACACATTAAGATGCTTATACCTAAGTGGCATCTTGGTCTTCAGAATGTCCAGCACTGTGCCTGACACACAGAAGGCATTCAAAATGTATTTGTTGAATAGGGAAAAAATGAAATGGCCGGTAGGGGTAGAAGTTTTTAATCCCTCAGGAAGTGGAGTTAATCTCACAGCAGCGTTACACTAGATCCTAAGACTACAGGAGACGGGGTCTGACAAGAACTCTGAGGTATGTAGAACATTACAGGCACTTCTCGAGAATGACGGTTGCTGTTTACCTACGTGATTTCTTCTCTAGCAAAACCTGCTCAGGGATCCCTTGTGCACCTGGGACTGGAGGTCAGGTAATTTTATAGCTACAGGTAGCGGGATCTGTTCTGAAAGGTCTGGTTCCTTCTCTCCTCTGCCTACTTTAACCCCATCTGTCCACTTTGCTTTCCCCTCCTACTCCTTTGCTCCACCTGCTCATCATCTTTGATCATTGCAATGGCTTTGAAAGACTTGCTGTTATTGCCTCTGGCCCTGAGCATGTGTCTCCCTCAGGAGCGGTGGGAGCTTAGAGGCCTGATGTCTGTTGTGGGACACAAAATACAAGCAACAGGGGTGTTTGGGGGCACCATGAAGCACTAGCAAAGGAAAGAATCCCAAACACTCTGGTCCGAAAGGCAGCCATGATGTTGTGCTGAGGTCATTCTTGTTTTCTCACACCTCATCTTACACGTGTCCTGACTCCGGGCTACCAGGATAGGTACTGTCCTGCCCTTACCTCATCAGCTGGCCGCCGGTGTAGGCAGTGGGGGTTGAACTTGTTGACATGTAGCACATGAATGGCACATTTGATGCTGAGATGATGTAGTTGGCTCGTAACTTTTAAGAAGAGGAGATCATTCTGGAAGAGGAATGTTTTGGTTAATAAATCCAAGTTTCTAAAGTGACTAAGATCCTTAAGGTTCCTTCCCAGACCATACAGAGACAAGTCTACCACATCTCAGGAAGATGCATGTGGACACACCAGCTTTTCTTAGCACAGTGTTCACACTCTGCTATTTTGGACCTCTTACGTGATGAATACTATTTAAAGACCCTAAGAATATGGAGGAGGAGGAGGTGGAATCAGGTTTACAGTAACTGTTGTGGGACTACCTGAGCTGAGTGCTCACAGGGACAGCTTAAACACTGAAAGGGAAAATGCTCACCACAGTCAGGTATTGTAGCATCCGCCCATCAACTCTGGATTCATGAAACTGATCTTTGTATTGGGGTAAGCCAATATCATCAAGCCAGCCTACAGAAACCAGAAGAAATGAGTGTGTTAAGGCACATAAGAATGGGAGACTATATATGCAAATAAATAAGTAGAAAGCAACAAATCATCATCCTGAAGTTCAGCTGTACTCCCCACAAGGTTTAGTAATCTATGTGCCTTTCCCAAGCAGACTGCAGTCTGTGAGGCACATACTCCCAGGGGACTGCTTCTTTACCCTTAGGAGCTGCCAGAAATTACTAAGTATACTGCCCGTCCTTACGTGTCACCCAGATGTGGTCGAGCAGTGCGGACTTCTCTTCCTGCTTGGCGTTGATGGCTTTCACTGCTAAAACCAGCTTCTTCCGGTGCAGAGGCTGCTTTATTCCTAACTCCTGAAATTGAAAGGTGAAGACAGATGTGGAATTCCAGCTGGCCCTTTGACCCTCAGTGGGTGTCATGTCTGGGTGGTGTGGCAGAGGACCCCTGCACGGTGCAGGGGACCAACCTGCAGTGACAGAGAAAACCTCGGCCTCTTCCATCTATCCTCATGTGTGTGTGTGTGTGCGCGCGTGTGTGCGTGTGTGTGTGCGTGTGTGTGTAAGGGCAGGGGCTAGAGAAGTGGGGCCCTCACCTCCCCAGACATTGGTTTGAGGAGAAATGGGAATGTCCTTCCCAGGGCTCAGCCCTTACCTTTTCCATGTCCTGAGGGGTAGCTGACAGTAAGGTGTGGCCAGAAGTCACCCACTGCCTGGCAAAGATCACGTACTGACCCAGGCCGAAGTCCTCCAGCCATGCGCACACACGCTCTGTGCTCCACTGGGCAAAGGGGGCACCGGCGTCACTGGGAAGCAGGAAGACAGCATGTCCCTGTTAGTGGGAGAGCCTGAGGCTGCATCTGAACACAACGGAGCCTCATAAAAAAGGGAACTATGTTTTAAACCATCCCAATCACGGGATCTAGTTGTACAAAATTCCACTACAACACTCATCTATGGTAGACTCTAAAACTTCCTGTGACAACACCTGGTCTGAATTTCAAATCTGCAGTGACTGTGAGCAGAGGGCAGTTCTGTGATCCCCGGGAGGCTGTGTTCATGCACTGTCCGTCTACTACTAGGCACCATGTGCCACAAGCCCAGAGTCATGCTCCATGCAGAGGACAATCTACAACTAATCATGTTGACAAGATTTTGATGGATCAACAGTGGTTTAGGGAAATGTATAGAAAACTAGGAGAAGGGAGTCAGTTCTCTAACATTAAAAAAAAAAACATTAAAAACAACTTCTAAGCAGTTAATCCTTTATTAATGAAACACTAGGGACATTCACATTAAAGTCAATAAAAATAATATTTTTAATCAGGAATAATCCCGCTGGTCTGAGAGTGCATCCAGTTTAGGAAGAGAGAAAAAGGACAGAAAGCAGAAGGAAGAGCAAGCCACCACTCTTCTCAGATGATGTAACTGCCTACCTGGAAAATCTAAAAGAACTCAGGAGTAAGGTGGCTACTTGTAAGACACATATGTAATATTTACAGGACTTACAGAATCCATAGCACAGATGCTAACATTTCTCTTAAAATAATTTAAAAGTCCCACTCATAGCAACCAGAATGATAAAATGTCCAGGAGTTGCTTTTACAAGCAATGTGTAGGTGTTGTGTGTCGGTGGAAGGGGGCGGTGGGGGTCAGTGAAGGGAGAGGTGACAACTACAGCACTCAGCTGAGCAGCATCGAGTCATGAATAAATGAAGAACTAGATCGTGTTCCTAGACAGGATGACTGGGTATTACAAAGCCATCAGTTCTTAAAGACATTAATTTTTCATTTAACGTGTGACTATAATGGTATCGAAACCTCAATGGAGTCTGGGGCGAGGGAGGTTGACAAAGGAACTCTATGTTCATTGGAAAAAAATGAAGCAGGATTTATGGAATGTAGAAAACCAGATAGTCTGTAAGGTTCCTTCCAGGAAAATACCCCCAACACGCTGGTTAAAAATATATACATATTGTTGAACGCCTGGCTGAGTTATTCTTAAAGTGAAAGAGTTAGAAGACCAGAATGACAAGAAAATGTGATTCTAGGTGCCCTGGGGTAAGTGCCGGCCACTTGGAGTCTGGAGCCTGGATTGTAATGAGACACGAGTAGGTATAGATGCAGGTTTTGTGGGACCTAGAACTTACAAAATTTGGGGGGCCCTCTTTAAGAAAAGTACAAAATTTGAATATGCAATTGGGGACCAATTCTCATTTAAAATGAGAAATCACAAGAAAATTACAAATTTAATGAAACCAAAATTATGAAATGTAGACATATTTTAATTCCTATTATGATTTTGTTGATGTATTCTATCATGTAAAAATCAAGAAATTTTCAGTTTTTCAGTGTGCTCATATGACTCTCTTTATAGGAACAATAATCTAGGAACCTATTCACAGATTTTGTTTGGAATTTATCTTTTGCTTTTAATGAATTACCGCTTTTAGTATGATCTGGAATTTTGTTGGTGTTGTTTATTGTTAATGTCAGAATACTTTCTATTGAATGTGCATATTGTCACTTTTATTTCACATTCTATTAGTTTTTTTATTTCATTCCTTTTCTTGTTTCTGGAAATTGATAACAATGGGTATTCAATACACCAGAGGAGTATTTCATCTCTGAAGGGAAACTTAAGTGTTTTTGAGATAATTTGA
Source organism: Cryptoprocta ferox (assembly GCA_028646485.1). NCBI lineage: Eukaryota > Metazoa > Chordata > Mammalia > Carnivora > Eupleridae > Cryptoprocta > Cryptoprocta ferox. Next base: position 47,577,945 of record CM053575.1, read on the forward strand.
AAACCTCGGTCTTGTACACCTTTTCAGAACTTTCTAGAGCTCTGGTGCTTGTGTTTGGCAGAATTCCCATATCCCTCTTTGTAAATGCTCTCCACCCTCCCACCCCTGGGTTGTTCTGCAAGTAGCAGACCCTGCTTCTTCACCCTCTTCCCCCTGCCTTACCGTCCCGCCCCCCTCCCCAAAACAGGTTCTCTCCGTTCCAGGGTTGCCCAGGGCCTTAGCTGAACATGCTATTAAGTAATTTAGAAAGGACAGAGAAGGTGGCTTTCAGACACAGTCAAACCCCTTGCTTTACTGACATGTTCTAAAACATCTTTCCAAATCGCAGTTAAAACAATGTAACAGGTTATCTATCAGATACGCCATCCCCATGAAAGAGGGAGAACATGTGCCACATTTATAATTGTATATACTTCATTAGTGCATTTCTGCCGAGACAGAACTTCTGTTTTAACTAAGCATCCAAGAGAACCAAATCCCTTGCCTGGAATTTTGCAGATCTAACGACTGGAAAAAGTTTTCACAAAATTGGTTCTGGTTTCATATATTTGAAATGTTTCTTTTCCACCACCCCATACTTCTGATACTGAGTGCCAAAGGACATGTTTATACTGGGACACGATCTCCAACTCTGCCTCTTTATATGAGAGTGCACATTCATACTGGGACATGATCTCCAACTGTGCGTCTTTGTATCAGAGTGCTGGGCAATTTGGCACATTGGGAGGCAGCAGTACTCCTGGAAGCCATTTTTATATTGGACAGCTAGTCAACTAAACATGAAGTGACTGCAAACTACATATGCATATCCCAACAAATCCAAACTAAATGGATACCCAAAACTCAAATTTCCCCTTAGCCAGATCCCCAAAATGCCCATGCTACTCCAATGTCATCTGATAGAAGGCAATATGTAGACAAAGAGAAGTTTGGAGTAGAGAGTCGGCAGTCAAAAACTGGTTGTGTTAAAAAGAATACATTAGGAAAATTTTGCAAAACCCATGGCAACGCCAGCATATTGACTGGACTCTCTCTAGATCCTAGAAGACACTCAGTCCAAGTAAAGGACCTGGAAGCTTAGGCTTCTCACATTCAGGATAAACCCGACATTGACCATGAATACGGGAGAAAGGCAATAACAGAGTCTGATTGGAGACTCTCATAAAGCTACAGTTCCAAAGGGCAGTAGACTCAGGAGACCAACTCAGAAAATGCCTGCACAAAGATGAGATCCAATCATGTGATAGAGTCTGCCTGACTTCTACATTACACACTACTGCTTTTTCTTAGAAAAATAAAATTACCCCTCACCATATATCAAAATAAATCCCCAAATAGAAGATTTGAACACAGTTTTTTGCTCAGTTAAGCATCCAACTTCAGCTCAGGTCATGATCTCAGTTCGTAGGTTGACAGCATGGAGCCTACTTGGGATTCTCTCTCTTCCCGGCCCCCTTCTGCCCTTCTCTGACTTATACTTCTCTCTCTCTCTCTCTCTCAAAATAAATAAGTAAATGAACTTGAAAAAAAATCATCAAAAAAATGGAAGAAACCACAAAGGAAAAGTTCATGAATCTCATTATATATAAACATAAAAATTCCATATATCAAACTGTCAGAGAATAGAGTAAAATTCTGCGAGAAGCCTAAAAAATAATTTATCACAATTAGACATAGCTTAATACCTTAATATAGAGAGAGCAGATAGAAATTTGTCAGACATTAACAAAAATGGGCAAAAAATGCAGACAGCTCACTAAAAATGACAAACATATGCAAACAAAATTAACAATAAAAATGTAGTATTTTGTGGGTGGGACAGGCACCCTGTACAGCAGTGCTGCCTGGAATGCAAATGAGTAAAAAAGGAAGAAAAGACAATAAAATTCCTTCTTCTATAACCTCAGAGAGGAGGTTTATAGGAGTCCTATAGGAGTCCTATAAAGTGTCATTATCAAATATGATATTTTTAAAAATAAGTATTTCATTAGAAAAAAAAAGAGATTGGGGCTGGAGACTTGCTGTAACAAAGTGCTTTTCCTACAGGAATATTGGTGGCGATATTTTGTAAGGCTATACTGAAACATCTGTAAATACCGGAGGACCTTAGCTTCTATCAAATTTCTGCTCCAGAGTAATAAAGGCCTTTCTTTGCTACCGGCAAACACACGCTGTTACCAACAGCACTGTTAAGATAAACGCAGCAGTCTCCTCAGGATGTCATTTTCTTTCCCTTCGTCATCACTGTTCTGGTTAACAAAGCACAAAGACATTCAAACAAAGCAGCTCTGTGGCTGGAAATGCTGTTTTTCCTTCAGCAGAGAAGGTTCCTGACTTTGGTTACCCCATCCCAAAATGGCTGCCCAGAATGGCAAAATGGGCCCCCACCCATGCAGCCCTACACTAAGAAAAAAGGGCCGAAGGGTTTTAGAAAAGGTCTTCTACCCCTGCCAGCGATTCCCCTTCAAGAATCAACTCTAAAGAAATTGTCAGAATTGGAGCCAAGGTTAATCATTCAAGCTTACTGTAGATTTTTTTTCATCTCTGAAAAATCAGAAATGTTTAAGTCTACCTTTAAAAATTGCAAGGATATTAGAGTGCTCTTGTAGAATCAATAAGCTTTCTCTGGCTCACTTTTTAAGGGCTCTGAATTGGTCTCTGCCTTCTCAAACCATGTCCTTAGATTCTCTTGCCTCTGAAAGCTAGCATTTACTGAGCATTTACATTTGTGATTAGAAGAGCAAACACCAACGCCCTGATCCTGAGAGCAGGAATGGAAGTCTACACACCCTCACACTTCTCTGCTAGGCACCTGGAGAGGACGTCTGGGGACACCATCAAAGCCTGAGTGGATGTGGAAAGGCCCTGTGCACACCTGCAAAGCCTAGAAGCCTGAGGGTGGTGGAGTGGGTGTGCAGTGTTCATCCGTGGGTTCCCTTCCTCAGGGGTGCAGGTCTGCAAACAACATGATGCTCTAGGGAAATGTTCTTTGCTTGCCATTGTGATCTAGGCTGCACTGTTTCTAAGAACGGGTATCGGAGTTGTGCACATCTTACTAACCACCTGCGCTCGGCATTGGTGTGTGGCAATCTCAGAGGGATTAAATATGAGAGTTAATGTTACTTTTTGCTCTTTGGTCAGATTTAAAATGGCACTATCCAGAAGATGGCGGAAGAGCACGGAGCTCTGTAATCCGCGCACGCCCGTATGGATTGAACTGAGAAGGACTGGAGGGATAAAACTTGGATTTGCAAGTGGGGGAAAGAAGAAACAGACGCCAGAAAGAAGACAACCTCAAAGATGCCTGAG
>CM053575.1:47581753-48004076 GCA_028646485.1 Cryptoprocta ferox
AGAGACTCTTGAATCCTGAAAACAAACTGAGGGGGGAACGGGAAGGGGAAAAGGTAAAGGGGGGTGATGGTCTTGGTGGAGGTCACTTGTGAGGAAGAGCACTGGGTGTTATATGGAAACCAACCTGACAATAAAGTATAAAGTTTAAAAAAAAATTAAAAAAAATAATAAATAAATAAAATGGCACTATCCAGTCTTGAAGAAGGCCCCCAGAAGCCTGATTTTGGCTGAATATCTCAGACTTTAGGAGAACGTTGCTGGAGACAATATACTGTAGAAATTGTCTGATGGGAACAGAGGATATGGAAAGGGATTTTCTGAAAACAAAGGAGTAAAGATTTGCCTGGGGAGGTCTGAAGGAATGCATGCTTTCTCAGAATAGGGTGACCTAAGGAAAGGGGGTAAAGCTAGTAACTGGAGGGTATCTACTAGGGCAGTCCAGGAAAAGTTTAACTTCTTTTAATGCTTTTTCATTTGGGCACGATGAAAGAGTCATGTAAAAGTTTCCATTTTGATTCCAGGGCCACGCATCCTCTGCAACCCCATTTAGCTTGCACCCTTCAGCAAACTGTGGTGCTTTGTCTTAGGAGGGATCATGGCAACAGGCCAACACCCTTCTGTGGAGGTCTGTGTGGGAGGGGGACTGACCCAGGGCGGGTGGGAGACAACACCCTTTCTCAGATTTCCTGGAGGAAGTGGACCCATGAATGGCAGACCGCTGATGCTTGGGTTAGATGGGCAGTAGTGCATGTGATCCTCATAAGAACTTTAATAAAATACTTCTTTTTACTCCTCAGTTCACAAATGAGGAAACTGAGGCAGAGAGAGGTTATATAACTTGGTTTAAGGCTCATGGCTAGGAAGTGGTTGAGCAGACATTCCGACTCGGGTCTATAATTCCAGAATCTGTACTCTCAATGGCTGCCCCAGAGCTTCTCAAGCCAGCGAGCACAGGCACACAGCTGCTGGGGTCCTCGGGGCAGCCAGAGGGCCCACCGCCCACCTTGGCTTACAGGGAGCCTCACGCCTTTACCTTAGTGTATCTGTAAAACATGAGCAATGTCTATTCATGCCAAGTGGGAAAGGTTGAGAAGCTTTGCACTAGAAGCTCCTGTCCTCCATCTCTGTAGCATTCGGCATCCCCCTCCCCACTCCACCCTGGAGGAAGCTTTACCTTTTCTGACCCTTGGAATCTCTGGTCCTGGAGAGCCTTGGCCCCGCAGTTGCCCGGAGCCCACCGCGTCGAAACTCTGCCATCCCTGGAGCATCAGTGTTGAAATTTCCTGACTGAGTTCTTCGGATTCTGTGTGGAGAGGAATCCATGGAGACTGTCAGGGGACAGCCTGAGAGCAGGTAGTCAGTGTACCAGGCCCCTGCACAGGACCACGGCAGCTGGACCCATGACTCTCCATAGCACTGTTTCCCAGTGCCTCCCCAGAGGTCAAGGATCATTACCTGTGACAGCTCCCCAGACCCAACCTCCATTCTATTTCTGCCTCTGGGGTTTGAGGAACTGTGTGGACCCATAAGCACACAGCTCCACTGTGTGGAGTCACTGTGTGACCATGTGGAGTCAAAGTGAGAAATGATGCCTGGTAGGAGGCCCCAGTTTCTGCCTCATTTCCCAGACTGGGTCAACTGGGCCAGCAAGTCTTTCTTAGCACACAGACTCACCTCAGAAGGAAGAAATTGGTCTCATCCGAGTGTCTCTCCCAAAGTACATTGTGGTGTAAACTACAGAGAATGCACTCAAGGTTTGTGGGATGAACAGATCCCTGGAATGAAGGCCATGTAAGGCAACTGCTACATTTAATGAGTGCTTTCATAGTTCTCCTCTAGGGCCTACAAGATAACTCAAATCCTTCTAACGACCATTCTGTTTTTACTGTTGTTTCAACATCTGATTAAACAGTGGGTTATGTAGTTCTTTGCCCATTCAAGAAGAATGCTAATTCTAAGCAACGTAATTATGATCAGCATCACCAACTTACTTTCCCCAGAATTTCCTGATGCCTTTGGGGCTCCGTTTACCATCTGGCGTCAGGGGAGACTGGGGGCTTGAGTCAGTGCCCGATGATGTGGATGAGAGGTCGTTGGTCACAGCAGTGTCATCCCAGCCACTTTCTGTGTCTCCTGAGATAGGAAGAACAGAATGGCGTATAAATGAAAGGAAGGAATGGGACCTCTGGAGACCTCCTCCCCAGGCCCGGGGCATCCTTCAGAGGGAGTGGGGAAGAGTCTGCCCTGCTCTGCCTTCAGGGCAGAACTTTACATCTAGATCTCAGAGACCAGCAGGGGGCTCAGACACACTTCAGGTTCTCTGTCTGAGGATTGGAGAAGTTAAGATTTCAAATTTGGGTGAGCTATTGTCTTCAAGTGCTAAAGGTTTTGGGGATCCAAGTACTTGTGGATAAAACTCCAAGGAGCTTCCTCTTTTTCCAGAGGGAGAGACAGGAATGCAGGCAGGAGGGGGACTTGGCTGAATGTTCCGGAAGGGGAGGGTATTAGGGTAGGGAAATAAGGGCATCTCACTCTCCACCTCACCTGGAAGGGTACAGTACCTAATACGGGGGCACTGACACTCCGGCCACGATCTCCAGCCAATCAAGAAGCAGAGAAGCCACATGAAGAAGCAAGAGAGGCCAAAGTCCAGCCCAACAGAGTTATAGGGAAGCAAAGAAATAAACAGAAGAGTCATCGAGCAAGAGAGAAAAACTCAAACAGAAAGAAAAACATTCCCATGAGAAAAGAAGGGGGGAATGGTGACTGAACTTAGCCCACAGGGTCAGGGCAGTGAACAGAGGCCTCACATGAGGGGCCAAATACTCCTGGGGCCACTTCCTGGTAGGCTGAGGTATCCACACACATACAGGGAGAGGGAGGGACAGCAGCAGGGGCTGATATATGGGGCCACGGGCACCTGTTGTGTGGGTGCCAGGGCTCACTTAGATCAGACTAGAATGGTCTGAAGCCTTTCCAAGTCCAGAGTCTCCGTATTACTAGGACAGACTCATTCAAGAGCTTATTTGGAGTTCCTGCAGTCAGAGGCAGAATTGGCCAAGGGCAGAAGTTGACACATGGGCTGGCTCAGGGAACAACCAGAGATGAGGGGTCAGGTAGGGAGAGCTCTGCAGGGACCAGAACATTCCCTCCTGGGTTCCACTGATCTGTTGTTGCTGTTGAAGAAAGATGGCCTACTCTGCATGAAAAGCAGCAAAGACCTCCATGGTTCCAGGCCCTAAGCACCAAAAGGGTACCTGTGGATGGACAGCCTTGCCCATTGGCCACTGACTCCATTTCCCTAAGTAAACAATCTCCCTTGGAAGAGCACATAATTTCATCCTAATGGTAATAGGGAGGCTGCAAGAGGAAGGCAGAGACAGGGAGAGAAGATCAGGATGACAGAGGAGGAGGGGGTGGAGTGAGGGACAGGAAGGGTGCAGAAGGGGTCTATGGGGGAGGGAACAGAGGAATGATGGGAAGGATAAGAAGGGCCAAGAGGGGAGGACTGGAAGAGGGAAAATGGGGGTGGAGTGGAGTGCTTGTGGCTGGAAAGAAAGGGTGGGCTTGCAGCCTGGGTTTCTGGCACTCTACAGTGTTTACTAAAGGAAACAGTGTACCCAGACAGGGAGCTGTCTCTGCAAGTGAGGCCACCCAAAGGGACAACTTATCTCATCCACCCAACCTCTGTCCCCACATTCTCTAGCCGTGGGTGCAGGGACCTTGGGCAATAACGGAATGTGCCAGGGGCCGCCAGCCTCAAGGCCTGGACACTCACTCAGCCTCAGCAGGCTGCTCCCTGTGGGGTCGGGCTGCGAGGCCATGGGAGTCGACTTGGCAGCTTCTCCATTGGGAGTAGTTCCCGAAAGCTTCCCAGGTAATGTGGGGTATTTGTGCTCCACCAGGAAAGGGCCATCCTATTAGAAGAAGACAAAGAGATGTGTTGAATCAGTTTACCAGGCTCAAAATCAAACCCAGTTAGGAAATCCCTGGATACAGGCACTGCTTGGCTTTCTAAGGGCCATTTTTCACTCAGGTCAACTCAGAGACCTTTCAAAGATCAGTTTAGTCCTGGAAAGGGAACCAGAGTTCTGAGAAAGGGCCATGTGATGAGACAGGGACAGAGTCAGGCCAAATCCAGGGCTGAGTGCAGAGGACTCTAAACAGGAAGTGGAAGCATCTCGCAAAGGAGGCCTTTGCCACTTGGCCTAATGCTTGGAAGCTCAACGAATTACAGCCATGAATTATCCTTTGGGCACTTTGAATAGACAAACCCAAATTCTAATAAATGTATGCCTATTGATTATATATGTTTATAATATAGATCATATATGTTAATTATATTTATATACTATGATAAGTTATTTTGAAAAATAGCAGGTTAAGGCAAAGTGAGAAGGTGTGCACACTCAGGAGAGAAAACAGACCAGGGGCTACATGCCAACAATTCCCGTAGGAACTTAGGATCATAATTTGCATGGGGTTCAGCCCCAGTGCAACGGGCTTATGCACACATCCTGGCCATAGGAAGGGTCCCAAAGAAACAAGATAATGTAAAGGAATAGAAGTGCACTTATTTGGTCAGGAAGGACATAATGCAGTCAGAGAAAGACCTGGAACCACAGACTGCGGGGAAGGCAATATTCGAAAGGTTTAGAGAACTGTGACTGCAGGTGCCCATCACACAGGAAATATGTGGGGAGTGGGGAAGGGCTCTCACAACCAGATTTCTGGTTGCATCATTACACATGTCCCCCAGAGACAGGGAAGAGATGACCAAAGCCACGGATGTGGGCTGCCCTGGGTGCTTGCTGGGGAGCTGAGAGGGAAAGGACAGAACTTAACTCAGGGATGGGCTGTCTAGACCCATAAGAAGGAATCAACGATAAGAGAAAGGGCTCTCAGAATGAAAGCTGGGAAGAAAGTACTTGCTGCCAGAGAAGGTCAAAGTCAGGATGGGACATAGAAGGAACAGAATAAGCCTGGTTGTGGGGGAATGGAAATCCCGGACAGGGAGCGATAGATAACTGACTGCTCAGCTGCCTTAAGTTAGAAGAGAGAGGTAGCACACCAGAGTGACAAGAACACGGGCTTTGCAGCAGATGGGGCTCAGGAGACTCTTTCTCTTGAGCCTCCCAGAACCTGTTTTATTGTTTCTAAATAGGGAACAATTCCCGCTTCAGGCTGAGCGTACCAGGACAGTGCACAGACAGAGCTACAGAAACTATCACGTGCCCAGGGCCTGGATTGACAGCAGTAACTACAAGAGCAGTCCCTAGCTCAAGGAAGGCACCAATCAGACCCCAACTAGAATATGGTGCTCAAGTGTGGACCAGACCACGAGCTAGAGAAACTAGTGCTTCACCCTAAGTAGACAGAATAGGAACTTTAAAGGCTTGTGGTCTGTGCACATGAGGAGAGGCTGTTTAAGTCAGAGAGGGCGCGAGGGACTTTGATTCTGGAGCAGCAGGGGACACTGGTTCATTCCATGGGCTCCAGGGGGAGAGCTGGGCTCAGCAGGCGCACATTCTAGGGAAGTCCAGAAGATGTATCTAATAGAGCTGAGAAAGAATACGGGATGTGTCTTACAATATAATGAGCTCTCAGTCACAGAGCAAGTGCCAGATACCAGCATTAGAGGATGCCATAGAAGGATGCTTGCACCTGTGGCTGAGTGTGCCTCTGTGTCTAACCATGACACATCAGTACAGAAAGGATGAGAGCTGTCACACTCCTCTGATTGTATGTGGAAGTCCTAACATTCCCCCTTCCTAGCAATCATATCTATGGCACCTTGTTAAGGGTGGGTTTTTCTGAGCCTGTAAAATGGAGGAGATAATAATAAATCCTACCCACAGTCAATGAGGTGAAATCGCATTACACAGTGGGGTGCACATAAACAGAAAACGGGGGAGGAAGCTTTGCCTTTCCTCCTGCGCTCTTACCCATTATGATTAACAGATTTTACAGTTACAAAAGCTGTAACTTGCTAAATGAAAACACTCTAGCAGACAGGAGACCACAGACGGATGACGGGCATGCAGTTAATATACCTTGGGTTCTGTCACTGGGGAGAGCTGGTTCCCATCGACACACTATGCAGCGGAAAGAAGGATTTCAAGCATGTGGAGAAAGAGAGACCTGTGTTAGTCGCAGACAACAACTCAGGACCACCTGCTTACTTACATCTGCAGGGCTCATTGCTTCTCTCCCCATCTTTAGGTCAGATAATCACCACCCATGGAGGAAACACCAGTCACTGTCTAAGTCATGGACAGATGTTCTGGGCAGCTGCCAGCAATCTGACCAGTAGGAGCAAGAGGCACAGGACCACAGGAACAGAGCCACTGAATGGGCCCATGGCTCCTGCCGGCTCCAGCCATTATGGGTTTCCATTGTAATTACCAGCACTGGTCCACTGCTCAGACCAAGAGACTGTATGCAGCAGGGTTCCATTAAGGTGCTGTGTCAGGGAAGGACCCCCTGGTCTCCAGTGACCTTGCTCAAGCACCTGCAACCTACCCCTGCAGCATAGGGGTCACCCACATGGTCAAGGGCTACCCTCATATATGGGGCCACAAAACCCTCCTCATAGCTTTCTAGACTCAAAAAAGCTTCCTCTCCAGTGTTCTAAATTATTCCATAACTCACTCCTGGGCTCATCAACTTTATTCACATTACTTCCTCATTCAAAATCTCTGCAATGCTCCCAAGGGGCTCTGGGGATATAGGGTCAGGATTCAAGACCTTCTACGGTTTGATCGGACTCATGGCTCTAAACTTATATCTTCCTGCTTCCTACATCTCAACATCTCCATCAACTCCAGGAAGTATTTCCTGTCCTGCCTCTACAATGCCTTGGGCCACACCTGACTGGTTTTCTCAAAATGTTCATGTAATTCCTGCCTCCCCATCAGCTTTAGAAAGGCCTCTATCAAGTGGGACCAGATGTCCCAGCACTGCTGGGTAAGAAGTCACTCAGGAGTCTTTATGGAGAGACTGGCGGGCTGACCTTGTCCATAGGTTCACTTCTCAGGTCTTCTAGACTACACGAGAGCTTTTTCTGAGCCCTGGAAAAAACACAAAAGAAAGCGAACAAAGAAACAGTTACTGGAGAAGGAAGGGCCTGGTGTCAGTCATGCGGAGGACATTCCAGGTGTTTTACTAGTGTCCTGTTAAGTGGGTTTAGGGTCAAGCTCAGGAAAAAACCACCCTCTCATCATAACCTTTACATAGGAGACTGGCCCAGTTCAGGGGGATAGCTTAGTCAGACAATGTGTTGCTGAGGGCACAAGGGCATCATTTAAATCCAAATCAAAAGACCTTGGCATTCCTCAAAAATCTAGAATACACTAAGTTCTTTTACATCAATGGGAGCTAACTGTTATGTGGCTATAAAAGACCAACCTGTGGAGTCAAAAGAGAGGAAAGATGCCAATCCTGCCTTGTCTGTGAGTCTTAAGACGGAATCCAGGGAGGAAGGCACTGTGTCGCATTAAAGACAAGCAACATTAGCCAGCCACAGCTCCATATGCTCGGATCTTCTCACCCTTTGCTCTGGCTCTGTATACCCTGACTAGTCTGCTCAGAGGAACTTGCTTTCTCAGAGCTTATTTTGCAGAGAAGGGGACTAATTATATAGAGAAGAGGCAAATGCCACTGGTGGTCACAAGGGTTACATTGTGGTAAGTCTCCTCGGCAGTGCTATTTCTCAGTTTATGTGAATAAAGCAGCATCTCTGGGTACACTGGTCTCTTGTGAGTCTGGTCAGTATGAGTTAATCGGTGTTGACTTTCTCCTAAGTGAACTCATAAAGTAAATTTCTTATTGTGCAAAACTGACTGGCCAACTGCTGTCTTTGACACTGACATTTTTCTCTAGGGCTAAAGGCTGAGGCAAACAATGGCTCTCTAGAAAGTGGGGTTCTGAACACGTACATTCTGGAGACTCAGAAGCATTCTGGAGAAGCTTCCATCTTACTTAAGGCCAATTTCCCTAGACACCTTGGCTGAAAGACAGCCTGCTCTTGGCAGAACAGCCTCTAGATCTCCATGACATGGGGCCCAACTTGGAAATGTGTTCTAAATTGTTGACACAGGGAACTAGAAATAGGTTCATTTTGGAGGGAGCCAGGCAGGTGGCAGACAGGTAACCCCACAGGCCAGGCCATTATAAGCTCATTGCCATGTGAAGCTTCCCCAAAGCAATTGGACCAACCTCCCCGCAGGAGAAATGGCTCTCCCGGGGGAGCGTGAACCAACGCAGGGCTCTAAGACTTCTGAGACCAGGACAGACTTTCAAGAGGGCCCGATGAAAATGAGACACATGTGATGGGATGCTCCCAGCCCCGAGGAGACGCTGGAGGGCACAGATGACCCACAGCCACCGCTCCTTTGAGAATCCAACCCCTGGCCAGGTCTTTTCTTAGTGACAATGGCCCAGACCCTTAGCCCATGGGAAGGGAAGCCCCTCTGTGGCCAGAGGAGGTGGGCACAGTTCACGACTGTTCCGCAGCTTAGCCCACATCATGGCCACTTCCAGGGCCTGGCCTGCCGCTCTGACAGTGGAAGGACAGGTGTGCCCAGGACATGGTGGCCATGCTCACCACCACACATGGCCAGTTCTTGTTATGCAGGAGCCCCAAGAGGGGTGTGAGGGCACAGCAGCTCTGGAGAAATGATCAGGCCTCCTACCTGGTTTCCAGTGATTTCTGCGGGAGTGGAGGTGGCCCCGCGGTGGGAGAACTACATCTTGGAGGCATCTGCACCAGAAACAGAAGTCACTGTAGAGGACGGTTACTGTCTGGAGACCGTTCCCTATCTTTGGGCAATTCCCCCTTGGGAGTTACACTTCCTCCATTGGGTACAGCCATGGTGGCTGTGTCAATACGGGTGCCTTGCTCTTTCAAGATGCCAAGGAGAAAGGAGTATTGAAAACCTAGGCAAACCTGTTCCTCCTTCCCGGACCTACGTCCATATCCCTGCAGTATCGTCCTAACATCTGAACCCCTGGGGATCCTGCTGCTCCTGCCCTTTCTGAGCTCGGTTCTTCAGCTTTTCTTTTCATGCAGGGAGCCACCACACACCCTTTCAAAAATGTGCCTCCTTGGGGTAGGCTAGCCAGAGTCGATTTCTGTGGCTTGTACTACACTTGCTATATTCACTTAACAAGCATGAGCAACATCTACTGCCAGCTAGGCCCTGCAGGGGTGTGGGGGAAGTGCTCCCCACATCAGACAGGCAGGCCATTAGGATAAAAGATCAGTGTGCACATCCTTATGGTACGGATACCTATAATGCAATATGGGGGTACAGGGGAGGGAGGGGATACCACAGAAGAGGGCTTCAGAGGGGAGAGCATGTGAGAAATAAGAATGGGCTTAGTGAGAAGGCAAAAACGGAAGAGCATTACAGGTGGACCAAACATGAGCTAATGGTGGTGTCTAAGGACAACACAGTCTGATGTCTTCAGTATTGTACCAAGTGCAAAGAGGGCCTATTCTCTAGAGCCCAGGAAGTATCTTTTTGGTCTGCTATAGGGAGAACCCTGGCATTATAATAAGGCTGTTAAAAGCCTGGGCTTTATGGTCAGATAGATGTGAATCCAATTCTAGGTTCTGCCATCTACCCGCTGTGTTACCTAAACTGGATAATTTACCCTCTCTGAGCCTCAGCTTTACCTAATACAGTAAGAATCCCAGTCATGAGGAGAAATGAGGCAAGTGCCATGTACAGTGCTCCTCACAGGGACCACACAGGGGTACTGAGTGTCAATCACTGCTATTTATTACTGTCAGCAACTGGAAGTTTGTCTGACTTGATAACTGGGTCACTTGATGACACTTTTGGTCCTCCCTTAATTGAAAGAGTTGAGCTAGACCACTGAGACCCTTTTCGGTTTGGCCATTCTAAAGTTTCGTGAACCTTTTACATCCTGGGCCAAAGCCCCTTCTCCACTTGAGATCTGGATCTATGAGTTTATTTGCTTATTTGTGTCCAGTCTAAATGCAGAGAGGTTCGTATAAGAGGACCAGACTTTAAACAAGCAAAAGAGAAAGGAAATCTGTATGCTGGTTATAGGGGCTGGAGGGGAGGTCTGTGAAATAGGAATGTATCACAGCGAAGGGTGTACATATTGCCCTCAACAAGCAAGACATATTAATTCACTCAACAAATATTTGCATTCTCCTGGGCATCAGGCATTATTACAGATACTGGAGAAACAGGGAGAAATAAAACGAAACCAACTTTGGTCTTTGCCTACATCCCAGAGAGGAAAGACAAAAAGAAATAAGGAACTGGACTGAAAAGAAAATTCCTACCCTTGAAAAGTCCAGTTTCCACTATGTCGCCCCTCTAGTGCTCATACAAATACTAATGCTGCCTGCACATGGCATTCAGCCTGCACAGCAAGTAGGAAACACAAAGCGCCCTCCCTGCCCTGTGACTTCCTCCAGGAGCCCAGGTACCCAGACACTCAATGGGGGCTCCCAACGTGCCCTGGAAATCTGCTGGGGGAGCTTTTAGAACACAGGCCTGGGCCTGGGCCCCTCTCCACCCTCGATGATCTCACCCAGGCCTGGGAGGCCACTCCCTCCATTTAATTTCTCACCTGTCAAGATTTCTACCTGACAGGTACCTGATTTGCTCCTCCCCCAACCTCAGCACAAGCTCCTAGGGGCCACTGAAACCCCACATCACGGATGGAAACACAGCACCTCTGGTTTAAATAATTCTTCCGGGCCTCTGTTGGCACTGTTCCACTTTCTGAAACTTCCCTCAAGGTCTTCTTCATTGATTGAGAGAGTTCTGTCTGCAGGCCCTGGAAGCATTAATGCAGAAGGAGGGATCATTCCCGCGGGATTTGTCTGAAACCTGTGATTACGCCACACATTTATAACAGTGTTTCTCTTTCATCAAGAAAGACTAAGAAATATATAAAGGGACATTATGGTTCTAATTCATAAGATTCTTCAGGGAACCTGAAGAAGGGCTGTCCTGAGGGTCATCTAAAGGTCAAAGCTCAAGGGGGGAACAGAGAGAAGGCAACCCATAGTATTCCTCCCTAATCTTCTCATTCCTTGGCCACGGGCAATGACACTCTGACTCGGCCCCAAATACCAGAGGAGGAGGGAAAACAGGGCTGTGATGCATGCACAGGACCAGCAGGAGCTCAGCCAGAATGAGGTCCCTGAACACCACTGAGGTGGGCCTCTCCTGTGAAGCAGCTATTTTCCAGGGGTCTGTGACAGGAGCCCAGGTCAATGGCACAGGCCCCACTGTGCTCACACAGACACTAATGCTGCCTGCACGTGGCATTCAGCCTGCGCAGCAAGTAGGAAACACAAAGCGCCCTCCCTGCCCTGTGACTTCCTATGGGAGCCCAGGTACCCAGAGACTCAAAGAAGGCTCCCAACGTGCTCTGGAAATATGCTGGGGGAGCTTTTAGGTTCCTCAGGAGGTGAACACGCTCTAATCCCCAATGAGGGTATCAAACTGGTTTTTGGTCCAGGTTTGACTGCACTCACTGCCCCTAAGACGTATCCTGGAAAGGACACACAGGAGATCCCCAAGGATGGGGATTCCCAAGGGCTCACATTGAAGGCTCTATTTTCTTGATAATCTGCTCAGTCCATGGGAGCTCTGGCCTATCATTAGACATAGTTTCTAGAAATCAATAGCTGCCAATTTCCCACCGTCCAGGACAGTCTAACCAGCTCCATTATCCAGCAGAGGATCTTCTCCAAATGAAGATTAAGAACCTTCTAGCGAAATGCCCCTGGATTTAACACAGTAGATGGAATACTTCTGGGAGAAAACAGTAGAATCCTCTTTGCCCTCACCTTGAGTCGCCATCACGATCTCTTTCACCCTCCGATACTGGTTTAACAGCCCCGTGAGCTCCTCTATCCGACGGTCCTGTCATGGTGTGAGAGCAGACTACATGTAAACACCACCGAGGGCCCCTTGGAGGATTTCATTTGGGGGCCCAGACTACATTCTGGGCACACTGGGAAGAGATGCTATGTGGAAACTAAGGAGCACTTGGACAGGAAGCTCAGTGTCCAGCCTCCTTCCCATGAGCCTGGGTTCCCAGTGGTCTGCCCCCTAGGCAGTTGCAAATATTCTTGCCTCTACCCAAAGGCTAGGAGTCCAATCTCTACCCATAAAACAGTTCCTTTTTGACACAGCCATCAAGGGGCTTAAACATTTCCAGAAGCAGGAAACTTACTATCTTCCTACCCTCCTGAGGTAGACTTTGGTTCACACGTTGTCCTCTGGAGCTACATGCAAAGAAAGATTAAAATAAAGCTATCCTATTTATCCCCCAAACCCTCAACCTATTCCTTAGGAGCCTGAGATTCCTTGCACAACAGGTGAAATTCCCAGTGGAGATCAGTTCTTTCAGCAAAGGTCTGGGGACTTGGGAGGCCACACAGATTTGGGTGTTAGACAGACCTGGGTGTGAACCCTGGCTCTGCTCCTACTATTAACCGACCTTGGACAAAACTACTCAAGTACGTTGAATGTCAGTTTCCTTATCTGTAAAATGCAGGGTTGTGATCCTCAGAGGTGATGGCCATCCCAGGTAAGTGCTCGTGCTCTATAATTACAGCGGTGGCTACTCTAGGATTATGTAGGTGATTAGATGTGAAGAATGGAAGGCGGGTCGGGTAAACACATCACATGCTGCCTCGTGTCTCCATGACGGGTCCATCACTAGATCGTGCACATAGGAGATTGGTGGACTGCTCTCAAGTTTTGTCACAAGTCTAAGCAGCAGTTATGGCATTTGGCAGTAACCACAGTGGTATTTCTTTTTTTCCCTACACCAGCATGAACAGGTATGACTTCAGTCTGCCTTTGGGAGATTTCACTTAGGCAAAGTCCCCAGGCATCAAAGCCAAAAGCAAGCGGCTGAGGCTCAGTCTCCAAAAGGCAGAAGCCATTCTCCTGACATCTCCCTGTGTCACTGGCCTGATGGGTATGTCCCTGCCCAGAATATCAGAGACCAGTAGGGATGAAACAGCCTGTCAGCAGAAGAAGAACAGGGCTGCCTTGACGGGCCATCTTACCTTATCTTTATTGGCAACAAGCAAAGTTTCCATCCCCATTTTCAGACGTTGAATTTCTTGGTCTAAAAGAATTTAGGTGTAGGAAGAATTATTTAAACACAGACAGCCATCCCCACATGCTAAGATGCTAAGACTTTCCTTGTGAATAAATTGCAGAGCCCAAGATGGTGTCTGGTGTAGTCATTCTCACTAAATATTTGTTGGACTACTAAATGAATGAGTGAAACTAGTATTTCATTTTCTCTTTGTAGAAATTAGTGGAGAAAATAAAAATTCCATTTACTCAAAGTTGACACAGAAGGAGCCAAAAACCTTTCAAAACCAACATCTCAGAAGAATACAGACATTATTACTTGAGTGGGCACATACCTGGGTTACTAACTAGCTTTGGAGAAAATCATACATCTCATGGATTGTAGCAAAGGAGAATTTAAAATTAGAAAGAAAAAAAA
This sequence comes from Cryptoprocta ferox, assembly GCA_028646485.1. NCBI lineage: Eukaryota > Metazoa > Chordata > Mammalia > Carnivora > Eupleridae > Cryptoprocta > Cryptoprocta ferox. The sequence continues at coordinate 47,595,281 of CM053575.1, forward strand.
AGTCTACAGCTGAATGAAGACAAGAAAAGAAAGATTATGTAAAAGAGCTGGGTACTCGGCTTAATTTAAAATACTATAGTCAGAACTGACTAAAGAATATTTAGATGCATCTATAAATATATTAAAACAAATGCTACAGTTAAGGAAAACTATCTTATTTCAGAAACCACAGAAGCATCTATGGGCCAAGGCTCTTGTGTTAATCTATGGTGGACAACCTAAGGCCTGCTCTCACTCTGGATCTAATAGGGACTCTTGATTTCTTCCCAAACTGGTCTGGAGGGCGAGGTCAATGGCCAATGCCTAACAGAGCTGGAAGTCAGTCTGCTAAATATTCAGGTATAGGGAGTGGCATATAGTTGCATTTTCAAAACAAGGACCTATCCCCGTTCCTAAACTGATTCCTGAGAAAGGAAGAGGGGGTATGAATATGAGAAAAGCCCAGGAGACAAGGGAACAAAAGTACAGGCATCCCATTTACAACAAGGAAGAACAGACTTGTGTAAATAGTCACAGGGATTCATTTTCAGAGGACAATACAGAGTGCTTGCTCACTATCTTAGGCTCTTGGCAGCTGAAGATCAACTCTGCAGTCCCGTCTGTGGGAAGAGGGTGGTAAGCTTCATATGAAGACTGGCAAACCTCAGTGCTTTGGGGCAGGACACAACTTGAGCAGCAAATGACAAAAGGACCTGCTCCAAGAGTTACCATATGATGGATTGGAAGGCCTGGACTCTAGAAGCATAGTGTGGAGGGGGAAAGGCTACTTGGCCTAGGATCAAGGCACAGAAAGCACTCTGTCCAGATTAAGCATCACAGAGAGTCTAGATGTCTTAGGGGGCCCCAGCCTCCACCTTGAGCCTTGGCAGGGTGGTGACACATTCAAAGGCTTAGGAAGACACCAAGAAAGACTAGGGGAGGCACAAACATATTGGTCATTAATTTCCTTCTCCAGGCTAAGCCATTGTTTTATGGCCGCACAGCTTCCCACCCCAGCCAGGGACCCAAGCTAAGCAGTGCTGAGGCTGAGAGGGGACCTGGTAATGGGGACAATCCACAGGGCTACAGGACCTCCTCCAGGATCACTCTGCAGCCTGGTGGTTAAGAGGAGAAACAGGAAGGTATGTGATCATTTTGAATATAAGGTGAATCACTGTAAATATTAAATATGTGTTAATAAGAGTACTTGAGGATTCATCCTCTTTTTAATCAGCAGACTTGAACTGATGAGGGAACATTCAGCATCCTTTCACTTAGCCAGTATTTCTTAGGAGCCTACCATGGCTGGATGCTGTGTAAAGCTCTGGGGATATGGTCTGAAATAGGACACAGTCTTCGCCCCATAGTGAGGACAACAATCTACACAGAGACCTCCCCAAATGCAACCCTGATGAGTTTTAAGTGCTATGAGGGAAACAAAATGAATGCTGAGCTAGAGAAAAATAGAATTGGGGGCATCAGGTTGAGGTAGGGTGGCCAGAAAAGGCTTTTCTGAGAGGTAACATTTGAGATCTAAGAGGAGAAATAATGGATTTGTTTCTGTATCCTCAGGGCCTTGTAGGAGTATCAGGCAGTTATCCATTCAAGAAGTGAATGGATTGCTAAAGCCTCCCCTGTGGGAATGACACAAAGACAAGTCCTTCCAGTTATGTGCAAGGAAAAGCTCTAGAGGTGGCTGCACAGAGCTGAATGATCAGACTACATGTGAGAGAAGCCTTCTGGGCGGAGTCTTCTGGACAGGGAAGGGTTCACGGCAGTGGTTCCATAGTAGAGCTGTGCTTTCTAGGCCCGTTCACACACTCACATATGCATCTGTTCACTTGGACATGTTTGCACACACAGGACATATGTGCACATCAGCAAGCCTACTCACACAGGTGTACACCTACTCATCCATAGACACACATGCCCACTTACAAGAGAGAGGCTGGGGGCAACTTCACTCTCTCCCAGTCAAACCAGTTACCTTTCTCTGCGTGGTCACTGTGCAGGGCTGCCGTCCGGGAGAGCTGGCTGTGCAGGCGCTCAATTTCTGCATCCTTCAGGGCCACCTGCTCCTGCAGCTGGGCTACCTCAGCCTGAAAGAGCAACAGAGGATCCCCCACCAGCTCAGAGGGACTACCAGACCGTGATGAAGTGCCTCAAGTCATTCACAGGCTGGGACCAGTGGGTCCCAGAACATGCCGGGAAGTCAGGAGCAGAGGTGCCAGAGGTAAGCCGTTAGAGGTGCTTACCACTGTCCCCACGACGTGGAGCTCTGCTGACTGAAACTCTTTCTCCCTGGCCAATCCGACCCTGCCCTCAGCTCCTGCTGTTCCCCTGCATCCTCCTACCTGACCAGGCTCTTTACCTCCCCTGCCCTCTGAGACCCAAGGCGCTGGGACTGTGCTCAATGGGAGAGGTGCTGATGCACATTCTCTTTCGGGATGTGGTCTTCCTTCTCCCAAGGTATTCACGCAATAGCACTTATGTACATCATTGTAACAAGTGCATGTATCTTTCATTTATCCATGCCCATACAGGAAATACAGTGGAAATCAAATCACTACTGGTAGACAGAGAGTGAGCCAAGAGTACCTCCCTCATGTACTCTCCCAGCCTTCATGCACAGCCATGGCCTCTGCCCAGCCTCCAGGCACCCGGTGCATACTCACCCACATGTACCTACATACAAGCATTCAGATGTGCTGAGCAGATATACTTTTGCAAATAAAGTATGTAAGTACAGCTACAAATGTGATACATACATTCATACGTAGACATACATGGGCAATTGTACTGGGTGGTTTGCACATCTCTGCTAAGCACAGCAGGTTAAATCTCACATGTAACAGTAGGTGTGACTGTCCATGCCTTCCCATGCACATGAGAAGATGAGAGCCGTGGAGGTCCCATCCCAAGGGGCACACTGGCTTTGGAGCCAAACAAACTTGGATTCCCTCATTTCCTAGTTGGATGACCTAAGGCAAGTTAACCTTTCCGAGTTAACTTCTGAGTCTTGCTTCATCTCTAAAATGGGGAAAATAGCATTTACCTCAAAGGGCTGTGAGAAAGATTAAATAAGATAATGGTCATCGACAACTTAGCCTAATGCTTGTTACATAGTAAGGGCTCAATAAATGCTGCTACTCTTGCTCCTCTCATCTTATTCCTATCCTAATGGATAACCAGGTACTCCTCTGAGCATCTAACCAGACAAAGAAAGGGGTGAGGACTAACTCAGGAGGCAACCAACATATAGCAAAGGCCTGTACTCTGGCCATCCCTCCCCATGTGGTAGCCCAATCACATCCCCCCTTCTTTCCTCAAGGTCATAGAACGGGACGTCCTTTCCCACAGACACCGGAGTTAACCTTTGAACAATTTCAAGTAACCAAATGAGCACTGAACCCATTGGTGGTTCCTCTGCCAACAGGCCTTACATTCAGTCAGGCACAGTGAGTGACCACCCACTCTGCCCCAGCCCCAGTGCTCACTGATTTCTTACGTCAAGCCTCACAGGAACCCATGGGAGGAAGCAACATTGCTGCATGTCGCTACTGGGGAGACACCAGGAAGAGTACAGGATTCGATGTCCAAGTCACAGGGCCACTCGGTGACCAGGATGAAAACCCCACCTGCTCAGAAGCCAGCTTCTGAGTCAACAGCACAGATGAAGGCCACTATCATGGGCCAAGGGCTCCCTGAGCACACCTCAGGGTTTCTGAATGAACCTTCCCTAACATCCCCCAATGGGAAAAGAGAGGGCCATGTAAAGAAAAAAGAGGCAGCAAAGGGTAGGCTCTCCTTCCTCCAAAGGGGCCTACGGAGCCCTACCCCTCTGCTCTGCGGCATCCACCCATAGAGGCCAGAGAGCAAGCCCAGCAGCGTCAAGCTGCTCGCTGACACCTGCGGGCATATAGCACTGTCCCCTAGCTCACTCAGGGCCTCGGTGCCTGCGGGCCTACAACTTACAGCCTCAGTGGCTTGTGAAAACCTTAGCTTTGAGCCTTTCAGTCCAAATGCCTCTCATTTCTAAAAGGACCATGCTACACTTAAAAGATCTTCTCCTAACCTTTCTTGGACCTTCCACAACCATTTTTCCCTTTCTTTGCAGCCTGAGTGAGAGCTGATCTCTGTTAGGAATCTGCATGTCCGATACTTGTCTCCAGGACCCACAGTGGATCTCAGTGGTATCAGCGAGGCAGAGCCCAGCATAATGAGGTCCCTTCTCTCTGAGGCCTGCCTCTGGGAGAGATCATCTATTTAAAACTCTATAGGCTAGGGGCCCCTGGGTGGCTCAGTCTGTTGAGCGCCAACCTCAGCTCAGGTCATACTCTCACAGGTTCGTGAATTCGAACCCTGTGTGGAGCTCTGTGCCAACAGCTCAGAGCCTGGAGCCTGCTTCAGATTCTGCCTCTCTCTCTCTGCCCCTCCTCCGCCCACACTCTGTCTCTTTCTCTCTCTCAAAAATAAAACATAAAAGTAATTTTAAAGAATTAAAAAAAAAACTAAGTGGCTGGGCCCTACCTCCCATGTGTGAATTTCCAGAGAATAGGCCAGAAATGACAGGTGCTCTGTTGTGCTTAGCATAGTACCTGTGCCCATAGCTGGGAAGTCTACAACAGGCTACAAGCCTTCTACCTGACTGTGAGGGCAAAGTATGCCACAGCCATGGCCACAGAGGCTGGAGCTGCGTGGTGAGAGGTCTGAGGCAAAGGTATGCGGATTGGCGCCAGGCAGAGGGGTGCTCCCAGCACCCTGCAAGTACTCGGCCTCGTTAACCCCAGGGAACACCCCTGATGGCTGCTGCCCTGGAAGATGAACCGCCTTCAGGGGCTGATTCATTCAGAGTTTTCTTTAGAAAACTAAAGAACTTTCAAGAACAGTATAGGCTTTTGCTTGCAGGGAATCAGGATTTTGTAAGAAAAAGAGCATGGTTTTTGGAATGACACAGATCCAGGTCTGGACCTCACCTTGGCCACCTTGGGCCTCGGTTTTCTAGCCACTGAAATGGGGATAATAAATCAACAACCTCACTAGGTTATTTTATGGAACGGATGAGAAAATGTGGGCAAAGGGCTTGAGGCATTCTGGCATGAGGGGGGTGCCCCACACGAGTAGTTACTAAGTAACCTGCAGTATCTCAAAGGTCTCTATGCCAAGGCAAAGAGCTCAGGTGACCTAAAAAGAGGTGTTTGGTTTTATAATATGTGGTGTGTACAACTTCAAAGGCTTCCCCAAGACAGGACTTGCTTGAGTGGAGCGCTGTGACAGAAGGTTCTGAGCCATTCGAGAAAATCACTGCGGCTGGAACGAGTATAGCACAGTACACACAAGGGTGCACTTAGATAAAAACAGAGCTGGAGGTAAAGGGGCTGGGATTGCCTAGGGTTGGTGCTGACTTGGTAAGATCTCGGGAAAGTTACTGAACAGCTCTGTGCCTTGGCTTCCTTGTCGGTAAAACGGTTAAGAAAATCACTTTATACAAGGGATTATATAGACATCAATGTCATGTTCGGGGTTTTAATAGCATGACATAAATTGCATAGAAATGATCCATGCAAGAAATTGGGAGAAAGAGCGAGCGAGACTCCACCCAAAAGAGAAATTCCTAGAAGGAAATATTAATAGTGGTAGCTCCTGGGTGGCGTAAGAGTGACTTTTATCCATTTTATTATGGTTTAAAGATTCTCTACAATGAATTTTGTTTTCATAATCATTAAAAGTTAACTTACAGAAAAAAATAAAAGTATAAACTAGAAGTTAAGAAAACTCTTAAGTGCCTTTTAAAACTCTATTAAGAAATAAAAATGAAAATCCGGTAACACCTCTGGGTGGCGCTGCAGAGACCTTAGTGAAATAGCAGGTGTGTGTTCAGGGGGCTGCCTGGCCCAGTCTCCCTCAACCAGGAAAGCTCCTCCAGGGCTATTCCTTCCCCAGCCCAGGCTGCCTAGCTCCTTAGTTCAATAGAAATATGATTTAGTTAAAACAATAGTCAAAGTATACATATATGGAATGCATTCAATGTTAAAAATAAAGCATGCCTATTTAAACCAACTGATTATTAAAAGGGACCGCTAGGGGCACCTGGGTGGCTCATTTGGTTAAGCGTTGGACTTCAGCTCAGGTCATGATCTCACGGTTCACGGGTTCGAGCCCCGCATCGGGGTCTGTGCTGACAGCTCAGAGCCTGGAGCCTGCTTTAGATTCTGTGTCTCCCTCTCTCTCTGCTGCTCATGCTCTCTCTCTCTCTCTCTCTCTCTCTCTCTCTCTCAAAATTAAACATTAAAACAATTAAAAAAAATAAAAGGGACCATTAAATTCAAAGTGATGCAGCCAGTGTAACATTGGCATTCATTTGCCTTAAGACTTCTCACTTGCTCACAGCCCCTTCCTTCCTGGTCCCATGTCAGCCTAGGCGTGCTACGGGACACAATGAGACGAAGGAGACTCGGTTATTCCAGCAGGACATGATCTCAGGGGGCTTCCCCTAGGAGAAGAGCCTTCCCAGATCAAAGCTACTTACCTGCACAATCTGTGCACCGTTGCGCATGCACACAGTAGGGTCCATCTGCATTTTTCCAGCTCAAACCCTGAGCTTGAAAACAGACCCTCCCCACCAGGCCTCAGCACCTCTCCGTAAGTGTAAGAACTGCCTTTTACCTTAGTGGCCTTCAGCTTCCACTCATACTGATTCCGTTCATTCTCTAGCTCTTCCACCTTGATTTTGAGGTGCCTGAGCTCTTGCAGTAACTCCTAGAGGGATAAGGGAGAACAACAAAGTTCTGATGGTTACAGAGCACGACTTTCCCTAGATCTACAGCCCTGGTTAGGTGCATGCAGGGGAGGCCAGGGGCAGGGGCTCCCACATCATGTTCAACACTGCAGCTTGAATCTTTAAACATGGTCCTGTTTCAGGAAAAGCTGTTGGGGCCATTAGAAAACAGAAGCCAGGGGGTTCCAGGCATAGGAAAAGAAAAAAAAAATTGTTTTTAGAACCTGTTCTGCCTGCCTCTTTCTGACATCCACATCCTCTGTGGGGTGTGGCCAAATCATACACAGATTTGTGGGGGGCAGGACAAATAGGACTTGGGAGCAAGAGGAACAGAGATGCAAAAATGAAGCAGCCTCTTATAGACAAAGTAGCAGGAAGCAGGCTAGGTGGGAACACCTCTCTGTGCTGGGTGGGGGGTGAGCGCAAGGAACCCTGAGAGGGGTATGTGATCCTAGAAGGCTCCAGAGAGGAAGGACAGCCAGCAGGACAGAAAACACTAAGATAACAAACGCCAAATGGCAATAGCAGAGCCAGTGTGAGTGTTCTGGGCCAGGTGTGGGGGCCGACTAGAAGAAAGGAGGGAAGGAGAAGGCATCCTGGCAGAGGGCGGACGCAGGACGCAGAAAGGGAGACCATCTGTTGGGCTAGGGCAGAGGACAGGTGGCAACAGTGGGAGGTGAGGCCAGAAAGTAAGGTGGGGCCCTACCAAAAAGGCTTTGGAAGAAATACAAGGAGCTCTGAGGCCATTCTTTGACAGTAGGGAGCCACTGAAGGTTTGTGAATGACGAAGGGATGGTTGAACAACTTGCCCGTGGTGAGCTGGAAGTCAGGTTTGTTTCTTCTGACTACAGGGCCCTTGCTCCCTAAACTACTACTTCAGCAAAGATGACACCACTGAGCACCCTTGTCCCAAACCAAGTTTCCTTTAATGGACAATGGGTCCTGCCAACTGGCTCCTGTCAGAAAAATTAGTGTGAAAGTGATCACTTCCAGAGTCTTTGAACTCCAGATTCCCACAGACTCCCAACCTAACCCCTCCAGGCAGGGATCTCACGACTGTCATGGCCTAAGTGGAACGCTTAATTCCCCCTTTTAGACATTCCAATCTCACTCAATGGCAGCTCCCTCCACATACCTCCCTGTACCAGAAACCTGGGGTCCATCCTTAGCATCTCTCTCCCCCACAGATGCAATCCATCCCCAAGCCTTGTTAATTCTACCTCCAAGGAAATGGATCTCTCCTTTGTCTCCAACTCAACCACCACTACTCTGATCTAGCGGTTCATGACAACAGCCTGGGCACTCTCTCCAGGGGTTGCTCCTGTTGTCTTGCCCTTTTTGAAGCCACTGTCCCCCACAGCATCCAGGGGAATACAATTAAAGGACAGATCTGATCCTGGCACTCCCCTGCTCCTCAACACTCATATGTCCCCACCAGCACTGCCTGGCCTGACCCAGTGCCCTGCCTGCCTCTTGGATTACTCTCTTTCCCCAGTGATGCACCAACCAAACTGGATATTTTTGTAGTTCCTCTTTCTACTAGGGCCTTTACACACACCACTTCCTCTTATTTGGAGCGGTCTGCCAGGTGAATTCCCACCGATCCTTCTTCAGGCCTCTGCAGCAAAGCTGTCCTGACCTCTACACCATATTCAGGTCCCCTTCCTGTCCTCTGGTGTGGCACTCTGTATCTCTCCTACATCATTTGCAAAAAGATACTTACTGGTTTGATGCTAATGGCTAGTTCTCCTCCTGTGTGAACTCCCTGAGGGGTTTGGCTAACTCCAAGTCTGCCAAGTCTGTTTTGCTCACCTCTGGCACACATATGAAATTCAATTCATCATTTAACTGGCCTGGAGCTCTTTGCATTCTAGATGCAGAATGTTATACTTCCAGAAAGTCATACTGCTTACTGCTTACACTTGAACTTTGTAAGGTAATTCACTAAGATTTTCTTACAGCCAAGATAACCATTTGTTGATGCCCCTTTAAAAAAATGTCTTCCAAGCTAAGCTTATTACACCCATGACCTGCAGCATTAGATTTTAAGGTCTGGTTGGACTTGCAGCCAACCCAGAATGGTTTTCTGAGAATGCTTCCAGCTCTGCCTGAGAGGCGGCCACCATGGGGACACAGAGCATAATGATGGCCAGGCTCTGATGACCTTTGGCACATCCTCCTCTTTCTAGGTTGTCTGTGTTGCCCATCATCGGCTATAAACACTGGTGCAAATGTTAGCCTCTTTTAAATGTCTTTCTGGGTTGACCCACTCAACATGGGCACACCCAGCACTTCCCTATTCAAATCCACATCTATCTCTGGACTCTCATTCCCCCCCCCACCCTTGTCATTTAATGTAGGAGAAAATCTCCCCACCTCAACCCCCTGCCCAGAAGCTCTTCCCCTAATGTCTGAGTCTGGGTAGAGTTTCAACATGTTCCACGGTTGAGTACGGATTGTGATAACTTCCCACAGAGCCAAGGCAGACCCTCTGCAGTGCTCATAGCTACTATGACCTTGACCTTCCTTCAGGCTTCCAAGTCCTCTTCAACAGTGGGTCTTGGAGGCAAAGACTCATCTCTCTGCAACTGCCATCACCAGATCCAGTCAGGTCACACAGGCCCTGGTCCCACCAGGATAAAGGGTCAAGTCCAGAACACTGGTCAGATATACCTACCTCACAGGGTCCAGAGGTCATGAAATCCCTCTAATGTTATTAAGTGGGGAATTTTTCCTAGAAACTCAGATGATGACCTAATTGTCATAGCAAAAGAAAACTGCTGTTCTATTTTCTCACTAGGGATTAACTTCTTTAAAAATAAAATTGAAAGGATTCTTTCATGATGCTATTTTTTCTTTAAAAAAAAAGTCACATGAGACAAAATTTCATTTAATCTCCCAGCCCAGGAGGAGAATCAGTGTCTGAATCATACCTGGGAAGGGGAATCTTGAGGCTTCCTTTTGCATGAATGCCCTGTCCTTCAGGGCACCTGACACACCTCATTCCCAGCCCTGAGGAAGGCCAGTGACATCACCTGGCCAAGGGTTGGTCTCCACTCAGACCCTGCTCTGTGAGGGTCACAGAGCTCAGCTCACACCCTGAGGGGAGCGTGTTGAGTCCCAAGCTCTGCCCAGAAGTTAACAATAGAGCCACGTTAAGCCACTGCACTCACTTGTGGTTAGGAGAAACCCCGGCCCCTCCACCAGTGAAACGCCCCCACACGCATGCTCTGATATACTTAAGTGTGGTTCCTACAGGTGACCCCTCCCAACAGGCACAGTCCTGGCTGCAGGGCGAGGGCTCGGCTGCACCGTCACTGGCCGCCACCTCCTCAGGGCAGCCCCTACTGAGTAAGAGGCGCTCTTGAATCTGCCTGTGGATGTCCAGCTGCAGCCTACACATCTGCTCCTGCAGCTCACTGATCACATTCAGAACCGACTGCAGGAAGGGAGAGAGAGGAAAAAAGAGCACTCAGGGTCAGTCAGCTCTCAGACACAGAGCTCCCCAGGAGAGCAGCCCAGAGAGAAGGAAGCATGCAGGGGGCAAGCTACAGGTGGCAACCCAGAGGTGACCACCCACTTTCTTCACAGGAACCAAAAGACAAGGCATTTTTCCTGAGACCACCCCCTCTACGGGGTGGTCCTGCAGTGTGAACAAATGCTCAGCAGCTCCTCTGTGCCACACGGTGGGGGTGGCATGGGGAGCATCCTTGCACGTCAACAATGAGGCACAGGGCCTGGCAGCAGCAGCAGAGACAGGCTCTCGGACAGACACGTCCCCTCTTACACGCCCATGTACAGATGCCCCCACAAACATGCCAACACCCACGTGCAGGTGATGTGCAGCGTACACCACACTTGCACACACTAGTACGTCCCCAACCCTAAACTCTTCCTCACGCCCTACACCAGACCTTACTCCTTCACCTCCCACTCCAAACCAGACTTCCTCTGTAGCCTCGAGAACATTTTGGCCCTTTTACGGACACTTGAAAGATAGCTGCAGCCCCTGGAATTCATGCCTACTCACTTCTGAATCCCTCTCGCCCACAGGTCTGCTGGGCTCTCCTTTTCTACTCCATAGACAGTTAGTCACTGTGCAGAGACACACATGTAATCACAACAGGATGTAAGTGCCACCGTCCAGAAAACCATGGGGCTTCCAGGGAGTATTGAGTGGCTAGTTCTGTGTGGGTTGAGAGGAAGGGACTGGCATGGGTCTAGGTGATGTCAAGTGGGCACATGCCGGACCCCTTGCCTGAGGGTGGGAGTAAAGGAGAGAGCATGGGGCAGAGATGTGGACTTAAGAAAATACCACAACAGGGTGGAACAGAGACCTGTGTGGACAGGGTGGTGGCCAGTGCACCTGTTAGGCCTCCTTGTCTACTTTCACTGATATTCTAAGCACTGGCATCTGGTACTGGGGTTGGCCACTGGCACCATAGGAACTGCCCAGGCGTGCTAGAAAGAAATTGCCCATCCCCAGTAGCGATAGTGGGGTCTAAGAAGAAAAACTCCCATCCCGTGTCTTGTTTTGTCAATTCCCATCTCCAGTGAAGAAGGGAAACAGGATCTGAGTGGCAGCTTGGGGCTGACAGGGCGCTGGGCGAAGGTGCCTACCCTCCTGTCTAGTGATGCCATTTGGACTCAGAGCTGCAGGGCAGGCCTCGCTGTCATCAGCAGGCCTGGGGCCTCCCAGCCACTCACGCTTTGAGCTAGCTCACCTGAACTGGCCCACAGATAGCCCAGGCTGTCTTCCTCCAGGGTCATCTGTCTTACAAGGCATTTTCCTACCAAGATGAGAGGATTGGGGTGAGAAGTCAGGGTGGCCTTTATGGGCCTAAGTGCCCTGGACCTCAGATCTCTACCCAGATTGTTACTGGTGCCTACACCCTGCCGGGCCACTTACCAATGGGCTGGGGCCACACCTGCTATCTGTGTTCTTATGTGCAGTCCTAGTGCAGACACTGGGGTCTGACATGGTCTTTGTTCTGTGTGCCACTGGTTTCCAAACCCCTTGCTGGCTTAGCACATGAGCCTGACAAGGGTAGAGGACTCCTGCCTGACAGGCCGGAGCTACTAGGCATCACAGTCCAGCTCTATCTCTACTGCTGTGAACTTGCCACCACTGGGAGGTGCTAAATGGAGGAAAGACGGTCTACATTCAGTTTATTCATGCTTTTTCATATGAGGAGTCTCAGAGTCTTTTGGTACTTTAACTACTCAGCATACCTGCTGGGTGGGAGGAATTAAGGGAGGAAAGGAGCTGGAATTGGAAACCCTGGTGGGGGTGGGGGTGGGGAGTGGGATTAGCTAAGCACAAAAGGCATGTTGGGGGTTTAGGTAGTCTCTTGCAGCAGCAAGTTAAGGGAGATCTTTTCAATGGCCTTGATCTTTGTAAAGTAGGTAAGGTTGCCCTCTCAAAGGGCATAGCAGTGAAACAAAAGGGGGTACAGATTTAGAATGTGTAGGCATGAGAAGAGGAAAGGTAGGTGTGGATAAAAGCAAGACTAAGGAAAGGGAAAGATGCAGCTGGGAATTCATTAGCATGGAGGCAATTAAAAACAAAATTATCTAACCCTCTAACCAAGACCCCTGGGGCAGAAGAAAGGATGGCAAGTTAATCAAGGATGGAGCTAAAAGCAATCCCTCAAGGTAAAAGATCGGCATTTACTTCCCCAAAGAGGGAGGTCGACCTGTTTCGGGCAGGGAAGCCATGATGGGCAAAGTCATGATGCACTCGAAGTGTGAGGGCAGTTGCAGACTCATTTTCACTTTTGTAGAATGAGGGTCTATCTCCTCAGGTTACCACGAGGGGTTAACCAGGGGAGCCTTAGGTGAAGCACCCGGCACTGGGCCTGGCACATGGGAGGCATCCGACAAATGTGAGTTCACTTCCCCCGCTGCTGCTCTTTGCCAGTGTTTGATCCATAAGAAATGAACCAAACTGGGAGAACAGAAAAGACCCAACAGTGACACAGTTAAGGCTCACGTGACATTCATGGCTGACAACAAAAGCCCCCCAGCTCTACACTCCCCAGGCACGCTCACCTTATTGGCCACTCTTTTCCAGAACCTTTAGTCCCTAGTCCACTGGCCTTGCTGGTTTTCAGACCTGCTTGTCTCTCATATAGAAGCTTCCCTCAAATGTTAACCCTCTCAAATGAGGAGTCTAAACTTGCTGTCTGGTTTCATCATCCCATCCATTCCCTCCCCCTGCACCAGTGGCCTCCAGGCAGACCAGCCCAGTCTCCAGGACTGACTGATGAGGGGCAGGGCTCTTCCTTACAGTCCCAGGGCCCTCTTCCTGGTTAAATCACCGGCATGCTTCTGTCCCCAAGCTGCGTGCCTCCCTCTTGAAGTGTTTCCTTCCCTACCTTTAGTGATTTTCTACTTCTCAGGTTCCTCTTTTACCCCTTTTCTGACAACCTAGCTATCACTCCAGTCTGTGTAGGTTTTTATGGATCCTAATGCTGACTGGTCCAGTTGATTTTTTGTTGGCTTCATGTCATCACTGCTTTAAAGACCTTCTAGATCAGCATCCACATTATACATTAAAAATGCTCAATTAGAGGCACCTGGGTGGCTCAGTCTGGAGCCTAAAGCCTGCTTCAGATTCTGTGTCTCCATCTCTCTGACCCTTTCCTACTCACACTGTCTCTGTCTCTGTCTCTCTCAAAAATAAACATTTAAAAAAAAATAAAACTAAAATGGTCAATTGGCAAGGAGAGTAAAGGCAGAGGACTCTCACCCCCTACAAAAAACCTTCCTAGAGATGGTCTGTAGGTGCTATTATCATGGGGGTACCAATATGCCCACCTTAGTATCCATCCTATATTTCTCTAGCTCATCCACAAGACTCCCCAAGCAGGGTTTCTGCGATGCCTCACAGAAGTGTGCATTTACCAGGTGTATCCCACCAACATGTTCCTGGCCAGACACAGGAGATCAAGCTGATGTAACTCACTTTTTTTTTTTTTTTTTTTTTTTTTTACTTTTTGAGAGAGAGAGCGAGAGCCTGCAAGCAAGAGAGGGGCAGAGAGAGGGAAACAGAAGATCTGAACTGAAGCTGGCTCTGCACTCTCAGTGCAGAGCCTGGTGTGGGGCTCAAACTCAGAAACTGCAAGATCATGACCTGGGCCGAAATCAAGAGTTGGATGCTTAACCAACTAAGCCACCTAGGCACCCCGATGTAACTCACTCTTAATGATCACAGTCCCTCCTTCGTCTTCTGGCCTCCCGCAAACCATCATGGGCTTGAGCCCAGTCTCAACAGACTAAACTTTATGGAACCCATCTAACTTTCTTTGCCATCTGGGGGAAAAAAAAAAAGAAAATGGTTCACTTTCAGTTTGTAGCAACTCACCCGATTTCTCTGATACCTTAAAATTCACTTATGGCGAGCAGTTTGGGGACCACTGTCCTATGTTCTTTGTTCCTGAGGCATCGATAGAATAGAGCCCACTCTTTCTTTGATCTTTTTATGGAGAACATAACTTTAACAAGTCTCTCTCCTGTCCTCTGCATTGTCCTTTTGTTTGGGGTTCGCTCCTGCTGCTGCTGCTGCTCCTGCAGGTGCACTTTGTTTCATCCTTTCCATACTTTTTATTATTTTTTTAATATTTATTTTTGAGAGAGAAAGACAGAGAGACAGAGTGTGAGCAGGCAAGGGGTAGAGAGAGAGACACAGAATCTGAAGCAGCCTCTAGGCTCTGAGCTGCCAGCACAGAGCCCAACACAGGGCTCAAACTCCCAAACCGTGAGATCATGACCTGAGCCAAAGTTGGACGCTTTACCAACTGAGCCACTCAGGCACCCCTGTCCTTTCTTTTATATGTGCCCTTTTGAAAACAAGTTTCTCTCAGGGTACCTCTAAGCTTCTCCTTTTTATCAATATTATTTGTGAGATTGCACAAAGTTACGTTATTTTTTAGTTCAATATTCTTGAGTCACCTTCTGTATCATTTCTGAACTTTCCAAGGTGTGATTTATGAAAGTCTACAGTGCCCATCTGTCTGTGCCTGGCTTTCCCGCCCCCACTCTCATGGACTTACAGAACAATGGCCGCTCTCTCTCAAGGAACCTGTCACTTTTCCCTCCTAAACTAGTCTCTCCTTTGCTTCAACATTACAGCCAGAGAAGCAGTTTCCCAGTTTCTTTCTCTGCCCTGGGTAGAAACAAATGGGTGGTGGGGCACCAAGAGCCAACTTCTCAAATACATTAAGTGTTAAGCTGGAGGAAACTTTTAGGAGCCGTTCAAACTGCTGTCCCCTTCCGTTACAGCCCCTTGTCTGCTTCCATCTGTCTGGGAATCTGAACAGGAATGCACTCCTCTGCTCGGGGTGACTATGTGGTGCATCCCAACGTTTCAGGGACAGTCCCCTCTTGTTCTCCCAACCCACGTGTTATTTTCCAGTATGTCCATCCTCAGGCTCGGCATTTCAACTTTCTTTTATACTTTGTTCTCTCCAGGGCTGGCCCACCTCCCCTCTTAACAGGTCTGTTTCTCCTCCATTAAAGGCAGACCCTTTTGTAGCTGTGTCCCATTCTTGGGTCCCCTATCACGAAGTCCAGATGACATTTATGACGCTCTAGATGCCAACACTCTGTGTTGTAATCTCAGCTGGCTTTATGACTCCTGCTTCACTAACCATCAAAGTTCACCTTTATGGTTATTTTCTATGTGAAACCACAGAGCACCTCCCATAACCACGGTCTTTCCCACTCCCTCCTACCTGTTAAACTTTTTTACAATATTACTTAGTTCTTTCTCTCCCTCTTCCTTCATGCTCTGTTTAATACTGGCCTGGCACCCTTACGCATCACTGATGAGAACATAACTTCTACTTTGCACAGGACAAGGTGGAAATACCTGCCAAAATTTCAAGTGCATGTACCTTTTGGCCCATTGATTCCTCTTCAGTATCCCCACATGTGTGCAAGATCATTAACAGCAGCGTTATTTGTGGTAGCAAACCACTTACATGGCCATCAAAAGAGGACAGGTTAAACAAATTAAGGTATGGTCAGATAATGAAATAATAGATATTTCTATCATCTAAGTTTTTTTTAAATGAACTTGGTATGAAATAAACTCCCAGGGTGCTAAATTAGAAGGTCTAGAATAGTGTGCATTTGTACAAAAATGAGGGAATATGTGCAAATATATTTTTCCACATAAATTTGCTTGTCCAAGCATAACTCTGGGAGGATGCAAACGAACTGATCACAGTGGTCAGTTTCTGACCTCCTGAGGGGCGAGCATGGAAGGAGACTTTTTGCTGCATATACCTTTATGAACTCTTAATTTTTGAACTGCTGGAGATTTCCTAGGCTAATAAAAATCAGTAAATAAAACAAAATAAGTAACATAAAAACAGTAAGTATCTCCCAGTCAACTTCTCTGAACAAACACAATCTTCCCAGTCCCTGCTCTGTGCTCCACGTCCAACATTCTGATTGCCTCAGTTCAGAAATCAGAATCCTTCCCTTCCAAGGTGCTAACCACAGGAAGGAAGAAGGAAGTCGGCACCACCCATGCTGTAATAAGACACTCCGTTTTCTGCCAGAAATCCTGAAGACTCTTTCTGCTTTTCTTCTTCATATTTGAGTATATCCCTGATCAACTGGGCTGACTCCACTTTCCGGGACATGCTGTATCCCTGCTCGCTTCTTTACAGGATGCTCTGGTTATTACAAGCAGAGCTCTTTAATCCCATAAAGGGATCCAGCTGCGGGGCCCCCTGCATCCCCAGGGCTCAGGGAAACCAGACTCCTCTCCAAGGAAGATGCCTCTGACAGACGTGCCTGTGATGGTATGCCACCCAGACATTTTCCTTTGCCTCTGGATCTTTTATGTTCCATCCTCCTAATTCTCATATTTATTTTCCATGTCAGCCACTCCTCTGCAGTCCTGCTTCTCAGGAGTAAACCTAACTGATCTAAGCTTGGGTCTCCTGGAATGACCCAGAGCCACTGCGAGAGGCTCAGGAGGAAAAGTAAACAGGAAACCCAGTATTCACCCACACCTCAATGACAGATTCCTGAGCGAGTCTGGCTGTCAGGATGGTCTCCATTTGACAAGAAACCTGCACCTTGATGTCCTTGGGTTTATAGACAACCATGTATAATCATGTCCATAACTTTCTACAGGCAGCAGGATACAGGCTTTGGGGGGGGATCAGAGTCTGACAGAAAGAACAGCCTATAATGCTCTTGTTAACAGTATCCTTTTCTTTTTTTCTTTTTTTTTTAAATTTTCACTGAAACATAAAATGGAATTTGAGAATAAAGCCTGAGCTACATAGAGGAAATTTCAGATCCAGCTACCCCAGAAAACAAAACACAGAAAGATCCTGCCTTTCCAAACCACAAGCAATAGGCCTTGGGCTAAGTATATTCACTGGAAAAAACCCAGCAGCAATGCAGGCTGGGAAGCCGCATTCCCCTTGTTCACGGAAGTACCAGCTCTGGTGACCTGAGCTCAGTGCCGTCCTTGCACACGTCCATGCACAGGACGACAGAGCCCCCACCACTGTACTCTCCATGGTTGTAAGCCTCTGGCACTCCACATAGTTGCAAACAGTGGCAGAGCCTCTCAGCATACCAGCAAAGATTATGTTCAATTACAAGAAGGAGAAATGCATTTCAGGTCATGTGGCTGTGCACAGAGTATCACAGGTTGGAACAGCCTAAAAAAGACTTCGTCCACGTAAAAACCTAATGTTTGTACTAGCAACTAGGAAGGGCCATTATCTGGTAGGAACGAGGCCAGAAGCTCAGGGTCTATGTTGCCTCATGCATGAATAGCCTAATGGCAAACAAAAACAAAAAATTCAGATTGAAACATAATCCCTCAGAAAAGGAAAAATAAAGCAAACAGCAAAATGACTGCTTTCGTTATACTTGGCCCAGAATTGGGAGCTCTCCTTCCATTCCGTCTTCCCCAGAAAGGAACGGAGCTGGCTCAGCTTGGTACTAACTCTGCGTTCTTTCCCAGACTGACTCGCTCACACACACCCACGTGCTCCCTAGGGGCTGGCTGGTTCAGAACCAGACATGTGACCCAAACTGGCCCAGTGAGATGCAATCCCAGGGCTTTTGCTGGAACCTTTGAGAAAGAGACGCTCTCTCTGCAGGAGTTTCCAGGCTGATAGGATGTAGTGCAGAGACCCTTCCTGACAATAAGGCTAAATCAGAACCAAGACAATACTCTAAGGCTGATTTTTAATGACATTATGAGGTCACCTGGATCTAGTGTGATACTGGACTTTAAACTCTGGACCCTTCAAGCTATGTGACCTAATAATCTCCCACCTATCCTTTTTTTTTTTTTAATTTAAGTGATTTTGAGTTGTCTCTATCACTTTAAGGCTTCTCTGAGTTTACTGAATTCTGCCCCCAGAGCCCTATCCTACATTCACATGTCATCACACATCTTGAAACATTGGTTAAAAAAACAAAAACAAAAAAACCACACAACTCCAAACCTGGAGAAAATTCAGTTGCTTCCTTCTGAACATTTAAAAAGCAAAGTCTATTTGGGATATCTGGGTGGCTCAGTCGGTTAAGCATCTGACTTCGGCTCACGTCATGATCCTGCGGTTCATGGGTTCAAGCCCCATGTCAGGCTCTGTGTTGACAGCTTGGAGCCTGGAGCCTGCTTTGGATTCTGTGTCTCCCTTTCTCTCTGCCTCTCCCCTGCTCATGTTCTCAAAAATAAACATTAAAGAAATTTTATTTAAAAAAAAAAAGGAAAGTATATTTAACTAACTCTTCACACTGATAAGCTTTCACTTGGCATGACTTTTGCAGTTTGTAAATGTATCCTAATCTACATGTTCATTTGCAGCACGCTTACTGACACCATCAGTAAGTAATCATTAAGGCTAGCTGTTACTATGTGTCCAGCACTATGCTAAGGACTATACATGCATTATCTCATTCCCTCCTCAGAATCACCCAGGAAATAGGAAGGGTTACTATCTCCATTTTACAGAGGAAGAAACAGAGGTTGTATTATGCCTAAAATCACAAAGCTAATGAGCAACTCAGCTTGCATCACAGCGGGAAGATCTGATTCAAGGGCCTGCCCTCTTCATCACTACAAGACGCAGTCTCCAGCTTAATGGAGAGATCTTCTTTTGACAACTCTACTCACCAAAGAGCAGACTTCTCAAAAGCGACGCACAGAATTGCCCACATATTTTATGTGTCTCGGTCACCAGTGTTTACCACCCAGTGAATGCAGCAATAGGGCAGGTTTCGGTGCACAATAATGGTGGTGCTTAATAGAAAGGAACAATATCCATTTTTACATTTTGGAGATGGCTAAATGTGGCAAGGAAGTGTATATACACCCAGTACCTACAGGGTGCCAGACACTATGATAGGGACTTTTGTAATTTTATTCGGACTTCACAGTTACCCATTTTATAGATAAAGACAGTTCAGAGAAATTAAACAGCCAACTTGTTGAATGAAGTTCAAAGACCTGTTAAGCAGTTAGGTTAGTGATTGAACCAATGTGCTTCTAAACCTAAAGCCTGTCTTCCTTCTACATCTTACATGCCAGCTGTAAATATGGGAACCTGTAGGCAGAGACATGTGGAAGGTTATCTAAGGTTAAAACAGGATGTTCTCTCTCAACAAAAGCAGCTCCAAGCCAGAAATTTACGCAAAACATTTATCCCAAAAAGGAGTCTGGCATGTTCTGGCCAATGACATTATGGAGCGTAAAACAAAAACAAGAACAATGCAGGAAAACATTAACAGAAGGCCTGTACGTGGGCTGCCTCCTATAGACCTATCAGGAGAAAAGAAACACATAATCTAAGGGTTCCATCTAGGTCAGTGAAAGGCACATCAAAGAACATCTCCAGACTCCTTGGATATAGTGATGGTGGCCTACTGGGCAGCTGACTTCATCCCAGTACATCGCCATTATCTTGGCTCTCACAGAGGACATCTTGGGTCCCTTCACATCTTGCCTGATCCTTCCCCCTCTACTGCTTCCCTTTCTACCCTTGTCAGCAGCTTGAGGGAGGATAAAGCCTTAGAGCCAAAACTGGGTGGTTTGGGCGTTGCTGAAATCTGCCGCCACAGCAAAACCTGATAACTTGGTATTAACAGATCATTGCGTCTCTAGTGCATAGATGCTTCTGGCGCCCAGTGGCTGCCAGGCTTGGGGTTGACCAGATGGCCAGAATCCATATTAGCATAGTTTTCCCTGCTCTGAGTTTAGAACCGTATGGATCCCCCAGAATTTGGTGTATCACACTCACCTCTGCTTTTCTCTGCTTCTCCTCCTGCTCTCTCTGCTCTTTCTCCATGCCAACCAGCTTGAGCTTCAGTTCAGAAACTTCAGTCATCAGATCGAGCTTCTGGGTCTCAAGAGATGTGCGACTTAGCAGCTCCTGCAAGCAAAACCAGATCTCAAAATCATAGGCTCCATGGCAACAAGGACAACCGGAGCTCCATCCAGAGCACATAAGGCAATCTCTAAGGGGTGTGTCAGACAACAGAGCTAGGACTGCTGCATATGAGCGACAGGTCTATTAGTGACAGGCCTCAGCCAATACTGGGTCACTCAGGGAGAGCACAGCCCCTGCCACTACCCATTGTTCTCTGAGAAACAATGTGAACTATAGCTCTCAAAAAACACATTTGCCTATAGAAACCATTATTTCCAAGTACAGAAAAATGGAAAGTTTTGCTCAAAAAACTAAATTTCTCCATCTCTATTTTTAATGCAAAGCAGCAGGTCCTTTCAACCAAAACAAACAAATAAACAAAACACAAACAAACCCAAGCTTATGTTAACAATATATTTTTTAAAACCAAGATTCCTGGGCTCAATGTTCAGCCCACATCTTCAACAAATTTCACTGTAAGGTCTCACTGCAATGAGCCTAGGAGGGAACTAGAGCATAAAGCAGATATTCAATGAGTATTTATTGAATGATAGGATCCTATTTATGTCATAATCGATCTTTTCTAGCCACTATGGGATTAAGTAAGAAAATTGTTCTTTCCTTACTGTAAGGCCAGACTTGGGGAGGTTATCAGTCCTGCCATAACAAGATAGTAGTAGACAGCCTGCTATTAATATATATACTTAATAAGCATAAATAAGACAAAAAACAAAGATGATTGACAAAATACCTGCTGAGAACTACTAGGGATTATGAAGGACCTCAAAAACCAGGAGCATTCCTGGTCCAGGGGCAACACTTCTCTATTGGCCAAAGGCCATGGTCCATGAGCTCCAGAGTCTTGGCACATGGGAGACATGGTTCCCAGCAAGGAGACTATAGTATGGCCATTAGGAGAGTGAGCAGCCAAACGAGCAGACAGAAAAGATACACTATCCCATCTCAGTATGAACTTTCTATATTATGTTGGGCAACCTAAGCCTCATACAAGAAGGGTGATCAACATTCTGATCAACAGCTATGATTTCACATATTCAGAACTGTCCTCAGACTATAAACCAAACCACACAGGACACAGATTTTAACTGGGAAAACAGAATTCCCTAGGCCAAAGCCCTCAGTGTCTCAGAAAGCCAAGCTACAAACTGTCCATCTACTAATCTGAAGGGACGAGTACCTAGATGTTCAACAGAATGAGCTCAGGAAGCACTGGGCAAAAGAGGCCAGCTCTTCCTGTTTCAGCTAGACTTGAAGCTAGCTTATAGCGTGGAGGCAGTGACACTGCCATGCGAGGACCGCAGGCCACTTGGTCATGAGGAGTCAACCAGATCAATGTCTGTAATGGAGGAGGGGGGGGAGGAGAGAAGACACACAGATTCAATGAGTGCCTCCTCTGTGCCAGACCTCACTGGGCACTTTACATACATGCTTTCAATAAACCTTCCTGGTGGTTTGACAGTAAATATTATCCTGACTTAACAGATAAGCAATCCGGCCCAGAGACTGGCCTTGTTTTGGCCAAAGACAAATGCCGATCAACAATAACAGAGTGAGTTAGTTTGCAAACCAAAGTCTGTTTGATTCTAAAACTAATTTCTGTCTAACGTATCACATTGTTTCCCAAACAAAGGAAGAAGTCCAAGAATTTTAAGGGAAATAAAAGAAAAAAATACATGCTGAAAAAAGCCAATCAACAAATATTCATGGAGTCCAGGAAATAGCCACTCAAATTGTCAAGATTTTGTTGAGCACACACTCTCTACCAGAGCCTGGTGCTAAGGCTATCTGAAGATATAATCCTCCCTGACACCACCTACTCACTCCCACCTCCTCTCTCTTCCTCACCTTCCCCTCTGTTCCACCACCTCATTCCATGTTTCTCTCTCCATCCTTTCATCTACCTGTTTTGTTCCACAAATGATTTGAGGCAGTTTGAAAAATGGACGATTTAAGTTAAAATGTAAAATCATAAAAGAGCAGGTAGGAAAAGAAATTGAGGTCAGAGCCATTGTTGGTATAAAACTCCTACTCTAAAGTTCTGTGGGCTGCCAAAAATGGACTGTATTGCGTATGTGAGCTTTCTAAGCCACCAATGCAAAGGGAGAGAGGAGCAATTCTATAAATCAGATAGTAACAATTGCTTTGGAGTATGGACAATTGAGAAAATGCCCCATTCCATTCCAGACTTTAATCATTTACTCAACAAATATGTTTTAAAATATCTACCAGATGTCAAAGCCTAGGGATACGATTGTTAAAAACGCAGCCCATTGAGTGCTTGACTATCTTATATGCAGTTTGTCCACTAACCAGCATTCATGATACTGCCTTGGTAGGATTAAAAAAAGCCTCAGAAGGTATCTCTCTTGAAAACTAGGAATCTACTCCACTTCAGTTATAGCCAAATCCCTCTAGCTGTTGCAGGCTGCCAGGTTGTCATTGGTCACACCAATGTTCCAGCTGATGAGGATAATATTCTAATTGGTCGTATTAAAGTTCCACTAGCTATTCCAATTGGTCACGCCAGAGTTCCAACTGGTCACATTAACATCCCAAGTGGGCATTCCAGTTATTAGTGATTATATTCCAGATGTTATACCTATTAGCATATGCCTCTACCTTTCACTGTCATTACCCTTCATCCTTGTCATCAGTAAGTACTATCCTACTCCCTGAATTCAAAATCAGCCTTCAACAAGCCCACCCAGTCCAGCTCCACTTCCCATCTCCAGGCATACATGGCCCCCAGCCATTATTACATGCTATAGTCTCTATCGTGTGTGTCTTAAGAGGGTTTACCCTACATTTTCAACTGTTCCCTCTGCTTTCAGCATAAACTGAATCCTGACTTTTGCAGCCTATCACCTATCCTTCCCAGTCACCTCAAGGGGAGTCCATCCTGCTCTGACAATCCTACTTTTACTGGACATGCTTCCAGACTCTTACCATCCTTACTGATCATCTCCATCTGCCCTCTTCTTCTAAGATGGCACCATTCAGTTATAGCACATTCCAGAACCCAAGACAGAACTTATCCAGAACCCAAGACAGTCTCTCATTTTCCTCAAGGCTTTTGTCTTTTGAGTAACGGTTTCTCTACCTAGTTTGGACATATTCCATCTCCTCAGTAACTTCAACATCCTTGTTCCTTCCTTGTTAGTCTTCTAATATCCACTCTCGTTTCACCTTTCTTGAGTGCACGCCAACAGGTTTTGCTTCCACCTTGCCTCAGTTTCTCAGCAGGATGACCACAATTTAGCCATCATCTTTATCCAGAATGCATTTGCTCTGATTCTAAAGTCTTCAGCTCTGATACAGTCTCCTCTGGCCACAGTCCTCTGACCTTTCAACTTTCCCATTTACTGACTCAAATAACCTTTCATTTCTTCTTCTGTGGCCATTACTTACCTGTTTTCCTATTGACAATCTTCCCTTAAGTAATAATTGCCTCCTTATCCATTCCATACCTTAAGGCCATTTCAACTGTATCATATCTGGACCAGAAAATTCCTCATTCCAGCTCATCCCTACCCCTAGACCTAAAGTGCATTTGCTTTACCAGAGCCTAGTCCATGCCAAACCTCAAGGTCTTTTGTCTATGTTTCTACTCCCCGTGGCTTGAAAATTGCTGGTAAAAGACACTTGATGATGCCAATTGGTTTCCATACAAACTTATGTTATCTAATTAGAGCTGATCTTCCAACACCACCTGGCACCCTTGTGTTCATCTCTGGTTGGTTCTTTTCAGAGACTGTTCCAAAACTTTCCCATTCTCCTCCAGCCATAAACCCCACCCTTTCTTCCTTTTCTCCTCAAATAACCTCTCCTGTTTACTGAAGAGATATTTTAAATATTTATCTTTGAGATAGAGAGAACGCACGTGCACATGTACACACAAGCAGGGGGAGGGAGGAAGGGAGGAAGAGAGAGAGAGAGAGGGAGAGAGGGGGAGAGAGAGAGAGAGAGAGAGAGAGAGAGAGAGAGAGAGAGAGAGATCTGAAGCAGGCTCTGTGCTGACAGTAGAGAGCCCAACACAGGGCTCGAACCTACAAACCATGAGATCACAACCTGAGCTGAAGTTGGACGCTTAACTGACTGAGCCACCCAGGCACCCCTGGAAAGGTATTTTAAAACAATCTGATCATTCATTGAACTTACATCCTTTCTATTTCAAAATCTCCTGGAACATCTATCATTCATTCACGTCTCTTAAATCCATGTCTTAGAGCAAGCAAGCCCATATCTCATGTCAGGTTCTTTAACCTTTAAGAACCACTCTCAAGCCTAGTAATTTTCCAGGTTGCACATAGAAAGCATATGCTCAAGGACACAAGGATCCCATAGTGTGCTCTGGAATTACCCCATCTGACCCGCCTTCCCGTTGCTGACTATCTCTCAGTCTCTAGACTTTATGCCATCCCCACACAGCTTGATGTTCAGGCTTTCAAGTTACCTCCCTGGTCAATCGTTAGTGTTTGGCTGTGATCTCTGAGTTCTGGTCCGGCTTCTCCCTCCAGCCGGTAAGTCCGAAGGACGACTACTCACATGGTCCTTGGCTCTCCCTCACCTCTGTCCCGCCTGTGAGGAAGTTCCCACCCAGTCTGTGCTACACGAGGGTAGGACCATTAATCATCTACTCTGACAGGCATTTAATCTCTTTCACCATCAGCTCCCATTCCTCAGGCTATAAGCATGATCAAATTTCTGACATTCGAAAGAACTTTCCCTCTTGACCTTGCCTTCCCCTTAAGCAACCACCATCAACTCTCTTGTGCTCTCACTAGACAAATGCATGTTCTGTGTGCACTGTTTGTATGAGTGAACTCTCTCCTCATCCCCTCCCTCACCCCTTCCCAGCCAAGCTCTAGAGAGAATAATCTACCCTTGCTGCCTCTTCTTCCTCATTTCCCTGTCACTTCTCAACAAGATGTCTGTATGCCTGCAACCCAGCTTCTGCCTTCACCGGGTAGGGCACAGAAACAGACACATTGGTTCTGGAGACCAATGTCCAAACTTTCAGATGCAACATGTACTTCTCAGCTTTCAACCACTTAACTCTTCATCCACTTATCAGTGTAAGATAACACTTGCCATTGCATCCTTCCTTTCAATTCCCTGATCCATCTCTTTTCCTTTCCATCTCCTTTGCTAGTTTCTTTTACTCAGTCTACCCCTTAAGAGAAACGCCGTTGGATCCCTAGATCTCAGCCTAAAGACTGGATCCAGCCCATTTGGTCCCTGCTCCTACAGGTAGATCTAGCTAGGAGTCTCTCAGAATCAGGCCATACCATAATGCGGGGGGAGGTGAGGTGTGGGGAGGCAGGAGGCTGGAGAGAAGGGGAGAAGGGGGACAGGTTTCATGAGCCACATTAGCTTCTGCTCTGCTAATTGTTACCATGTTGCCTCTGGACAGAGCACAAGGGAACAGGAGTGGGGGGGTATGTGAGCCAGGTGATTTTTGTTACTACAAAACCATCATGAAACTAGGTAATGAAACTTTAGGGGGAAAAAAACAAAAACCAATGAACAAAATCATCACTCACCCCTCTCACTTCACCACTACCAGTAACCTCTTCCAGAAGGACAAAGACATCCCCTTTCCTGGAGATGGAAAAAAAGCTTACATCTCAGAGAAAACCATCATTTCCTTTTTCCAAAGCTCAGTCTGAGACTGCAGCTGATAAAAAGTAGTGGCCTTTCAATTTATTCTCTCTGTAACAGGCCACATCTTGAAGCAATTACTTCCATCTTTTAGTGTGGAACATGACCCAGGGAGTTACTGACCAATGACAGAGGACTGGAGCCAGACTGGCAATCTGAAACCAGAGTGAAGGAAAGGGCCATGGAAAGACATGAAAGGAAAAATGCATCCCTTTGCTCTTTGAAGTAAGAGACCTAGGCCATGCCAGACAGCCACTTTCATGAGTAACACTACAGCGAGGGGCTTGTTGTCAACCTGGGTTCAAGTCCAGACTCAGTCCCCACTAATGAAACCATCTCTCTGAACCTCAGCCCCCTCATCCATGAACAGAGGGTAAGGCACCTACTTTGCACGTTGGTATGGAGATTCAACATCAAATAAGATCAACTTGAGGAAAGCAGTTATTTCTGGCTCACGCATCTCCCAGGGGGCAGGTTTAGGGAAGAACTGGGAAATTCCAGTTTTCTTCAGTCATAACTCAGGTGTCCCACCTTCTGAGACAGACTCGTGCTTCCACAGGATTACGCATACATAGCTCTGTTTACTATTCTTTTTGAAACAGAAATACCTCTTTAAAGATGCTCTTGGGAAGTTTATCTGCCAGGTGCTGATGACACTTTTGAGTTCATACAACTGGAGACATTGTCCTTCACTCAACTCAAGGGCAGGAACTGGGTATCTTAGGCCCCTAATCTGCATTCTCAAGGTCTTAACACTGGTGACTTTTGAGAGAGTTCAGTTTTAACAAAACTGAAATAATCACACTGCAGCTCTAAGAAGTCAGCAGTATAGAACCCATAAGAGCTCACTATATAAGAGCACAGGTTTGACAACTTTCCTGTATCAACAGAAAGGCACGTCAACTGACTCCAAATCCCCGATAGTTGTCCCTCCACACCTCACCTGAAAGATAGCCAAATCAACGAGGTTGCCTAACACCTGGGGCTCTAGATCAGGTGGGAGGACTGAAATCAAGGCTGTTGTCCTTCAAGATTTCCCCAAAGCTTGGGTGCATCCTCACAAGGAGGTTTGCATCCTTTCTTCCTCCCCATTTGGCTCCCCTAGCTTGTCTTTTTGATACCGAACACTGTTTCTGCTCTTGACATTGATTACATCTGTAAGTGGCTGGTCTCTGCAAAGTGCTCCATTTGGCTGTCAGCTCTGTATAAAGTCTATTATCCACGAAGTAGGATCAACTTCTTCCTTAAGTCATCATCCTCTGGAGAAGGATCAACGATCAGAGGCAGAGGAACTTGCTGTGCAGGGCCCTGGCAGACTCCAGAGGCCACTTAAGAAAAAGCCACCAGGGACGTCAATGCATCAATGGGACCATGGAGAACCCACCCTGTGGGATAGATTCTGTTGCCAGTATGGTCTGAGCTGATTATAACAAGGCTGTGGCTGGTCCACTCCTGTATTCCCGGGGTGCTAATTCTAGACAGCCCCGTGTGTGCAGCTCTCAGAGATGCTGGTAGGCAATGCCTTGACCTGCTTAGGATACAGAAGGCAAAGGTCAGCCCTGTGAGCTCTGTACCCAGGCCCAGACTGTCCCAGACCTGTGAAAACGAACCTAGGTCATGGTCTCTTGAAGACCTATTTACAGATTTCCTGCAAAATGTCTCTAACACAGAAGGTTCCCTGGGAAATCCACACCTGTTGAGGGAGTCAGAGGCCATACCTGGGTAGGTGCTTCCAGAGGCAGTCCCCAAAGATAGCTGCCCCCTTGCCCCCCTGAATCTTGCAGGGGGCTGCAAAAACAGGTTACCGTCAAATGTGTCCATCATCTATGTGCTGCTCATGTAGACCGGCTTGTGCTAATACTATCTGGTCCTGGCTTGCCTGTCTAACCCCAAGGTCTTCACACTCTTCAGATGGGTTAGTGCATAGAAGAAAACAAATGGGACCTGAGAGATCAGCATTCAGCAGGGACAGGAGGAGGGGTGAGTGGCTCATGAGCTGGATGGGGTGCTAACACCCTCCCCTCATGGGCTCCTGGAGGGAGGTAGACAAAGCAGCTGTGGGGAGAGATGGTTCAGTGGGGCTGCTGGAACCTATGCACAGGGCACAGGGCATGGGCTATACTGGTTGGGTTTGGGTTTCCCTAAGTCCTCCAGGAGCTATTCCAGCCAGTGGAGGGGGTTAGAGTCTAGAGCAGGGATTATAGATTAGAGGTCTGTGGGCCAGGCTTGGCCTGCAGGTATGCACGGTGTGGTTCACACAGTATTTTTTTTTTTTTCTCATTTAAGTTGGTTGCCAATGCTTTAAAAATAGACTTATCTTTAAATCTGGATTTCTCGCCTCCTATGAAAAATGAGACTATCTAACAGCACTGCACCTACGTGGGCAGTCAGCTAAAGGCGGGTAGCCACTACCTCCTTTAGACAAGGCCACTCCATGTGTAGGCATAGTGCTCCCAGGGAAGGCGTACCTGAGGGCGGCAGGGTCAACAGGCAGTAGTCAGAAGGCCAGGCCTCACACTGATTGGGAAGGGGCCTTGCTAAGAGCTCTGCAGGCCTTGGAGTGGGAGGCCAGGCTTGGCTCAGAGCATGAATAGTCTCCGAGGGCTGGCAAAAAGAGGTGATTGTTTGCCTCCCTTCTCCTCCTCAGGGCTGGGAGTTCTTGTTCCTACACCAGAAGCCAAGAGCCCTGCAGTCCAGGATATCAGCATCAGACAAGCAAGTCCCTGCCTGTCCCCAGTTCAGAGGACACATGCATAACATACCCTAAACTATAGACGGCATTACCTCAGCCCCATAGGGCAAGAAGGAAGTGCCTTTCCAAACAGCATGAAGCAGATTTCAGGAAAGGACTGGCATGTGCTGCAGAGCATTCAACTTGGGCTTCAGAGCTGGGAACCCAAACATCTCCAACTCAGGTACCTCCAAGCCCAGCAAACACATGGGTGGGAGCTGAGGTTCAAATGAGTCCTGTGAGTTGAACTCAGGATGTGCCAAAAAGGAGTCTTCCACAACCCCTTCATTTTATTTATCCTTGAAAGACAGATGGAACACAGTGAACATTATGAGCATAAAAATAACCTGGTTAAGTTCAAGGAAGATATTTAAACTGCAGAGGTGACAAATAAGACCTATCACACTCCAAAATCTACCAAGCCAAGACACCCACCTCTGTGGCACATGCAAACCACATGCCTGGTACCTCACCTACAACACACACACACACACACACACATGCACGCACACACATAAATTCAGAAGAGATAGGAAATAAAAGATTGTTGAGCTTAAGACTTTTTCAAAAGTCTAAAATCCAGTCCATGGGTTGATGCTTAGAAGGACAAGACAGCCTGCCTTGATGGAGCTGGGAACTGACACCAGACTCCTTGGCCCAGAGTCGCTGACAAGGGAGCAGAAGCACTGCACACAGAGGGGTGTAGGGCAGCCCTGGAAGAGCAGCCGGCACAGGCGGTCAGGTAGCTCAGGCACCAAGTGCAGCCATGCTCTGACCTCCGATTCCAGGGATTGCCACCAGGCAATGCCTTCCTGAAACATCAACCTGACATTTTCCTGACACCTTTCTTCCCCTCCACATTCAAATCTTCCTTGTTCTCAATCTGGGGTTTTGCAATACTCCATCCACTCCATCTATCACCTTCCTCCCTCATTCCCACCTCAAAGCCACACCTCTATCACTCTTTGTGCAAACGCTTTCCCGCCCTTTGAGATCCTTCCATCAGGCCATTTTCTTTCCTGAGTTTCAAAAAGAAAGATTCAGCTTAAAAAAATAAACTCAACTCGACTCCTCCTGCTGCTCAGGGAATAGATGGGCAAGAGAAATGCACACAATTTAAATAGGAAAATCAAATGGAGCCAAGAATGTGGTAACTTATTAATCAGAGATGAAAAGAAAGCAAACTAGAAAGCATACAGCTTCTGAGCTGTTGGAACTAGTTTGAGGACATCTGCAAGAAATACTGACTTAAAAAAATTTCTTCAAATGCACTCAAAACTAAGAAATACTTGGGAACCAAATGTTTATCTTGAGGCCAAAGGTCAAACACAAAGCCTGTGTTCATTACCATTCGATCAAGACGCTGTCTGAATTTTGTGCTGTCATGACAACAATAAACGTTCGAGCTTTGGGGGAAAGATTACGTATAAGCAGTCGACTTGAACCTATTCATGTTAAGGGACTGTCATTCCTTAAATAATTAGTGAGCACCTCCTATGTGACAAGGACTATTCCAGGAGCTACAAAGCATAAACCATGACTGAAGTTTATGTGTGTGTTTCCCCAAATTACTGAAAATGTAAGCATCATTCACGAAAATGAGACATCTTGATAGATTTCATAAAATTTCTAAGCAGCCTCTCAACAGATTCAGAAAAGCCTGAATAAAAATTCAACACCCCTTTCTAAAAATTGCAGTTCATCATTTATAATAGGGTAAAACTGTTCAAGGGTAGAAGAATGATTATCTTACTTTTCATTTAAAAGAAGCCTCTAAAAAAAGCCTCTCAGGGATAGTAAAATATACAGTACGATTTAAAAATGGAAAAAACTTCACTCTGATGTTAAACATACAAAATCAGAGGACTAAATCGTATACACCTGACGACAAGGGGGACCAACAGGTAACAAGACATTTAAGAGACTTAATTGAATGGTATGAGAACAGCTCCATTTTTCATGTTGACATCGATTAAATTATATTAAAATATTATGTAAGTAATACGTTTTATCAAAGACGATTCCACAGAGTGGGAGGGGAAGAGGGACATGGGAAGGAGGCACGCAAGAAGCTAACCAACTTCTTTAAACCACAGATGCCACCAACAGTCAAGCTGTGGCTCCTGTGAGAAGGGGGACTTTGTCAGCACAGCACTCCTGAACCTGAAGCTGGCTAGAGAAAGTGCCACCTGGGAATCCGTCTAACTAGCTCAACAGGTTATTCCTCTCAGGCCAGCCCTTCTGCCCCTCCCTGCAGCTCAGTTGGGACAGGTTTCACCTGCTGTACAAACACCACACGCAGAGCGTCCAGCCTACCTCCAGGCAGGGTGGGGGAGTGAGCAGGGAGAGCGGTGACCTGTTCACAGCGACTTTCGAACACATGAGCTGCGTTAGAACCCCAGGGCCTTCAGTCCCCATGCCCTTACCTGTTGAAGCATCTCTTCAGCGGCATTGAGTTTCACCTGGTGTCCTTCCAGGCACACTTCCAGGTCCCGAATCTTTTCTCCTTGGGCTTCCACTTGGTCTGTGAGGACACTCACCTGCCGCAGGAAATAAAGCAATGGTGGAGGAGCAGAAATGGCTCACCTGTTGCTGGGAAAGCACACTACATAAAAAGGGCTTTCCTTTTTGGCGGGCGGCAGGTGGGGGAAGTGAGTGTCCTGGGTGGAGAAAACTCCAGTTGTTTTCTTACCTTGCCACTGCCTAACTGACGTTGTCACATTTCCTGCTCTTGACACACTCAAGAGAAAAAACACCCAACAGTCAGGAGAGCTGCCTCCGGGCTGGACTCCTGCTCCTTAGTCCTCTTACAGAGCTCACTCGGGCAGTCTGGACCTCAAGGCATATCTCCGCCAGCAGGCCAGGGCTCTGCCACCTCGTGTGGAAGAGCATTCCAAACGCCTGTGGAAACTAACCAATGACCTTTCCTCTCTCATAAGGGTGTGATGGCTGCTCACCTATCAGGCGAGTGTTCTGAAGCAATTAAGGAATGTGGGATGTAAAGGGCATGTATTAGCACTGACAAAACTTGGCTCCAGAGAGGTTTTTGTGCTTCACAGGCCAAAACATGACTCTAAGTCATAATATACACAAGCCACATTGCACATAGAGTGGCAGGAAAGTTTTCTTTCTAAAAATCATGGAGAAGAGGTCTTGGGATTAATAATGATCCAGTTATAGGAAGTTCTTTAAATTATACCCTAAATACATATGGAGAGGATTTTCATAGCCTGCTCTAGTAGCAAACTGCCCCCAGGTCCTCCTTTTTATTAAAAAGGTGCCTCAGAGCAGGAAGATGAAGAAAGAGAATGGGTGGCCTCCCCAAATAAAGAAATCAATGGCTGGTAAATTAAGGTCCTTTAGACACTTTTGGTTTTTAACCAAAGGTTGAGTCATTGCCATTTACATATAGATTATCCTAGATGATTTCTCAGTCTGTAAAGGAATGATAGCTGGAGCATGAAGGAGCTAATGTGAATTCACTTACAAGCATTTAAATAAACTATCAGTTATAGGGGCGCCTAGGTGGCTTAGTTGGTTAAGTGTCTGACTTTGGCTCAGGTCATGATCTCATGGTTTGTGGGTTCAAGCCGCAAGTCGGGCTCTGTGCTGACTGCTCAGAGCCTGAAGCCTGCTTTGGATTCTGTGTCCCCCCACCCCCTCTCCGCCCCTCCCCCACTCACGCTCTCTCTCAGTAAACATTAAAAAATAAAAATAATCAATTCTAAAGCTCCCTTTACATAGGAAAAAAATATAAATTAATACTGCTACTTTAAGCTTTCCATATTTATGTTCCCAAATGATTAATGAATTACTGAAACCTGTTCTTGGAGTTGCTATGCAGTGTACTCACATTCTAGTTATAATCCAAAAACAGGTGCCTCTGTCAGGCCCATCTTGAACACAAACCTCTGTGGTGGTTTTTTCAATCCTCGTGACCCAACGCTCTTTGCAGTCCTGGCCTTTTATAGCTACTACCTCTACTTTCAAAAGGGTAAGATTACAGAGGGGGGCCTTTCAAAGCTCCCTGGGTTCCAGAGTTTGTTTGGGAAGGTTGCGCTATGGTTAATCTTATTATGAGGATTAACACATATCATCTGCACCACACCTCAGGGCCATGTGCTGGCGGTACCCACGAATAATATGTGGTCTCCAGCATTCCATAGCCTGTAGCTCAGCTGTATGTAAGACTCAAGACACGCAGGGCTACAGGTCCTTACAAACTTTAATACTCAGTAGAAGGATCATGGAGAAGGGCACAGAAAACTGGGACAAATGTATAAAGATCCTAGAAGGTGACCTTTATTCAATAAAAGCAAATACTTTTTGAGTCCCTATAACGTGCTAGGCATACTTTTAGGCACTGGGAGGGAATACAGAAGTGGAAAAAAAGGGAGGGGGTGAAAATCTTTGCCTTAAAAAATGACATTCTGCAGGGCACCAGGGTGGCTCAGTCGCTTGGGTGTCCTACTTCGGCTCAGGTCATGATCTCACAGTCTGTGCGTTCGAGCCCCGCGCCGGGCTCTGTGCTGACAGCTAAGAGCCTGGAGCCTGCTTCAGATTCTGTGTCTCCCTCTCTGCCCCTCCCCCACTAGCTCTCTGCCTTTCTCTCTCTCTCAAAATAAAATAAACACAAAAAAAAATTTTTTTAAAGAAATGACACTCTGATAAAGATACAAAAGGTTTTGGTTTTAGTATATATGCTGCCAAGGTGAGCACGGAAGATTTTCGTTTTGTTTTTAAAGTATCCTGAAAACAAAATGATTTGTTATGTGTGATTGGCCTTGTTCTTCTACAAGTAGATCTAGGCAAACATTCTGGGCCAAGCGCTTCAGTTAATTCAGTCTGGCTGAGCTGCCATGTACGTTAAGCAAGAGGCTCTACCATGTTGAGGGTCTAACCAGCTCCCTGGGCCATCACAAAACAGGGTTATCACCTACGAGCAGCTCTGAAAGGCTGTTCACAGCTCTTGGAATAGAAACCACTAGGATCCACTTCTGACTTCTGTGATTGGCTTCCCATTTGTGGTAGGACTGTTGAAATAAGGATTCTTCAAGGATTCAGGGCTTAAAACAAAACCGTGAATGTCAAAGAGAACATTATCAGAGGACTTTATTAAATTGTGTGCCTTTGAACAGGAACATGTGATTTCAGCCACAAAGGTTCCTGGTTCAAAGGTTTACGAATTCGTACTTTTTGTCACAAAATTTTAAATTGGAAACTCTGATCAATCATGTCATTAGGATCCATACGTTCAATGTAATATGCTATATAATCTGCCCCCTCCCACCTCTCTGAAGGAAGTTTCCCACCAGACTTCTTCATGGTCATCAACTCCAGCACACAGACCCTTGCTGTTCCTCTTACACCAAGCACACTCCCCACTCAGGGTATGTGCCAGACCAACCTCCCTGCCTGGAATGTGCTTCTCTGGGCATCCACGGGCTCCCTCCCTCGCTTGCTTCAGGACTCCTATCAGGCAGGCCTTCCCTGACTACACAATCCTTATCCAGCTTTCTTTTTCTCCACAGGATTTATCGCTGCCAGAAACATTTTATGTATTGGTTTACTGGACACACATACACACACACACACACACATACACACTCTATAAAAACAGCAACTTAGTTTATTTTCTTCACACAGCTGCAACCCTAGCACCTAAAACCAGTGTCTGCCAAATTGCAGTCACTCATACATACTTTTTAATGTTTATTATATATTTTTGAGAGAGAGACAGAAAAAGAATGAGCATGGGAGGAGGAGGGGCGGAGAGCAAAGGGGAACAAGGGATCAGAAGCAGGCTCTGTGCTGATAGCAGAGAGCTTGATGCAGGGCTTGAACTCATGAACGAACCATAAGATCATGACTTGAGTCGAAGTAAGACACTTAACCAACTGAGCTACCCAGGTACCCCTCAAATATTTTTTAATTAACAAATTAATAGAAAAAAAAAGATTTAAAATTATATAATTTCTCATTTAGTCTAAGCTTAGTTATTTAAAATAGGGACAGCACAGGGGGAAAAAGGCTAGGAAGAAAAGGCCAAAATGTTAAGCTCTTTTTGACTTTCCAAAATCTCCAAAATAATCATTCATTACTCTTATATTCATAAGATGAAATAATAAGATGAAATAGAAGGAACAATGCCAAATAGCCTCTTAATTCCAGTGCTCTAAGCTAAAGCCTACAGTGGAGGGTTCCAGAACCCTACCTGCCCCCTCTCCCGATCCACTACAAGCCCTGTCTACTACCCTTCAACCTTTTGAAGGAGCCAGGATTGGAGTATTTACTTTCTTTTCCTCCAAATCATCAATCACAGTGTCTGATACATACCAGACACTGAACACATGCTTGATTTTTGCCTTTGAGAGCTAACATAGCAAAGGGCCCCTATCACAACAAAAGGCCTCATGTAAGCATGCTCAACTTTATGTCCTGCCAAGGAACAGGAGTTTTCAGAACTGAAAATGTTCCTTTGACTATCTTTTCCCCGTAACAAGTTTTGGAGTTCCTCTCTTTGAAGCAAGAAAGTCATCAAAGGCTCATTAGCCCATGTTACCAGCTCCAGGGGATTTGGCCTCGAAGTGATCCGTCTAGATCCAGCTCCAGACAATTTGGGCCTGATCCTGTCAGCATCCACCCTTATGTCCCTATCACTCATGGCTGTTTTATTAGAGACATGAGGACACATCTTATCTCCCTTAGAAGACTTCTGGGCTCCTGGAGGACAGGCCTCGTTAATCGTCCACAGAACTTCCACTGTACAGGCTCAGTATCACAAGACGAGTAAATGAATGCATTAACAGCCTGAAAGCCAAGTCCAGAGTTTTACTGTGGCTTCAGTTACTTTCTGCTTTGTTTCAGAAGGGTATATTTAACAAACATACACTTCAGGAGCAGGATAAATCCAACAGGAAAAAAAAACCTTGTACTTCCCTTCCACTTAGGTCACCTACAGACACACAGGGAACAGGAAAAGCTGTTTCCCATGAAAAAGGACCCACCTGTAAAATGAGGGACTCCTTATCTCCTTCTAGACGTGCCAAACGTTCCTGGTATGTTTCATTACTAGCAGCACCGTGGTGATTTACCTGGGACTAAAGGGAGGGGAAAAAAAAGAATTACACTTAAAAGGTTGGGAAAACATCTTACCAACTTGCAAATGAAGTATGCAGTATGCAATTTGTGAGGACAGTTTCGCTGGTTGCATGTGCAAAACCACCCACCTAAACAGGAAACCACGGGATTTCAAAACTACTACGAGGAGGACCATTGAAAGGTGTGCCTTGAAAGCTGGCAAAATCGCCGCCCCCTCCTCCCCCAATGACCTCACCCTTGGCCAGGAAGGCCTCAATGGAACTCCAGACCCAGTGGTGCTTGACTTGACTGGGCGTGTTGAGTCTGGTTTAGGTGGAGGCAGAGCCTGCCAGAGGCACCAACGGCAATGAGTCTACTCTTTGAGGAGGCCAGGGAGCTGGTACCGTTCACCAAGGAACTATGCGGGAACAAGTCCCTCACAGATCTCAGTCTCTCCTAACTCTCACACTAGGGTTCTCCAGAGCCAAGGCACACCTCATGGCATGGAGGCCCATCCTGAGCATCACAGGGAGCATGGAGGATGGGGGACGTCAGCCACAGGCCCTTCATCCACTCACACATGCCTTCCAAGAGTGGCCAATCCCTCCCTCCATAAGGGCTCGAGCAGGCCAGGCTGGCATGCTGTGTGCTTACTTCTCTCAGCTCTCACATTATAGGGAAAGATGAAACATCCTGAGAAGACCCCAAATGATAGCCAGAGGGACCTCAAAGGGCTAACAGGAGACAGAAAGATCCAGAAACCAGAAAACAGAGTAAAGGGAGAAGATGTGAAATGGCAGATGGGAGGCAGAGTTCATAAAATTCTCTGAGCAAGAAACAGGAGGCTGCAGTCACTTTTTGGGTCTGACCCGGTTGTAGGCAGGGAAGAGGGAGAGAGGTGGCTGTTATTGTGACTGAGCTGGCCCAATGCCACCAACACTCCCTTCCTCCATGCTTAAAGGAAGGCCGAAACCCAGAGGCCCAGGGTAGGCCATTCAGGGGCGAGGCAGCCTGAAAAAGCAGATCTGATTGCCAAATGGGGAAGTGACAATCATCAGAATCTGGGCTAGTCCAGAGGAGTAAATGCTCTGAGGTTTATGAGGCAGTCTCCTCATTCCAAAGGCAAGTCATGGTTGTGCAAAGGAGCAGGTCAGAGAGGAACCCAGGCCCAGAGGTGGCCCCCTTCTCCTGAGCCCATTTCTCCACATCCCAACCTTCAGAATGGGCTTGCCAACCCCCCTCCATTAAGGAAGGGGATGTCCTCCTTGCCCTGGTACCACGCCTTCCCTGATGCACTGACAAGGTTAGGACAGGGGGCAGGGCCAGGCCTAGTCCTGGAGCAAAAACAGGGACTGAGCATTGTGCATTCAAGCCCTGGAGTCTCACTTGTGAGAGAAGCACTGGCTATTGAAGGTGGAATGGGAGGGCCAGCCCAAGAGCCATATCCTAGGACACCATAGCAGACATAGGCTAGCAGGGCCTGCAGCACCGGCTGCCACCACTGCCCTTTACTCCAGCCTGTCTCCAGTCTGTATCTTGTTCATTGTTATGGAAGCTCTTTCATACCCGAGACAAAGGGCCTTAACAATCACAAATGACTTCTTTGTGTTGATGGCAGTTTATTGTTGCTACATTAATTCTGGTCCTCACATGGTCAAACTCTGACTAGTCCACAAGGATATAATTATAACCTAAGTTTTCTCAGAACCCAAAAAGAGAGGAAGATAATTCTTAATAGCAGGTCAAGTGTTTCTCTGTCAAAGAACTCACATGATGATGATTTTCAAGGGATAGCGAGAAAAAGACCCAGGCCCCCAAGGGAAGCTGTGCACGTCCGATCCCAGTGCCAAAGTCAGCACATGTACGGGGCCACCCACCCCCGTAGCTGCCACTTCTCCAGCAGGAAGTGAAGGAGAGAAGACCCAAGGGAAGACTGCAGCAAGCCACCACACCACTGTGCCTCAGTCAAATAGAGCACAGTAGGTTCCTTACGTTATAGGCCAACCCATACAATCACCCAGAGGCAGAGCTATTTTTACCAAGTAGCCAAAAATGCAAGTTGATGTCATAAGTTGTTAGTACCCAAAATGCATGCCACAGAGTATCAGATGCTAGAAGTAGATTTAAAAACAAACAAACAAACCAAATCTGGATCCACTCTAGCAACCGAAGGAAAAAGCAAAGCGCAGGGAATTACAAGATGCACTGATCAGTATGGTAACTAAAGTCAAACCGGAAGAAACAGAACTATTCCTATAGAAAGGAGAAACTTCCAGATTTTCACAGAGAGACTCTATGCAATGGGATAAACCTCCCAACA
The DNA here is from genome assembly GCA_028646485.1 of Cryptoprocta ferox. Classification (NCBI taxonomy): domain Eukaryota; kingdom Metazoa; phylum Chordata; class Mammalia; order Carnivora; family Eupleridae; genus Cryptoprocta; species Cryptoprocta ferox. The sequence continues at coordinate 47,633,263 of CM053575.1, forward strand.
TCCATGATGATATCCTCACAGTAAACAGAGCCCAGCAGAACTCACTGCTTTCCTATGATACCCTCTAAATAGGTCAGAGGTTAAGGGATCATATGGGCTAAAGGCCAAAGCAATTTAATGGAGAACCAATCCAATGTGGCCCAAGCAAATTATGGCAGATACATAGCAAGCACTTACATAGTACTTGACATGAGCCAGGTAGTACTGACAGTACTTTACATGCCTTCACTCTTTTAATACTTTCCATAATCCTGTAAGATGAGTACTATCCTGATTCCATTTTGCAAATGAAGGAACCGAGGGACCAAGTGTATGAACGAGGTGTACCTGGATATTTTGCCTAAGTGGCTATGTAGTAAATTAGTAAATTTTCTGTTGTAGCTTAATTAAAGAGATCAAGTACAAATTTTGGTTTTAGATATTGGGACTGTATAAAAATTCACTTAAAATAAGGTTTGAAGACACTATCTGAACCTAAATGTCCATTAATAAAGGAGTGGCTAAACAAACTATGGTTCATCCATATTGTGAACAATTTGTGGCATTTCAAAGCATGAAGTAGATATTTATGAACCATCACAAAAATATCAGATATCCTGGATAGTGAAAATAGCAAGACCCAATGAATCATACGGTGTGGTATTAGAAAATAGTACCACACAGCTCCATGGGTTTATGGCAGATGTATGAAAATAACTAGACCAAGTATCAGAAAGGCTACACAACCCAGAACAGTGCTCTCTCCTGGGGACATGTCTGGGCTACAAAAAGTTGGGGGTGGGAGGTTCAGTCAAGGTGGGATTTTACCTCATCCATAAACATTTTGTAAGATGCTCAAATATTTTCTTGAATAGTTAAAATACATTTTAAGATCTAGGAACACTGTTTGAGTACCAACAACAGTGGTTTTGGGTACTTGCTTCCTCTCATAGCAGCCTTGAGGGGCACACCTTCTCCCCTAGCAGTCATGCTGGTCTATGTGACAGTAATGCTCATGGCAGAAAGGCATCTCCCTTGTCCCAAATCGTTGTTCTAGAGTAATAGAGCATCTTCCTATCTCGTTCAGTCTACCAAAATCACTACTGTTCTCTAGCAAGCTTTCAAGAGGTATTAAATAGCAGTGAGACAGAGATAATGTCCCAGACATAAGTCTGCAGTATCGTCATTCTTTGCTTTTCCTGATACAGAGAGCCAGGTCTTCACAATATAGAAGAGATTGATATCTTGAAAACTGCAGTCCCTTAGAAAGGCACAGACTGGGATAAAATACCACCTCCACTTGAAGAGCCTGAAAAGCATCTGAGAACAGAGCCAAGAAGAGGGTTATTTTAGAATTATCTTTTTGAATGCCAATATTCATCAGCCGAAGGTGAGGATTTCGTTAGGGCATAAAAGACACGTGGTTATGAAAATGTCATTCCTATTATTCAGAAACATGCTTAAAAAGAGGTGGGGAGGGTGCCTGGGTGGCTCAGTTGGTTGAATGTCTGACTCTTGATTTCAGTTCAGGTCATAATCTTGCGGTTTGTGAGATCGAGCCTACATCGGGCTCTGCACTGAGTATGGAGCCTGCTTGGGATTTTCTCTCTCTCCCTTGCTCTCTTGCTCCCTTGCTCTGCTGCTCATACTCTCTTGCTCTTTTAAAATAAACAAACATTAAAAAAAAAAAAAAAGAAGAGTTAGGACACAACTGTGTCTTGTCCTACTTTAAAAAGAGTCTGTGGGGTGCCTGGGTGATTCAGTAGGTTAAGCATCCGACTTTGGCTCAGGTCATGATCTCATTTGTGGGTTTGTGGGTTTGATACCCGAGTTGGGCTCTGTGCTGACAGCTCAGAGTCTGGAGCACTTCAGATTTTATCTCCTTCTCCTCTCTGCCCCTCCCTCCCTCATGCTCGGTTTCTCTCAAAAATGAATAAATCTTAAAAAAAATTAAAAAGAGCTTGTTTAATCAGAGGGTACACCAGTTTACCTAATTCTAACAGTGGAATTGCAGTAGAAGGCTCAGATCAATTCGGAAATCTGGGTCCCCGAATGACTTAGGTTTGGGCGTCTCTGAAAACTCTTGTCCATGTTCTCTAGGAGGTAAATCAGTGATAGAGTATGTGCCCAGCTCTCCATGCATGAGGTTGGAGTAAGAGACCCATGCTGGCATCCAACTGAGGGAAGACAATCAAGTCAAATTCTGAAGGGTGCTACATGATAAATTTCTATTCCTCCACACTCTGGCATGACAGGTGAATTTAAAGGAGAGTTCTAACGTGTTGTACTCTATTGAGAATGCTCATGCTATTGATGAGTAAAAACAACATCTTTTTTATTTGTATTCAACTAATGAGATTAGCCCCTAGGCTAGATCTAAACTGCTGATGTACTAGGTGGGATATACATCGATTTGATTTTCTCTTCTGTTTTGATGGTTATTTCTACAAATGTGACAGAAGAAAAATGGATCTTCTCATTCAAATTTCCTATGGTCTTGATGGACATGGAGGAGGGCACTTGTGGGGAAGAACACTGGGTGTTATATGGAAACCAACTTGACAATAAACTATAAAAAAAAAAAAACACCACAACAAATTTCCTATGGTCAGAGCTGTTCCTGAATCTATAATCGAGGTTAGTTACCTGATATATTGTGTGGGACCAAGAGATACTGCATGGAAGCAAGGTATCTGTGTACTCTGTGGAGGTGAAATGGTAAGTGCAGATTGACATTTCCACGTCCTCTTGCATCTTGATTGAATGTCACAGTGAAACATCCTCCCTCTCTTGTATCACAAGAACTTCTTCTTGTATATACATTGTCAATACTGAGTAACTTTAGCCAAGATTATTGAAGCCAAACCACCTTTGCCTTTATCAAGGCATTGCTCTCAAGAGTCTGGGAAATCCATCCTCTAAAACCCAGAACTCTTGAAGGCAAGTATGAAACACAGTCCAGAACTATCAGATCAAGGACTTCCTTGACAGTGATGTTACTGAGAGTCCTCAGGAACAGAGAAAACATAGCACTTTGACTCTGGTAGTTATGGATCTATTTTTGAAGACCCCAAATGCCATTGCTTCTAGAGCTCCAACAATCAATAGTCTAAGGTGGGGCTATTTTCTAAGCCATTCTTAAGTGGAAAAGAGAGGCTTTAGGAGGATTTAGAAGACTTGTGGGGTGTTCTACAGTTGGGGGTCATGGAGTTGATCATAAGAGTTAATCAGTCTCTGTGATTAGGAGGGCAGGGAGAGGCAGGACAGAGGACTGTGTGTGTCCAGGAAAGAGAGTACTGACCAGGAAGATTCCAGCAAGGACAGTCTCTACATAAAGGGCAGTTTGGGCCAAAGAAGGACACTAGCCTAATCTAGACTGAGTCCTGCCTCCACCTCTCCCAAAGGTTGGTGAATAAACCTCTTATTCTTGGTAAGTTCCTCATGCACAGAGAGCTAAAGGCCAAAAGACCCAAGAAATAAAGTAGGCTTTCCATATCTTGGGGGACACTGCATTTTAATTAGGGATGAGATTATCTGCGGACACTTAAGGGCCCAAAGAGAAACTTATTAGTTGTAAAACAAAGCCGCCTCCAGACTAGTCAATTTTCCCCTTGCTTTCTTGTTCAGGGGGAAAAATGAAGACCAATACAGAGAATTCTTCTGAACCCTGGAATCTACTGTCTGTTCAGAATAGGCTGGATCATCGCCTTTACTGTAACCACATGGCACAGGTGAGGGCTGCCACCTTTTTAGAGATATTTTCACCCTTCCCAGCCACCTGATCCAAAGCATGGATGGTTGGATCCTTTTAAACTGAAATTTTAAACTTGGGAATAGAAAATGGTAGTGGTTGTGCTGGAAGGTTCTCAGCTTTGTCAGTAGCCATGTCCTCATTCTGTGGAAGAAGCTGGCTTGCAGTAGAATTCAAAGAAACCAACATGCATGGAAACATAAAAGCCAAGAAAGAGACTGGTGGCATTCTCATCTCTGATTCATGTGGTCTCAAGGCAGTGACAGATTTCTGCCCTTTCTGTTCGTTCCCTCTTAACCTGCACTGGATTCAAACTGGTTTCTGTTGCTTCTAACCAAAAGCCTTGTCTCATGCATTTATTTCAAAAGGTGACAAATCAATGGACTGGAATCTACTCCTTTGGAAACAAGAAATAATTCCTGCTATTTGGATAGAATACTAAATTACAAAGAAATTCTGCCTACTGCAGATTTCCTTGAATGGGCAGTTGAAGAAAGAATTGTCAGTTCTGAGCCAACTATAGTTAATACCAGGATCATTAGTGAGAGCCAATGTGGCACAGAGTGTGTCTGTGTGGGATGCATTGGGATAAAAATGGCACTCCATCTCCTTCATATGTGAAATGGAAAACTTCCTATCCACCATATGTTGGCCTCCATTATTTCCCATATAGAGAAAGAAGATTAAGGCAGGGAATAATACAAGATACAATAGACCCATGGGTATCAACTGGGTGTGTGTGTGGGGTGTGTGTGAAAATAAATTTAAAAACAACAATAAATAGGAAGGTAAAGTAGAGCTAAAAGATGTAAGGGTGAATGGGAAAAGAATAAATGAAGGGTAATAAGAACATGAAAACACCCAACCATTTAAGAAGTTATATTGAAAGATTGACATGTCCTACATGTTGTACAAATGTGAGGTCTGGGAACTGGGAGGCCAAGAGCTGGGGTTCCTGTACTCACCCTTTGCCCATCTGGAATTCAAGATCCCTGGAGACTTTGTTGTGGGGCCTCCATATGCAAGTGCTTAATTCCTATAGCCTCCTCCTACACAGGCACAACCTCTGCACAATGACAGCTAAGGATGGCTAGGAGGCAGGGCTGCACGAACCATGTGTGACCCTAGGTAGGTCATCACATTTCAGGTTTCCCTATCCTTTAAATGGAAAAAATTATACCTCCCAGCGCAGTTCAGAGGGTCAGTTAGGTCATTAAACCCCAAAATCTGCGGGAATAAAAGCCCAGAATGTTCTTTATAGAGAGATGCTCTAATATTTCCTGTCTAATACAAATAGCTTTTGAATGATGGTGGAAATATGGAAATCATTTAAACAGCTTTGTTTAAGCTAAAAGACCAAAGAACAGTTACAAGCAGTTCATCCCTTATACTGACAGTTTTAATTAATTCATTCTTTTCGTGTAGGAGAATAAAAGGCAATGTTTCTGATCAGGACACCTATGAAGTATCTGTAAAGATCTGTACAAACGGCCCAAGGGAACAATAACCAAAATACTTTCAGGCTCTAAAGAAAAAAAAAAAAAAGCCCAAGTGACAACATAGAACTCCCTGCTAGCTAAGAGCTTGGGAATCATGCTTGCGGCATAAACAGCTATGTGTTCACTTCTCCATTGTCCCTGAGGAGATGCCCATGCTTTGAGTCAGATCTACAGAACCACAATTTTTTCCTCCTTGTGAGCATTTTACTACATACTGGAAGTAATATGTCCTACATACATTATAAAGGAGCACAATGAGAATTTCAATAGCTGATAATCACCAATCATAAAAACCTGAATGTTTATTTCTGTCCCAATCTGGAAGTCAGGTCCAATTTAAGTTAAACAGGAGCGTTCCAGCCAAATCACCCCTGGCAGCTTCCCCAGAGCCATCACCCTCTGACTCTAGTGGCTGGTTAGATTCCATGATACTTGCTCACTCTTGGCCTGGCCCCTCCATTGTAGCTTGGCCAAGGAAGAGCCATGTTAGGTCTCTGCAGAGCTCTGGAGAAGAGTGCTTGATGCCACAGCCATGCAGAATTCCCAGGAGGACTCTTTCGCCTGCCAGCCAGCTTCTACCAGAATGGCACAACCTTCACATATGGTCTGGTCCACTCTCAGGGATGCTGGGTAGGCCACTTCTACAGTATTCCCCTGACTGGTACATGCTAGGAGAACTCCAGTCAGCACCTCACTTCTCTGAACATGGGTAAAGAGGTGGTTCCAGAACAGTCAAGTGGGGCAGACGAGAGGTCACATGAGGGTATCATGTGGCATGCAAACACGGCGTGTGGGGAAATCCTAAGGCAGTGGCTGCATAGTGTGACAGCTCTAGCCATCACGGTGTTATTCAGAGCCAACAGCTACTCATCAGAACTGCTGCCTTGGGATCCAAAATACATCCCCCTCCCCCCATTTTTTGATATCAAGATATGCAGTCTTCACAGGGTTAAGTCACATTTCCTTCAGTGCTTCTTTCTTTTTTAAATTTTTTAATGTTTATTTATTATTGAGACAGAGAGAAACAGAGCACGAGTAGGGGAGGAGCAGAGAGAGAGGGAGACACAGAATCTGAAGCAGGATCCAAGCTCCGAGCTGTCGGCACAGAGCCCGATGCGGGGCTGGAACCCACAAACTGTGAGATCGTGACCTGAGCCGAAGTCGGACGCTTAACTCACTGAGCCACCTAGGCGCCCCCCTTCAGTGCTAATAAGCTGTGAATTCCAGTCCCCTCAGGATCCTGGCCACAATTCAAATACTGTCTCAACTGGTCAGATCATTTTTTTTGATGGCCTCTTGCTTGTAAATACATGGAGATTTTGAACAACATACTGGATAAGGCTCTCCCTTCATTAGTCATTTGGAATGTGAGATGACGTGTGTTTTTAGCTGAATAAGAAAACAAGAGAAAATGTGTAGTATTTCCAGGCTGCATGGTCAAGAGGATTTTATCAAATCCAGAAAACCAATTTCAAGTGAGTCATGGCTGCCAGGCACAGGAGAGAGTCACTCAGGCCAGACTTCAAGCTCAGAAATACCACTCACATACCAAACTTCTTAAAAACTTGAAAAATGTCGACCTTAAAAATAAGGGGATCAAAAAATAAAAAGTGGGTCATAGAGGCTATCCTCAATTTCTGTTACATAGCTCAGGCTACCTATCACCAAGGAAACTAAGCAGTAGAAGTGTAGGTGGGTGTTTCTAAATAGGAAAGTCTCCCTAGATTTTTTGGGTACAGAGTTAAGGTTTTCTGGCAGTTATTATAAAACCAATTGTTCCCAGGACAAGTTCCACCTTTTCTAGGCAAAGAATAGTCAAGCCAGTTTACTATCTTTGGCAAAGAGTTAGAGAAGTTTCTTCCAGATGCAGTATGAGTGCAATCAGCGTCTTAACTACTAGGAGTCCAACAAGAGAGATTCTATCCTGACCTTGACCTCTTTAGGCCTTCCACATCTTGGTTTCAATTATATGTAAGAGGAGGATGAACAGTGCTGGTAGAGGTGTCACTGTCAAAAAATCTAAATGCCCACCTTTAAGGGAAAGCAAAGCAAAGTTTATAAATAGCAAACACTTTGGTCAACTAAAGTTCATGTAATCACACACTCTTCATCTATCTATTCAATGACTCAAATATTCCTGAATACCTACTAAGTGCCACTCTGTGCTAAACAAATGATTCAGTCCCTGCCCTCAGAGAGTTCTGTAGTCTGACAGGGAGATGTGATAAGTATAGTCAGCAGGGATGAATGGATTATACCCTCATGGGAGAAAACAGGCTTTATAGTGGAGTCACTGCTTGAATGAGTTTTGAAAGCTATGAAGGAACTCCCCTAGGATAATGGGAGAGCAGCATCTTTGGAAAGTCTTCCCAATAAAGACTATCCATGAATCCATGACAATCGACTACCCTTCAGACACTCTGGTTTCTCCCAGATTAACACAGAAAACAAAAGATACGGTGAAGACCATCTACCTATAAGCTCCCTAATCAAGGAGTTGGTGTGATACACATGACGTCTCCTAACTGATCATCCTAAGGAGGATCTAGAGTGAAAGAAAAGCATTTCATTTACCAAAATCTTGTTCCAAAATTATAGCCTTGGATAAGCTTGGTCCCAGCTATAATCTCTTGATCAGGTGGCCGGAAACAGAAGGGACCTACAGTGCTGGGCTGCAGGAGAGGTGGTATTTGTAAGTGTGCTGATATCTTGAGAAGGGAGGACATTAAAGCCAGGGGGAGAGAACAAACAAGAGGTTCTTTGAGTGGTGCACTTTCCTCATCTTGCCAATGCCAACAGACACACTGGCTCATTGTTATTAATAACGTTTCCAGGGAAAGAGGGGCAGCATCAGGTGCTGGGACGCAGAGCGTGCTGTGACTGGAGACATTAGAAGTAAGTGCCCAGGGCCTTTTGGACAGTCTGGACCCTCTGAGGAGCCAACAGTCAAATTGGCATGAGAGAAAGATCCACAGGTGGAAAACATGGGATTAGCAGAAAGGCCAAAGTGAGAAACGGGTCATTTGGTCACAAGAATCCTGTTAACCCTACAAGATTCCCAAATGGGAATGAAATCTGGGGAAAATGGATAGGAAAAAGTTGCTTGGGAACTGGAGGCAGTAAGAACGTTATAGAAGGAATTTGAAAGAAGTCATTGGGGACAAAGCCAGTGTGCGGTGGGTTTGGGAATGGTCAGGAAAGAGTAGAATGGAAAGTTTTCAGCCCACTCTTTCAAGATTCCTGATGGTGAAGGGCAGACAAGTTATCAGGCAGCCTGGAGAGGCAAGTACCGGGTCAAAGACAGTCGTGATTTGTTTTGCTCTAAGAACAGAGGAGAAGCATTTTCTGCCAAGAACATGGATGAGCAGGCAGGGCAGAGGGGAAAGAAGAAATGATCAGAGGCATGAGAGGCCGTGGAACCAGACTGGGTCAGGAGGACAAGATCCCGAGGTAGCCTTGGCCCATGAAACAGAAGTTGAAAATGTTGGCTGTGAACATAGTTACATTTTGTGGTGAAGGGGAGGGAAGAGGAGAGGTTCATCTACGGGGGGGCTATTTTTCCCCCAGCGAAGTAGGTGGTAACATCAATTGAGAGAGGAGAATGCAGGGAGGAGTCTGTGATCCCCAGACACTGCTGCTCACCTGGGGAGCTACCATTGGCTGTGCTGCTCTACATGATCCACAAGCTACTTAGCAAGTGGCCCTGGTATGATGTCACCTTGTTAAACCCCGCTGGGAAAGAGGCCTGAGGGCCTCTCCAAGAGGCTGACAGACAGGAGTCACAGATGCCAGAGGTCAGAGATGGTAGAATTCCAGCTCCTACATTATACTGAGGAATAGGATGGGTGGACATGTTGGGTACATTAGCTAAAGACAGGATGTACCTATACAAAATTGCCAAAAGCTAGAACCCTTGAGTAACCATACCCACTGTTATCCTCCCTCGTGGTCTTGAAAAACTTCTCCACCAGAATCATGGTGGGCATATGGCTCTGGAGTAATCAAAGGCTGTCAGTTATGGTCCAGATCACCACCACCCTAACTAATGCTTATGATGCATTTCCTAAGCACTTTACTGATATCGAATTATTTATCCATATTTTATGGTCAAGGTGACTGAATCCCAGGGAGGTTAAATCGATCATCTAAGGTTGCCCAGAGCAGAGATGTGAACCCAAGCAGCTGGATCCAGGATGGGTGCTGTCAGCCAGTAGGAGTGGCTTTCACAGAGGCTGCTGCCCACTTCTCCCCCTTGCATTGCAGTCCAACCACAGTGCAAGGTGAGTCAGGGTCTGGAGCTAGGATGCCTGTGTGTCTGTTAGTCCTTGCAGCTTGCAGCCCTTCTGGCCCAGGCTACTGGATCAATCATTTGAGTGCCAGAGGACACAGAATGAAATCTCACATTAGCAGCTGGGGCTCATCCCACATCCTATTCCAGAAAGCAAGCTCACTGCATAGGAGATCCATGGTAATTCCTTTTTCTTTGTGACTCTGGGCTGGAAGTTGGCTTAAACACTGAAAGTGCTAGAAGCCAGCAGCAGTGTGAAGATGCTGACAGTAGTGGTATTTCTGTTCCTGGGAAAATAAGCTTCACTCAGAGGGCAGTGGGTGGGCCCCACAGACCCTGCCTGGAGCTATTTTTAGAGACTCTTTCTCAACTCTGTGGGTTGGATCCACTGTTCTCAAAGCAGGGCAGGTGTGAGCCGTTTGTGAGTCAATCAGGAACCAACAGCTGAGGGGCAGAGGCCCTCTGGATGCTTGTGGCAGGAGATTACCTTGTCCCTGGGCTTGTCTGCTGGAGCTGGAGCTGGAGGAGCAGCTCTGGGCGACCTTCCCTTAGCCATGGCCAAGCTGGCGAAAGCCAGCAGCTGCTGGGGCCTCTGGTTACTCACAGCGAGCCGGGACACCACTGCCTCTCTTAGGTCTTTGGTTTGAGACCTTGATGCAGAATGCAGAAAGGGACTGAGAGCCAAAGGAATCAATGGCCTAACATGTGCTACTAGGAGAGAAACAAACTGGTCCCACTGTTTCACTTTCAATCCCCGCCTTCCTCATAATGGTCAGTAGGAGTTAATGGTTAGTGAAGGTTTCGCCCATGCATGGTACTATACTAAGCATTCTACAGACATTATCTTACTTGACCCTGTATGTGGCAGGCACTATTATTTTCCTTCCGTCATAGAGGAAGAAACCTAGAGCTTGAGGTAATCTACCTGAGATCACATAGCCAATAAGTGTGGCAAAGCCAAGATTCCAATGCAGGCCTAACTTCAAAGTGCATGTTCTTAATGACAATAGTACTCACTATCCCATCCCCCAAAGGCCACAGAACAATGTCCCTTTTCTGAGCCCATGCTTCCCTTCTAGCTCTGTGCTCCCTGGCCATAGGCATCTCCTGCATCTCCCCCCAAATTCAAAGACTTGGTCTTGCTCCGAGGCATTGCCCTCTTGGACTGGTCAAAGGGCAAGGGCTGCTAGCTTGTGCACCCCTCATGCAACTTTTCTAGAGTCACCCCTTCTGCATGGGAAGTGAAGGAGACAGTGTTTCCACCTTCAAAACCCTGGGCCAAGAGAAACCAGCTCTCCAAGTCACCCTGGCTTGAGGACTAGTGGGAAAAGAGATGTGTGAGCCAAGCAGATGGGACATACTAGATACCCACAATGGAGGAGCCCACTACAGGGATGGGGCCAGCAAAGAAGTGCTGGAAAAAGGAGAGCCTCGATGGAGTCAGACAAGGTGGGTGGCAATTAGAAGGATGTTGGGCAAAAGCTCAGAAGAGGGAGGGAACACACTTGGGACCTCAGAGTAGATATAGATGATGAGACTAAAATGGTAAGTTGAGGCTGGGCTGCAAAAAGCCTCAAAAGCCAAGCAGGCAGGTGAGCCTGGGCTTTCATTTCCAGAGTAACAGCAAGTCCTGGGGGCTTAGGATCAAGGTCTTGGGATGAAGGGATTTTTTTAAGGGAATTTAAAAGAGAACAATCTGTTAGGGGGAAAGATACTCTGATCATGCTGCCTAGGTAATATCCAATAACTTTGCTTTGTGTTTTAATGATCCTTAACATTCTACAAGTAGAAGAAAAATAATCTGTCTTGCTAGGAGTCATCCTAGGGGGTTCTGAAGTCCCCTTGCTAGACTTCCAGCTATGCACAGGAGCCAGTATGCAAAGCCTGGGTCTCAGGACAGAAAGGGCCTTCTTACATCGCAGCACATGCAAAATTAGTTCCTCTACAGACAACTTCTGCATGAGGTGTGTGGTTATATCCACTGGGACATGGCACATCACAGCTGGAAGACCTCATGGTTAAAAAGCTTCATTTTGGATAGAGGAAAAACAGACTAAGCGATGGGAAGCACGCTTCTCACCTATTTCCCCCAGGATCTCCAGTGAAGGTTTTTGAATGCTTAAGACAATGGATGCAAACCTTTGCCAAGATGTCTGGTCCCGGCAGCATGTTCTCTGCTGGCTGCAGTGCCCCCATCCCAAAGCTGAGCAGGGGCTGAGCACAGACAGGGTTTCTGCTGGCTTCTAAACCAATAATTTTCTACATATTTGGCGAAAGAGAGGAGGCAAGAGAACTGGAGTGGAAGACAGAAAGCAGGGTTCAAGGTCAGGATGCACTACGAATATCTCAAACACTAATAATCACCAAGTCCTTCCTCTCCCAGGCTTTGTTAAATGGAGGGTTTGTACCAGTTGGTCCTGAGGAGCCCCCAAAGCTCTAGTTTTGTTCAGCTACCTTACAACACAGCTTGCCCTACACCACATCACAGCTAGAGTTACTGTCTTAAAGTACAAATTGGACCTGCCCATGTCCCAGGTCACTTCCCTGCCACAAGTCCCCTGTCATATAAACCAGGTCCCCCACAACCCTTACCCTTCACCACCCTGTGTGACCAGCGTCTTCCAGCTCCCCCATCTCGGAGCTCAGCCACACTGACTTTCTCTCAGTCCTGAAGCTTGCCCAACTCCTTGCTGTAGGACCTTTAGACGTACTGGCCTCTTTGCCTGGAATGTTCTTCACCCCGTTTTTCACCTGACTCACTCCTACTTTTCAGGTTTCGGTCAAGTGCTCCTTGTTCGGAGAGCCCCCTGACTGCTCCTTCTCACTCATTCATCCCCCTCCATGGTGGCTATTAGCAGTTTTCACAACGGCACTTAACTTGCAACTTCAAGCTTATTTCCCGGGATGGTTTAACTTCTGTCGCCCACACTGGATGGCAGATCCACAAGGGCAGAGACGGATTCTGCTTTGCTCACCACCAGACACCCAGTGCCCCCGTCTCTATAAATATTTGCGGAATGAGCGCTCAGAGGGTGCACACAAAAGCCGGCAGGCCCCGTGTGCGGCGGCTGGGGTCGGGGGCCTTCCAAGCTGGACACTTCCTGTCGCTCCTGCTCCTCCCAGCTTACAATGTCAAATGTCTTATCTGTTGGCTGCTTTCGCCCTTCCTGCTTCTGAGAAGCACTCAGCCTCGGTGTGAAAAGAAATGGACAACCATCTTAGCCAGTTTAAAGATGGTCACGAGGGAGGGAAGAGCCTGAATTCTGCGATCACTGATGCTACTCCAGCCCCGACATTCATTTCATTCATTCATTCGTTGCTCATGCCACACACTTGAGCTCGTCCCCCAAAGAAAGGGCATGAAACTTGCAACCCAAACCCCTGGCTTCAGAGCCTTCAGAAGAGAGCTTTCCCCAAGAGCCTTCCTCCAGAAACACAGAAGCTCTCTGGGCTGACAGCAACACCATCGGATAACATCAGAGCAGAGGAGTTCAACTAGCTCTGAATACAGTGCACTGGAAAGGCAGCAGCTTCCTCTCTGTGTCCTCAAACTGAAAGACAGTGGGGACACCTTTTTCTGGTCATAGTGTTTGGAGCCTCCAAGTGTTTAAGTGCCAAAGTTAAAATAACTAACTTTCTTCACCCCATTCGTGCCTTTCCGTACAGAGGCTCATTCACCAGAATGTCAGCGGAGAAACAAAGACAGCTGACTGTTTTCTCCCCTAGTGCCTATAATTAGAATCTCATGGAGAACTTGGCCATGACAGGGCTTTGCCGGACAGATACTACCCCTCCCAACCCCCCTCCCAAGCATCTCTCTTGCCCTCATCTCCAGGGAGACCCAGATAAAGCAGCCAGTCACTTACCCTCTTCAGCCACGCAAAATGCTTGTAAACATCAATGTCCCCATCCATGCTGGGCACCCATGTCAGCAGTTAGATTCCTTGGTTGAAAAAGCCCTTTTTCTGGCTAGAGACCAAATTCTCTCCTCTTCCTTGCTTCTGCCCCCTCCCCCTGGGGACGTCAAGCTGTGTTCAAGTTTCCCCACTTCCCTGGCCTGCGTCCTTCAGCCTTTCCCTAAACAGTTTCAGATACACAACGGCTCAGACCGGACCGTGCTGCTCCGGTATCCTCCCCCTCCGCCCCCAGACACACACACGCACCAGCTCTGGGATTTGGAGCCCGCAGAGCAATCAAACCTAGCAAAAAGGTAGGGAAAAAAGACAGAATTGGACAGGAGTTGTAAACACACACACACACACACACACACACACACACACGGTAACATTTTTTTGGTGATAATACCAGAGCCTGCCAGAGGGAAACAGTCCTGAAGAAAATTCCTTGTCTGGCTTCCCCTTTCTGCAGTGGCTGGAACTCATTACCGAGAGACCCCGATTTCCTGTCTCTGCTCCACTCTGCATTTACCCACAGGCTCCCAGCTGCTCTCAGTTTATTTGGGACTGGGGAGAAGACTAAAAATAAGTGCTGCTCTTGGAGGAGCTGCTGGTTCCCACACACAGCCTGACCCCCACCCTGAAGCCCACGCCTACCCCTCTTCCAGGCAGGCGTCAGGCTGGGCCCTGAGGAAAGCCTGTCATTTCCAAAAAAGAACACATTCAGAACCAGCTCCAGTCTGGGTTCCTGGCCCCGTTGGGTGTCTGCTGTCCTTGGCGCTGGTGGCACCGTCTGCCAGGGGTGAACTGCTGCTCCCCATGAGACGTCTGCCATCAGAGGAGTCTGGCCCCGTGCTGCTGTTAGCCACACAACCAGGGCTCCCTGGGGCACATTAGCACCAGGATGGGTACAGTTCCTGTAAAGTCCCAGGCCTTGCTGGCTGTCCCCCACTCCAGTCTAGCTGCCTCAGAAGCCAGAGAGGGGGGAAGGTGAGGTCACCTCATGTGTGTGCCCATGAGACTTAGAGAGAGCCCTGGGAAGGAGCCTGGGAAGGCAGTAGCTTACGGAGATGGGGAATCATCTGTCTTCCTTTGCTGGCCTTCCAGGGTGGCCTCCTCAGCACTGCTCCCCACCCCACCCTCCAGGCTGCCCTCCACCTTCACACCCCCTCCAACTTCTTTGAGAGCTCCCCAAAACACAGCTTTTTCCCCCTGCCTGGCCCTTAGCACGCGGCCTCTGGCTAGGGCGATTATGAAAGCTGCCCTTGATGTGGGTGCAGCGGGAATGTGGTTACACGCAAGGGCTCTGAGCGCTGCTGCCATAAACGACTTGCAGATGTACATCTTGTGATTGTGTGGGCCTTGCCGGTGCCCTCGGGGGTCACCAGGGGGGTTCCTGGAACTGCCGACCTGAAGAGAAGGCTCTACTGGGTGTGGGCATGCCCCCTAGCATGGCCTCGGCCTCCACCACTGCCTGAAAAAGAACAGAAACCCAGCCTGGCAGTGCAGTCCCCAGCAGGCTGGCCGAGTCACAACAATCGGGGGTGGTGGGAGGGCCCTGGCCAGCAGCTGGCATGAGGGGAGGAGTAAATTCCTGGAGACACACCCAGATCAGAGGCTAGAAAGGAAAAGCAGGCTCTGCTGTCCACACACGGGGCTCTGGGCCCTTCTCGCCTCTGGCCCAGTCCGATGGAGGCCTGGGCCCCACCTGGTCGAAGTTCTCTGACCAGAGCCAGGATAGGATGTGTTGGTGAAACACCTAAGGTTGCAGGGGTTGGTGAGGTTTTGTTTTGTTTTGTTTTTTCTCTTTTCTGTCTGAAAGCCTGGGAAAGCCAAAGGAAGAATTCATTTGGTCAACACATTTGCCCAGCATCCAAAGCCAATGAAACCACCTTCCTGCCCTGAGTAAATACAAAATTACCACATGGTATTTGGTAAAGGTGTTTCTGGGGCTCTAGGGAAGAGGAGGCAAGAGTGGGTTTGGGGGCTGGATGGGGAGAGGCAGGGCACAGTCCCAGCCCCTGCTCCCCTTGGAGGGGGCTCAGTACCCTCGGTAGATTCTGGTGTGAGAGGAGGCAAGAAAGGCCAAGGGAGCAACGTGGTAGCCCCTCTCAACCTTGCTAGCTCCCACCTGCCCGTGGGGGTTGGCTTGGGTCACACCCCTCTTCACTTCACCACCTGCCCTGTTATACTGTTGACAGATCTGTGCACTGCACCAGACTGGAGAACATGTGTCTGAGCCCTGACATGCTGCTCTGACCTCCATGCCTGGTGCAGTTCTTGGCACACAGTAAGAACTTAAACATTCTTTGAGTGAAAGAGTGAGGCTCACATGGAAAGACTGGCAAGATAAGCCTAAAATTCTATTTGGAGAACAGGAATATTGAAGGTGTATTTCCAAAGGGCAAAGGTGCTCCACTGAGAGGAAAAATAGGGCTGATTTTCATCTATTAACACATCTCAAATGTGATGAATGTGGGGAGGGAGGGTGGAGAAAGGGAAAGGAGAGAAGGGAGGAATCCAGACAAGTTGCAGCTGAATTCTTGACATATTTTTATGGTATCCTCAAGTAGCAATTCCTACCTCAGTGTTTTATAAATCAACGCAAAATTCACAAAATAACACTCCAAAAGACCCAGGAGCAGAGCATGTGTGTGGCTGGTGGGCTGAGTGAGACAGGACATTGGAGCCATATGCACCTTTTTGCTCACTGACCCACAGGTAACAGCTGGCCCGGGTATGGCCTTGTCATCCCACTGGCAATACAAACCCATGGGTGCACCACCCGCCTCAGAAGGCCATCCTGGCTGGGGGAAGCTCATAGGCAGACTTAGAGGGATTAGATAGGCCCCTGAATATGTTTGTAAAATGCATACAAAGTACTATTTGGATGTATAAGTACTATTTTTCTGAAAAATTTATTTTCAGACTATCAAAATGATCTGTGACTCCCCAAGGTTTTGTCTGGCCTATGCAGTTACTCTGAAAGGTTTAATCTTCCCTTAAAGGGGCATTTGTGTGTCGGGGGGTGGGTAGGTCCTCCTTCCAGGATACCTCTTTAGACCCACTGCTGGAGAGTGTGCTCAGGAACCACAGGGGATACACAAATAGGGGTAATTACAGTGACCCTGAAAGCCCTGGGGGCCTCCCTAAAGCAAGTCACTCACCAGCAGCCACACTCAGCTCACCACTGTCTGGAACATGAGGCAGCCGGCTGAGGGCAAAGGGCAGGACACATGGGACACTGAGCACTAGAGGACTAAAAACACAGCTAAGAGGACAGAGTGGTCAGGTTTGGACAGGGCAACTCATGCAGCTTGCCCTCTTCCTCATCCCAGGGCTTAGAAGGGGACCTCACGAATGTCACCTTCATGGCTGGAATCCCACATAGGCATGGGAATGGCTGGGGATGGTTTCCTTCAGGTTTCCTCCTCCTGGCCGGCTGCCAGGAGTCAGCAGCATCTAATGGGGCAGAACTGAGGACTGAGGGGGTCTCATGGGTCACCTGCATCCTGATCTCTAGCTCAGCCCTGAGCCTTGGGCTCTGGGCCATGGTGACGGGTGTCAGGATGCCCCTGGTATGCCAGACACAGGTTTGTGTTCAACAGGTATGCTGCACAGGGAGCCTGCCACTGACTGGGGAGCAGAGGTGAAGGAGCCCAGCCCGAGGACATGGCTCCTTTGTGCTGCCAAGCAAGTCCTGCTTATAAAACAGCATCCTCATCACCGCAGCCCTGGTCCCCGTGGTGCACAGGCATGGGAACCCACCTCCACAAGGAGTTAGGACAAGGATCGCAGACTTTCCCCATAAAGGGCCAGATGGCAAATGTTTCAGGCTTTGTGGGCCATATGGTCTCTGTTATACTCAACTCTGCCATTTGTAAGTGCAAGAGCAGCCACAGCTAACACATAAACCAAAGAGTGTGGCTGTGTGAACACTCTTTGTGGACACTGAAATTAGGATTTGAGGCCATTTTCACATAAAAATATTCTTACGATTTCTCAGTCACTGAAAAACATAATCCTTCTTAGCTCATGGGGCATAAGAAATAGGCAGTGAGCCAAATGCAGGCCATCGGTTGCTGACCCCTGGCTACGGCACTACCTCCCCATCTATAACGAATCACCTGGGTTGGAGGCTATTTCTTATAAAAAGGCAGATTCTGACCCAGGAGGTTGGAAACAGGACCAGAAACTATGCACTGCTAACAAGTTCCCAGGGGATGCTCATCTAGGAGGATCTCAGCACCATCTTTGAATAGTCAGAGGTTAGGAAACCACTTTCACAAGTTTCTTAAAGCACAAGGGATCAAGCAAGTTTCCCTGGAAGTGTGAAGCCTCCAGAGGCTGCCTGCCTGCCTACCAGTGGTGCCTAAGAGGGCGAAAGGTTTCTGGTAGGTGTCTGCATGCTCAGACCCCGAGTTATGCTAACCTGGCAACACAGGCCACCATGTCCCCTGGGCCTGAAGCAGGAAACTTACAGGGAAGGATTTATGTGCTCTTTCACCAGTGTTTGCACATTCGTGGTCATTTATAAACATTGGTTCTTAGGGACTGAAATGGTTTCCTCAAGTCAGGTCTGCAAGGAGCCAGACCTCTGGAATTTAGTAGGGTACAATTTACTTGGGGGAGGTTGGGGGTGGGGGGAAAACCCAGGAAAGTTAAAACTGCTCCGTTTACAGTAGCTGAAAGGTTCCCCACTCTGAGAAGCTATGTCAGGAAAAACTTATTAAAAACTCCAAGGTACAGGAGGTTTCTCCAGGGCAGGGCCCGGCAACACAGGGTCAGGAAATGCCTCCTGGAATAGCACCCTAATAGTAGTGGACTTAAGGGGTCTAGAGAGGTCTTCTCTTCTTTGACAGTGGAAGGCCAGGTCCATGTTCCCAGGACCAGCCCCCAGCCCTCCCATTTCCTCTCCCCCAGCACAAACAGCAGAGTCCTCTGGCTTGCCCTTGGAACGTCCAGAGGGTTCCAAGTAAAATGGGAAAGAACTCTGCCAACTGACCCAGGTACGCTGCCCACCAGCTTCATTAATGAAAGGAGCTTAGGTCATCTCTCTAATTGAAACAAAGCTATTTTTCCTTGTATAAAGCCTGTATCTTCTTCCTTGGGATTCAGACTTTCTAGCATTTATCCCTGACTCCCACCTAGCGGCTTCATCCAGTACTGCACAGGAACAAAGAACCCAAGAAGTACACAGGCCCTGCTCAGGGAAGGAGTCCCATGGGAGAGAAGCATGGGGTGGGGGTCCGGGGTGGGGGGGGTGACACCTATGATTTTCAGTTTTCACTCAAGGGAAAGGCAAGAAACACACTGGGAACTGGTTCACATAAGCCCCCCCCCCCACCTTGAAATATAAGCACCAAGTTTCTCCTTCTCTCAAGATTCAGAGAAAAAGATTTCCCTATAAAACCCCTGTAACTTTTCAAAATGAAGATGTCTGACACACATTTATCCTGATACATCTTTTGTTGTAGGTCCCTGGGTGGAGAATAAAGATACAGAGACAAATCACATGGCATAAGAAACAAGCTCACAGTTCGTAGTTCAGAGAACGGCCTTTTCTCCCTACCTTTTCTTCTAACTCCTCTGGCTTTTTGGTACGGTAAACAGATGTGCCTCTTTGGCCAGAATGAAAGACTGCACGCTGAATCTGGCAGGAATGACAGGGCTTTGTTTGAGGAGCTGGGAGCTGAGGAAGCCACCATCTGTGACAAGGCAGTGGAACGATGAGGGGGGTGGCCGTGTCCCTTCTGGGCCTGGGCCACTTTGTTTCTCAACAGACTAGTGCAGAAGGGACTTGAGGGCACTTGAAGCTACCGCAGGCTGTCAGAGGTGAGCACACGTCCTAGATTTCCCCTCACTTCCCAGCCATGCCATTTCACAGCTTCTGGGAGGTCAGCCTCCACCAAGCCCAGACCGTGGGGCAGCTGCCCCTAGAGAGGCTCCCTAATCTGTCTCCACTTTGGAGACCACAAGGCCTAGGCTGGAGAAGGCGATGACTGGTGCCTACCAAAAAGCCAGGACTGGAATGCTTGGCTAGATCTTGCAGGTGTATCGTCAAAGCAGTGGTCCCTTCCAGTGGGGAAATGGAGTCCCAGAGGAGGGAAAAGTTTCATTCAAAGCCACATGCGAGTGGCAGAGTGCTGATCTCTTCCTCCCACGATACCTCACCCAGATTCAGTCCTGCCCAAGCACACTGACCAGGACACCTGTAACCTTGAGGAGAAAAGTCTCGGCTCCTGCTGGATGGCCACGCCACTCCGTGAACCCTTAGAGGGGCCTGGAGTTCTGCCACGAGTTCTCTGCCCACCTCTTCCCCTCACCCTGACCTGCCCTCACTCTACTGATGCTGGGTTTGCCAGCCTTTCCTTGGACTTCAGACTTCATCTTCAGCCCTTGAAGCCTCAGGTCTTTGCCCAGGATTCCCCTGACCCACATCCAAACCCATTAAACAGCAGGACAGACCTAGCACTTTGTAGGAGGAGAGGAGGGGTAGGTACTGGAGTGCTAGAGAAGCATCCAGAGCTGCTTCATCTGGAGACCCTGCTGGCTCTGTCAGCTCTTGGGCATTATCCAGGGACCAGAGTCACCATCTCACTAGCTAGCTGTCTCCACTGGGAGCTGGAAGACTAGACCCTCTATCGGCTCTACCCCACCAGCCCAGCTCTGGATCTACCCAACCAGCCTCTGCCCAGCCAAGGCAAGCAGGTATAGAAGAATAGAGACACCCCTTCCAGACCATGGAAAACCCTCACTCAAGGTATAGCCAGATTCCTGGAAGTGGCCATAATGGCACCAGCTCCTGTGGTCACTTCAGGGCCACTGATGAACACCTCTCTCTTTTCTGGCCTTCAGACCACCTGGTGGGATTGAGGGGCTCTGGACCAGAAATGGCCATGTTCTCCCTGAGAGCATCATGGGCACTTCATCACAAGCCAAGGAGGTGGCTGCAGGGAGGTGAAGCAGGCAGCCCTTTGTGGAACTCAACTCCATTCCCATCACAGCAGAGATGACTCAGCCCTCCCGCCAGAGTCTCAGCTTCATCCTCTGCTGGTACGGACCCAGAGGTTGGCCCTATCTACCCAATGTGAGAGAGAACCTTTCATCTCCTGAGGTCACGTGGTTCTGCTGTACCACAGCACAGCCCCACAGAAGCTTCTCTGCTGGTCAGGACACAGCTCACCCTGGACCCCAGGACACTATTCCTACAGAAGGGCCTTACCGGAAGCTCCTAGGTACCCTACCAAATTTCTGGTGATGGGCCCAGAATCGAGACACAGATACCACTTCCACAGTATCTGGGCACTTTGTCCCTTTCCTTATTGAAGCCCCAGAGAGGGTCCCCAGCTTAGAGAGCCCCACATATATCCTTCTAGGCCTGGAGCTCATTTTTCCTCATTTACTGCCCATCAAGGAAAGGAAGACCCTGTTTTAGGTCCCAAATCTCTGGAAACTCACTCACAACCCAGCACCACTGAATCCTGGGAAGGTCTGCTCTCCCTGGTCTTTAGGAGTCTGGCCTGTTTATAACTAGCCCTAGGTAGAGTCCTTGCTGCTGCCAATCATTCTCTGTCCAGCCCACCAGCACCGGCAGGGGAGGACCAGCCCCACCATAAAGAAACACAGCCGCCTGTGATGTGTTAGGACCAGGGGCACCTTCTCCACCTGAGACAAAGGCAGGGCCCGGACTTATCTGCTATCTGTTTCTATTCTAACCACCAACTGTTCCCCCACATCCACCTCTGCCTCTTCAGCGCCTGTTTTCCTTGTGCACAGAGGCCAACATTGAGGTCTGAAGGTCCACGGTACAGAGGATAGCATTTTCCATCACATGGTCCTCTCATCCTCTCACCACAGCTAACTGGCCCTTGTATGGATGCCTGACCCAAGGGCAGCTAATCCATAGCTGTGCGTAAGTGAAGGGTCTTCAATTTCCATTTCTTCTGCACTTAACATTTCTTTGTAGGCCTAGAGAACTTGGCCCCAGAATTAGGAGCAGCCCAGGGTGCCTGGGTGGCTCAGTCAGTTAAGCATCCAACTCTTGACTTTGTCTCAAGTCATGATGTCACGGTTGGGGAGTTTGAGCCCTGCATCGGGCTCTGTGCCGACAGCACGGAGCCTGCTTGAGATCCTCTCTCTGCCCCCCGTCTCTCTTTCTGCCCCTCCCCTGCTCACACACTCACTCTCTCAAAATAAATAAGCTTTGAAAAAAAAGGTAGGAGGCCAATTAGATTCTCTCTTCCAGGAAATGGAGCGTGTGTACACACACATAGCAGGAGAGAGTAGGAAAGAAAGAAAGGAGGGGGATGAATGCAGGAGAGAAAACATGAAAAGAATAAAATCAAATCTAAAAGCCATGTGGCAGTTGTTCTGGGCTGTCTTTCTAAGAGGAATTCATCCCCCTCCTTCCTAGTACAGCTCCTTTCTGACAAGGGCCACCAACCCCTATGGTGAATGAAAGTACCAATACTGGTTTCCCAGCCTCCCTTGCAGCTAGGGCTTGCACATGTAAACAGATCCGAACCTTGGGACTATATGGGAAGCCTGCTGCAGGGCTTCAGAGAAGATTTTCCTTCCTAATTAGGGGAGTGGAAAACAAGGAAAGGACAGGTCCTACCTCTGGACATGTTGCCTGGAGTTGTAAAAGCCATCTTGCAACTGTTAGGCAGCAGCCCTGAGGAAAAACCAACCCCCTAAGGATGAGGGGGCAGAAAGATGGGAAGAGCCAGAGTCCCTGAGGTCATCACAGAACCGCTGATTTGACGCTGGGACCACCGATCTTCTGCATATCTTGTTAGTGACATATAAACCTCCTTACTGTTTATGCTACTTCTTTGGAGAAGCAACACCAACTGCCAGAGAGGTCACGAGGCAGAGCCGGACCAGGCCGGGACAACAGATGACAAAGCAGTAATGGAGGCATATGGCAAAGCCAGTCGACTAAAAAGGAAAATAGTACAGAACAGGCAAGGGACACGCAGATACCCTGGATGACAAGACATAAGCGCTGCCTGCCTGACCCTTCTAGCTGCCTTATTAGTTCCAATTCTAAGCCACATGTATTTTTTAAATAATTCAAGTCTCTGTAGTTTATGGCAGTGTTTCTCAAACTTTAACGTTAACGTGACTATGAATCACTGGAAAGTAGTTCGATGGATATAGGTGCGAGGGTTCTGCCCTCTTATAAAAACACCAAGCAACAAGCAAACTACCAGGGGACAGCATGGTAGTTGGTCCACAGACCACAGTTTAAATGGCAAAGTCTTCTGACTAAAAAGTACCCATCTAAAACCAATCCAAAACGTACCAGTGGGTTTCTTCACTACTTTGGACTCAACAGGTAAGACCTACTATGGAATGTGTGTGTCCCCAGATTACAAAAGGGCTTTAGGTCTGCAACATCTAATATACAGACAGGCGATCTCTGCCCAGAATCAAAACTTGACATCCTGTGCTGGGATCCTGGAATGTTTATATGAACTTTTGACCCGCCCTGAAAGTATACCAGTCATAAGCTGCTGATGGGCCATAATTATTCTAGAAGACTCTGAAAGCAACAACTTTCAGGAAAATGCTCTTCAAAGGAAGGCATTCCCCCAACCGCCATAAATAACCTCAAACCAGAGCTACAGATCTTAATATAAGCGGTTTTCAGCAACACATCTTGAAAAACTGATAACCATGTCGACTGCCTTTGGATCAAAAATACGTAAGAATCCTTTTTAGTAAGTTATCGAAGTTAGAGTCCTATTTCACACCACACACTAAGAAATACTGCAGGTGATTCAAGTGAACTGTAAGACACAAATCGAACCATGAACTTACTGGAGGAGGATACAGGTGAGTATTATTTGATCTGAGGTTAAAAAAGGCCTTTCTAGGGATAAAAGGAAAACAAGAAACCCAAACAGGAAAGACTGATAGTTAATTACAACCCTTGTAAAGTTTAGTCTCAAAAAGCACCACAAACAGCATTTTTAAAAAAAGTAAGAAAAATACCACAACGTGACCACTCTTAAAAAAGGTCAAGATATAAGGAAAAGCACTAAAATCCTAAAGGGGAGAGGGGAGAATAACATAGAATATGAATAGACCAAGGTGGGGTAAGCAGATCCAAGGTGAACTCTGGGGTGTGAGAAGAAAATATTAGAGCTATTTTTTAATGTGTCCCTTAAAAATCCCTGTCTGGGGCTATGTTTTATAATTTACATATATTATGACAATACTGTGTATATAAATATGTATAAATGGAAAACGAATTTTTTTTCCAGATGGGGTAGGAGATCAAAACTTTGGAGACCATACAAAAGAATACTAAATATAAAATATTTAACCTTCCACTAAGCAAAGAAGTAAAGTGGTAAAAAGACCTTTTTTCCTTAGTAATGAGTAAAGCTGGTTTTTAAATCTTAGTGATTGTTGTTGATCAGGATGTACCTCACACCCTGCCAGTGAAAATATAAAGGAGAGAAATCTTCCTGAAAAGTGGTTTGGAAAAAATGTGTCAAAGGCTTAAGGATATTAATACCCTTGGATTAGAGTTGTCAGACTTAGCAAACTGCATGGGACATACTTATTAAGAATTGTCCATTGCTTATCTACAATTCAAGTTCAATGGAGTATCTTGTATTGTCTCTGTTTACTTCAGTTCCACCTGTAGGACTCTATCTTAAGGAAATATCTAGAGATAAAAAATATTCCTGGACATTCTCTGCCGCAAAGCTATAGTGAAAGATTAAAGAGAACCTAAATGTTACTATTAGAGAAATGGTCACATAAATCCAGGCATGTCCATACAAGGTAAAAGTACATAATCATTGTAAACTATACAGTGAAGAAAAGAACCAAGAGCTATTTCCTGTACTCTGGGAAGAGTGGGCTTTCGCTGGGGAAGACACTCCAATGAATCTCCTGGTTATGTGATGGTGAGGTCCTGGGCAAGCCGAGAAGGGGCATTTAAAACAAGATGCTAAACTGCCCTGCAGCCTGATGCAAGCGTTCAGGAAACCGTGGAAAAGGCTCTGTCTCGGAGTTTCCAAGGGGCCCCAGGCACATGGTGACAGGACAGCTCAAGGACAGGAAGAGTCAACAAGTGACTTTAGGAGAATTGTGGCTGGTGGATATTGGGAGTAGTGACATTTGATAACCAACATTTGGTTTTAAGTTTTGTTTTCAACACTGAAACATTCCACATATAAGCTCACCATCTCTTACCTACAATTCTGAAATGCCCATAGCTCTGAAAACCAAAAGGTTTGTTTTTAAAAAGATAATGTTGGTGTCATTATTTGGCAGTCTAACTGGACCTGAACTAGCAGAATATTTACAGTCTTTCTTGATCCCACTTCATGTGGACATTCAGGAGTTGTGCTGAAGAAACATTAATGTGTTCCTGCTCCCTGTCTGCTAGAGACAGAACAGATTACACAGCCGAGATACACTGTCTCATCCTTCTAAAGTTTAATAAGCTCTGACTTCTAAAAGGCATCTGGACCCAAGGGTTTCAGATGGAGGAGCTAAGGACCAGTTACTCTTTTAGGCATCATAAAGTTTCCCTTAAACACAGCAGCTGGAGTCAGTCAGGCTAGTGGGAACCGAGGGAGGGATGGGTGTCCTCGCCTGGGGAAAATGGGCAAAAGATGGTCATAGGGGACTGGAGAGAAGCAAGGAACAGCCTTGTAGAGCCGGAAGTACAGGAACAGCCAGAATTCCTGGTGGAAATTGAGGGAGGCAGAGACCCTCCTGCCCTGGGACGTGAGAGAGGAATTAACTCCTAAAGCCCTCCCCCCCTTCCTGCAACACCTGACTGACCACGGGCTGGAAAGTGTGAGTGGAGGAGCAGGTGCAGCCTTCTGTCTGGTAGTGGCACAAGTCTGAGAGCCCACCAAGGACTATCTTCCTTTGGGGATGACACGAGGAGATCTGCAAAGCTAGACGGTAACAGGCCCACCCGCGAGCCATCCCACAGGCCTCCCCACCCTCTTCCAGGCAGCATCTGGCTGTACTTCCTATTGCTGCCTTAACAAATTACTACAAACCTTGTGGCTTCTAACAAGACAAACATACTGCCTTACAGTTCTGGAGGTCAGAAGTCCCAAGTGGGGCTCACTGGGCTAAAGCAAGGTGCTGGTGGGAATGTTTTCCATGCTGGAGACTCTAGGGGGGAGGCCACTTTGCCAGCCCCCGCCTGTGTCCCTTGGCTCCTGAGGTGCTTCCATCTGGAAAAGTCGGCTCCCACTGCTCCCACACGGACTCTTCCGCTGCCTCCTTCCACTTAGAAGGACTCCAGTGACTACACTGGGCCCACCTGGGCAATCCACACTGCTTGCTCTTCCTATTTCAACTCTGATTAACCACCGTAATTCCATCTGCTACCTCCCCTTTGCCATGGAAGGTGATATTCACAGGCTCTGGTGATTAGCACATAGACATCTTTGGGAGGCCACTCCTCTCCCTACCACACTGGTGTAGGTATGATACAGGACACCAGGCAGGCAGCCTACATAAAGAAAATCTTGAGTAACACATATAAATATAATGAAGAATTCTTCAGTGTTCAGAGGAAGGCACCAATATGAGACTATCGACAATGTGCCTGCCGCCGCCATGTGTTTTCACCACCAATAACAGTTACCACCACCAAACGGACGAATTCTCCCACAGAAATGTACCGTCCAGTGAACTGCACATCTACACTTGGATGGACACAACTTTGAAAGAACTAGTTTAGTAGAAGAAGTCTACCCAGAAGCTAGAAAGAAGGGCACACTCTTCAGTTTTGCAAATGTTTTCATAGATTCTAAAATAGCCTGGCTATCGAGGAAAGGAGATTGGCAGCACCATGTCTGGGAGGAAGGGGACTGATGACTCCATGACCTTGCAGTCATCACAGAAGTTCCACCTAAGAGACTATATGGACATAGCAATCACCCCTCCAAATTGGGCACTGCTTCCTGCAGGGGGCATGAGACCATATTAAATTTTATTTTCTATTTTGTGAATTATTTTCCATTCAGTTATATAAAATGAACTTTTCCCTCCACTCAAAAAAAAGAAAAAAAATGTCAGCTAGGATATCTGGGATGCAACCTGTCTAATCACAAATGACTTAGCCTCTGGACAGATGTCTCCGCCTCCTGGGTTTCCAACATCAAGCTCTCCCTCCCAGTTTAGTGGTCCCATTCTGGCCTTCCCACCTCTGTGTGTACTTTCCCATTTTGGATCAGTCTGCAGGACTCCAGCTTTAGAAGGCTGCATTTTGGTTTTCATTCCCAAACTCAGCTTAAGCAATCACATGCTCCCTCAAACTTCTCAGTTTCCTCCCTCCTGCCCCAGAATGGTTGCAGTTTAGACACGTCCTTAGTGGGCAAACTCCTCATCTTACCCATCCCTGAATATCATCGGCTCTTAAAGCAGACCAGCTGGTCTCTTGCAGCTTTGGTTACTTGTCTCCTTCCCTTAGAGACTAGCAGGTATGCAGCCTTGATCCCGAGAGAGCAGAAGGGGAGTTAGGAAACCTGTATCCCACTCTAGGGACAGAACACACCAGGGCAAGGAGGTCTGAAGAGCAAGGGCAGCAGTGAAGGAATGGGTGAGGTGACAAGGTTCTAGCTGTTGCAAGAAACAAAGAACGAAGGGCACGACTGAGTATACAGACCCCAGCTGGGGATTACAACTCGGCAAGTTGTACATATAATCCTGCAGGGAAAAATGCTCATGCTTGCTCTCCTGTGACCCCAGATTTCCCCCTTCTCAGGGAGCATGACGGGAGTGCACAGGCAGCCTGACGGTGTGGCTTTAAGCTGCTTGCCTGGGCTCTCCTCTCCTGCTGGAAAGGACCACCCAGCAGGGCTGGCCAAAGCTGGATGGGAAGCAGGAAGAGGCTGGAAAGTGCACAGATGAGGTAATAGTCCCAGGCAGTGTGGCACGCTGTAGGCTTCATGGTTGTGTGGTTATGTTTCCCAGTGGTTTCCCAAACAGGCCAGGGGCTCACTCACCAAGCTCTCCTTGATGTAGGCAGCTGTGGGGCCCGGGATCTGGCTCAGGAGGGCTGCTCTCTCCTGAGGGTGCTCGAGCATCTCCAGTGCCAGTCTCAAGTCCTCAACTAGATGGAGCACTGGGAAAGCGTTCGTGTGGGAGGCTGGGGAGGCCAGGGAAGGCTCGCAGCTCCCATCACCGATATCTGCACCTGTTTTAGTGCCTGGAACGAGAGAGAGGCAGGAACTTTGGTAAGAAGGGCAGATGCCATGGGCAAGGAACCGTTAAAGAGCAAAGAGAGAAGAGATAGGGGAAGAAGATGGATAAGAAGCCTAGAAAACTACTTCTGCCTCAGCAGAATCATTCTCAAAGTAAACTCAGCAGAAACCATCTTTAATCCTGGACGGGGAATGACAGGAAGAGACTGGACCCAAGTGGACAACTTGCCCACGGGGAATGATGTACAGAAACTCACACCCCTAGACAACTGGAAGAACACAGCCAGCCCTTACCAGTGACCCGAAACACGCTAGCTAAAACAATGAGCTGCTATTCTTCAGCTTTTAGATCCATAAGTTTCAGTTAATGTGGTAGGGCTGTCTGCACAGGTGGCACCAAAAATTCCTCCCCTCCCTGTATATGTATTCTTCTCTTCTCTGCTCTTCTCTTCTCTTCTCTTCTCTTCTCCTCTCCTCTCCTCTCCTCTCCTCCCCTCCCTTCCCCTCCCCTCCCACAGTGTTTCCCCACTCTGGACTGGCCCAGCGACGCGCTCTGTACAATACAGTGCCGTAGACTGCCACAGTCCCAGGTCTGGTGAGGTTTAGTGAATTGGAATCTTTCTGGATCTTCCCACCTGGGGGACCTCAATATACCCTAATGTATTCACACTTTAAAGCTGTATTAGTTACAGTGAATCCACATCTCATCCCCCCCCCCCCGCCCCATTATGGGCCGTGAAGCTCAGAGGGCAGGGTCCCAGCCATAGTTGGCTGACTTCTTGGCATCATGGCCCCTGCCCCGCAGATGTCGAATGGGCATCTGACTATATGCACGCATGCTTGGAGGAACAGCTAAGAGGAAGAGAGCTTGGACTGGATCAGCTCTTTCTAATTTCAAGTGTCCCAAACAGGGGCTGTTTTTGCCTTTGTAAACCTCACCATTTAAACAAACAAAAAGTCTTCTTTGCATAAACACGTCTATTTTTCAAACCAAAGACTGGGGTGACACAGTCTGACAAAGGATTTCTGTGCTTTGTTCAGCAATAAAAAACACTTTAGAAAATATGGTGTCAATGGTGGAATTTCTAGGGCATTTGGATTGTTTGTAAGGCCAACAGGATAAAATACTTGGATTCAGGGCTCTGCTGGAAAATGTGGGCAATAGGGCCACCGCATCCACAGTTACTGGGCAGGCCTGACGTCTAAATCTAGGTCCCTCCACCCCGCTAAGAGCCAGGTTCCTAGTTGCCACGGCAGTCTTTGCAAGGAAAAATCCACACAGAAGGAAACAATTACTATTTGATTGCTGGTTTGCTTTCTGAAAGCACAGGATAGAGGGAATTGTGGGTCACAATCCACAAACAAGTCCATGGCTCTGGGGAGCTGGGAAACTGCCGATTACCCACACTCTGGTATATGATCAGTAGTTTCTGGGCCTTACAAATCTGATGGAGAGTTGACTATGAAGGGCCACATTCAACCTCAGGGAAGAAAATGGACTGAGCAGGGCAAGACCCCCCAGTCTCCAATGTGCTGAGTAATCCCTGACCATCCCGGACATGCTCCAACACAGACACTTTTATAAACAGATGATAAGTCAGGCCAGTCAGGCCATGGGTAGGTGGGGAGACCAAGATTTTCATTAACTTTAGGTCACTCTGTGGTCTTGGACAAGTCTCTTCCTTTCTCTGGGCCCTGTCTCTGCCCTAAAGCCTTGGGATTCTTCCCTACCATTCAAGGTGCGTGTGCGCGCGCGCGCGCGCGCGCACATGCACGCACACACAAGCACATGTGTGCATATCTGTGACTATTTTTGCATGTGATGTATATATACATAAAGACTTAAATCCCTAATTTTTTGCAATTCATTTAAATACACAGGCTCACAAAAATGGTCCAGAATGGTGAAACTTAAGGCCTAGCATTAGCAAAGGCAACGACTGTCTAGAAGGCTCAATTCCATACTCCACGCATTCCCTTCAGATGATTAGCTCCTATGGAAAAATTACAACCACAGGGGGAAACAAATCAGAATACAACAAACCAGCTACAACAAAGAAGAAAATATATGCTCTCATACTTGAGGGTAACAGAGCAATATAAAAGAGACAATAGCATAACTTATAATACAACATATAAAAGAGACAAGATGTTATTCCTCAAATCATTTCTCAGAAAAGAGCATTTCACCTTATACTCAAACCCTAACAAAGCTTCTCTTTTGGAGCACTCTCTTACTCTATTTTGAACAACAAAGCACTCTTTGGGGAAGCCAGATTAGCACAAAGATTTTCAATTTTGTATGTGCATTGAGTTTTACAAACTATAGATGCCTGGGTCCTACCTCCGGAAGTTCTAATTGGTCTAAGATGTGATCTAGAATAATAAAAAGCTCCCCAGGTGATTTTAATATTCAGCCTAAGTTGAAACCATCTAAGAAACCTGAAACCTAAGCAAATCACCACAATCAGTACTAAATTTTGATGTTTAGGGAGGCCACCTGGTAATTATTTTAAGGATGAAAAACTAAAGCTTAATACAGATTTAGTAATTATTAGAGGAAATAAGACCATGTAAAATGCAAGCATAGGATTTTATTGAAAGCCTTTTAATGATCACTTTCAAAAGCAAGTAAGAAGGTATGTGGTAATAATTAGGGTTATTTATAGATGTTTTGGTTCTCCTCTATTTGGGCTCACAGTGGGATTACATGTCTGCCCCTTGTTTACTTATGGCCACATGACTTCCTTTGGCCAGTAAATATGAAAGTTTTTAAGGACCAGTACATAATTCCCCATATCTCTTCCACCTGCTCTGGTCTCTGGTAATGGTGGAGACTGATTCAGGCCATGTCCAAGAATGATGATGACATGGACCAGTGCCCTCAGCAGATCTGAAGGGAACTTAAATAAAGTATGAACAAGAAACAAACTATGCTGTTTCAAGCTACTGACCTTTTAGGCTGTTATGCTGCAGTAACAATCAGTCCTACTTCACCTGTACAAATTATGTACGTCACACAGTTTGGAAATACATATGTGAAAGATCAACTTTTAAAAAATGATCCTTTAATGGGTTCAAACTTAAGTAACCATCACCTTAATGTAGACTGCTATATGTGTAAGATGTTAACCACAAAACAAAAACTGGTAACAGGTATGCAAAAGAATAAAGAGAAAGCAATCCAAGTATATCAGTAAAAAAAAACCCAGCAAACCTTGAAAAAAAAGAGCAAAAAAAGAAAGGAACATAGAAGAACTATATAAACATCCATAAAACAAGTAACAAAATGGCAATAAGTACATACCTATCAATAATTACTTTGAATGTAAATGGACTAAACGCTCCACACAAAAGACACACGGTGGCAGAAAGAATAAAAAAAAACCAAGACCCATCTAGATGCTGCCTATAAGAGACTCATATCAAACCTAAGGACACATGCAGATTGAAAGTGAAGGAATACAAAAAGCATTTATCATGCAAGTGGAAGTGAAAAGAAAGCCTTGGTAGCAATACTTATATTGGAGAAAATAGACAAAACAAAGACTGTAACAAGAGAAAAAGAAGGGCACTATATAATCATAAAAGGAATAATCTAAGAATAAGATATAACAGTTATAAATATTGATGCACTCAACATGGGAGCACCCAAATACATAAAGCATCTAATAACAAACATGAAGGGAGTGATTGATAATGATACAATAATAGTAGAGAACTTTAACATCTCACTTACATCAATAGATAAATCATCCACGCAGAAAATCAACAAGAAAACAAGGGCTTTGAATGACATTTTGGGCCAGATGGAGCTACCAGATATATTCAAAACATCCCACCTTAAAACAGAATACACATTCTTTTCAAGTGCACATGGGATATTCTCCAGAATAGATGACGTATTAAGCCAAAAGACAAGTCTCAACTCAACAAATTCAGAAACAAGTCACACTGTGCATCTTTTCCAACCATAACACTATGAAACTAGAAATGAGTTACAAGAAAAAGTCTGAGAAGAACACGAATACATGAAAGTTAAATAACATGCTACTAAACAATGAATGGGTCAACCATAAAATCAAAGAGGAAATAAAAAAAGACATGGAGACAAATGAAAATGAAAATACAATGGTCCAAAATCTTTGGGATGCAGTAAAAGCTGTTCGAAGAGGGAAGTTTAAAGCAACACAGGACGACATCAAGACAGAAGAAAAATCCCAAATAAACAACCTAACCTTCACCAAAAGGAGTTAGAAAAAGAACAAAACCCAAATCCATAGAAGGAAGGAAATAATAAGATTAAAGGAGAAATAGACAAAATAGAAACTACAGAAACAATAGAACAGATCAATGAAACCAGGAGCTAGTTCTTTGAAAAGATCAACAATATTAATAAACCTTTAGCAAGACTCTTCAAAAAAAATAAAGGGGGGGCTCAAATAAACAAAATTATAAATGAAAGAGGAGAAATAACAAACACAAAAGAAATACAAAGGATTATAAGAGTATATTATGAAAAATTATATGCCAACAAACTGGACAACCTAGAAGAAATGGATAAATTCCTAGGGACATACTTCCCAAAACTGAATCAGAATTAAGTAGAAAATTTTAACAGACTGATTACAGCAATGAAATTGAATCAATAGTCAAAAATAATCCCAACAACAAAATTCCCAACAAACAAAAGTCCAGGACCAGATGGCTTCACAAGTAAATTCTACCAAACACTTAAAGAAGAATTAATACCCATTCTTAAACTATTTCAAAAAATAGAAGTGGAAGGAAAACTTCAAAATTCATTCTATGAGGCCAGCATTACTCTGATACCAAAACCAGATACAGACACTACAAAAAAAGAGAACTACAGGCAAGTATTTCTGATGAACATACATGCAAAAATTCTCAATAAAATATTAGCAAACTGAATTCAACAATACATTAAAAAATCATTTACCACAATCATGGGGGATTTATTCCTAGGATGAAAAGGTGGTTCAATGTTCACAAATTAATCAACATGATGCATGACATCAATAAAAGAAAGGATAAAAACCATATGATCATCTCAATAGATGCATAAAAAGGGGTTTTCAAAGTACCACATCGCTTCATGATAAAAAACCTTCAACAAAGTAGGTTTCGAGAGAATAGATCTCAACATAATAAAGGCCATATATGAAAAACCCACAGCTAATATCATACCCACAGCTAATATCATACCCATAACTGAGAGCTATACCCTGAAGGTCAGGAGCAACAGAGGGATGTCCACTCTCACCGCTTTTATTCAACATAGTACTGGAAGTCCTAGAAATAGCAATCAGAAACAAAAAGTAACAAAGGAATCCAGATTGGTAACTAAGAAGTAAAACCATCTTGTTTTCAGATGGCATAAAACTATATATAGAAAACCTGAAAAAACTATATATAGAAAACCTGAAAAACTCCACCAAAAACTACTAGAACTGACAAGTGAATTCAGTAAGGTTGTAGGATACAAAATCAATATACAGAAATCTGTTGCATTTCTACATACAAATAATGAAGCAGCAGAAAGAAATTAAGAAAACAATCCTATTTACAATTGCACCAAAAATGAAATACTTAGGAATAAACTTAACCAAGGAGGTGAAAGACCTGTACTCTGAAAACTATAGAACACTGCTGAAAAAAATTGAGGATGACACAAACAAGTGGAAATGTATTCCATGCCCATCAACTGGAAGAACAAATATTGTTAAAATGTCCATACTACCCAAAGCAATCTATAGATTTAATGCAATCCCTATCAAAATACCAAGAGCATTTTTCACAAAACTAGAATAATCCCTAGATTTGTGTGGAACCACAGAAGACCCCAAATAGCCAAAGTGATCTTGAAAAAGACAAAACTGAAGGTATCACAATCCCAGATTTTAAGTTATACTACAAAGCTGTAGTACTCAAAATAGTATGGTACTGGCACTAAAATAGACACATTGATCAACAGAACAGAATAGAGAGCCCAGAAATAAACCCATGATTATATGGCCAATTAGTCTATGACAAAGGAGACAAGAATATACAATGGGAAAAAGTTTCTTTAACAGATGGTGCTGAGAAAATTGGACAGCTACATGCAAAACAATGAAACTGGACCACTTTCTTATACCAGAAAAATAAATTCAAAATTGGACTAAGGACCTAAATGTGAGACCTGAAACCATAAAATTCTGAGAGGAGAACACAGGCAGTAACCTCTTTGACATAAGCAATAGCAACAGTTTTCTAGATATGTCTCCAGAGGCAAGGGAAACAAAAGCAAAAATAAACTATTCAGACTTCATCAAAATAAAAAGCTTCTGGGGCGCCTGGATAGCTCAGTCCATTAAGCATCCAACACTTGGTTTCAGCTTGGGTCATGGCCTTGCAGCTCTTGTGTTTGAGACCCACATCAGGCTCTGCACTGTCAGCATGGAGCTTGCTTAGGATTCTCTCTCAGCCCCCTCTCTCTACCCCTCCCCCACTTGCTGTCTCATAAATAAATTAATAAATAAATAAATAAATAAATAAACTTCTGCACAGCAAAGCAAACCATCAACAGAACTAAAAGACAACCTTTTGAATGGGAGAACTTAACACCAAAAGATTCTCAAATAATCCAATTAAAAACTGGGCAGAAGACATGAATAGACCTTCCTTCAAAGACATCCAGATGGCCAACAGACACATGAAAAGATGCTGAATGTAACTCATCATTAGGGAAACGTGAATCAAAACCATAGTGAGATATCACCTCACACTGGTCAGAATGGCTAAAATGAAAAACACAAGTACCAACAGGTGTTGGCGAGGCTGTGGAGAAAAAGGAACCCTCATGCACTGTTGGTAGGATTGCAAACTGGTATAGCCACTATGGAAAACAGTATGGAGGCACTTCAAAAAATTAAAAATAGAATTACCATATGGTCCAGTAATTCCACTACTGGGTATTTACCCAAAGACTATGAAAACATTAATTCAAAAAGACATATGCACCCCTATGCCCTATGTTTTCTGCAGTATTATTTGCAATAGCCAAATTAGGGAAGCAGCCCAAGTATCCATCAATAGATGAATGGGTAAAGAAAATTTTATATATATACATACATATGTGTGTATATATACATGTATATATACATACATAATGGATGCCATATTCCATTTTTACTCAGCCATAATAAGAGTGAAATCTTGCCATTTGCAGCAACATGGATGTATCTAAGGAGTATAATGCTAAGTGAAATAAGTCATTCAGAGAAGTATGTGGACTACTGGAATTACAATTTTTCTAAATGATCTTTAATCATTTAAATGGGGGTTCTTGGGCATGAGACGAAATATGCGATGACAGTATCATGTGAATTTTAAAAGTGCTGTATTTGAAACAACTAAAAAAAATACAGATAATGATTTCTAAAACTTTGCCACTTAAAAATGCGGTGCATGTTGGCAGCATTGGCATTACCCAGAGCTCAGTGGAAATGCAGACTCTCAAGTCCTACCTCGGCCCTAACATAAACATGAATCTACATTTTATCAACATCCCCAAGTGCTCTATAACTGCTCTGGAATGCTAAAATTATTTAAAAAGTGGCTTTCATAATGATAGAAACAACATATTGGAGACAAACATAATGCTTGATTAAAATTGTTAAAAATGAGCCATTGAGACAAGAAATCCATAAATATATTATTTTACATAAGTATTTATAAATATACATGAGTCTAAACCAATCAATTAATATCATGAGTACATATTTGTCTCTTTGGGAATGTCATGTCTGTGTCATGAGGCATACACAATGCTTTACATAATTAAAGGGGAAAAAGAAGAAATAGCAACCTTAATGAAAGAATAAGAAAGCATGAGAAAAGAATAGGAAAATTTGAAAAAGAACAGTAGAAATCAAAACAAAGAATGTAACACCCGAGTTAGAAGTTAAGGGTACAGGTAAACAGCAGACAAGAGAATTATCAGAGGGGAAAGTGGAAGAGAGAGGACAGAGTGAAGCAGAAGCACCAAACAGAAAATGGCTATCCATTTTTCATGGTTGAAAATGGAGTCTTCTCGTTTTGAAGACACACTCTGAATATCTGAAAAGGGTACATATCAAAACACATTCACTCTAGAAACCACACACTGAAACTCAAGAACGCCAAAGACAAAGAGGAAATTTAAAAGCAATTAGAGATGAAAGGCAGATATTCTACAGTTAGCCTGTCAACAAATTTCTCATGGGCAGTAAATCCCAATGACCACAAAATATCATCTATAACTTCTTTTTTTTTTAATGTTTATTTATTTTTGAGAGATGGAAAGAGACAGAGTGTGCGTGTATGAGGGGCAGAGAGAGAGGGAGACACAGAATCCCAAGCAGGCTCCAGGCTCTGAGCTGTCAGCACAGAGCCCAACACGGAGCTTGAACCCCAAAACTGGGAGATCGAGACCTAAACTGAAGTTGGACACTTAAATGACTGAACCACCCAGGCGCCCCTCATCTACAACTTCTAACCTGTGCTAGATAAACTGTCACTCAAGATTAAGAATAAAATAAGGATGGATTCTGCATTGACAGCACAGAGCCTGCTTGGGATTCTCTCCCTCTCTCTCTGCCCCCTCCTGCTAGTGGACACACACACATGCTCTTTCTCTTTCTCAAAATAAATAAGCTTTTACAAAAGAATAAAATGAGTACATTTTTCAGATGATCACTCATGCAATTTATTACTGAAGTAATTTTAAAGGATCTACTTCATGAAGAAGGAACCTACAGCAAGCACAAAGGTGTGGGATGAAAGAACCAACTATATTAAAATTGTTAAACAAAATAAACACTGTCAATTAAAAAAAATAATAATTTGGAGGATATGGATGAAGATGATACTAGAATGCTGCACAAAAATAATGTGGACAATGGGGCAGTGATAGAAATCAAAGTGTTTTAAGAGTCATGTATTGATGAAGAATTACTCTTCTTTAAAGACATTTATCTTTAACCTTCACGGTAAGGAGGCATGTTAAAAATATAAGTATGAGCCTTAAAAGAATAGTAATAGATTTTTAACTTTCTAGCAGAGATAAAAACAACGACAAAGGCCAGCAAGGCAAAACCAAAAACAAGTTTAAAACACACATACACATACACACACACACACACACACACACACACACCACTGGATAAAATGATAAAAACAAATAAAAAATCATCTGAATAGTCCTGTAAAAAATAAGTTAAACTATAATTTGAACCATCTGAACCACAATTTTTTTCCAAAGAACATATCAGGCCAAATGTTTTTACAAGTAAGTTCTATCAAACCTTCAAGAAATGAACATTTCTACCCTATTTTGTTTGAGTGTAGGAAGGGACTGCTCCCAGCTTATGCAATACGGAAAACTTGCCAGCACAACCTATAGGCCAGAGTGCACATGGTGCCCCCTGGAACCATACAGCTCAGCAGTCCTGAGCACGACATAGGGAATGCCAGGCCTTCTCATGGAGGCACTTGGACACACAAATCTCAAATACAAATTAAAAAAAAAACAAATCCCACAGTGTGTAGAAAAGATAGCATGTTGTGACCATCTAACCTAGGAAATGACCAATCAAGCAGAGCTAAACAGGAAAAAAAAAATAAAGTGATATCTCAGAACAACAAAGGACAGAGAACTCTGCCCCAAACAACTAGAGATGGCACACTGTGTTCAAGCACATATGAAACATTTTTCCCCCAAATGGACTATGTACCTATTAGAATGACTAAAATAAAAAAGACAAGAAATAATAAGTGTTGGCAAGGATGTGGAGAAAAAGGAAGAACACTCATGGTTTTCCATATGGTGTAGCCATTGTGGAGAACAGTATAGAGTTTCCTCAAAAAATTAAAAATAGAATTACCATATGATCCAGGAATTCCACTACTGGGTATTTACCCAAAGAAACAAAAACACTAATTCAAAAAGGTACACGTACCCCTGTGTTTATTATAGCATTATTTACAATAACTAAGATATGGAAGCAACCCATGTGTCCATGGAGAGATGAATGAATAAAAAAAATATGATATATATATAAAGGACTACTACACAGCCATAAAAAGGGGTGAGATCATCCCATTTGCCACAACATGGATGGACCTAGAGGGCATTATGTTAAGTGAAATAAGTCAGACTAAGGAAGACTAATATCATATGATTTCACTCATATGTGGAATCCAAAAAAAAAAACCACACACACACAAATGAATATACAAAAGCAGAATCAGACCTACAAATATAAAGAACAACTGATGGTTGCTAGAGGGAAGGGTTTGGAGGCTGGGCAAAATGGGTGAAGGGGAGGGGGAGATACAGGCTTCCAGTAATGGAATGAATACTTGACCATAATAAAAGGCACAGCATAAGGAATATAGTCAGTGATGTTGTAACAGAGATGTATGGGGACAGATGGTGGCTACACCTGTGGTGGACAAAGCATAATGTATAAACTTGATGAATCACTGTTATACAGGTGAAACTAATGTAACATTGTGTGTCAACTACATTGAAAATTGAAGGAAAAAAACTGACCGTAGACTAGGCCACACAGGAAGTTTCAACAAGACTCAAGAATCGCTATTCAGGGGTCTCTTCCTGTCTCCACATTTCTGTGGGAAGGGAGGGTGGCCTCATTCCTGTCTCCCTTCACTCAACTTTTCCTCAGAGGACAAATTCACCTTCTGACCAGAGAACTGACAGAAGGGCGTCTCTCGAGAGCTGCCCATCGCTGGATGCAAGACCTGTCCTCCAGGGAACCCCTGCAGAGGGGTTAAATTCAATTTACAGTGTAAGTATGTGTGTAGGATTCAAAATCCTTATTATGATGTCAGGTCAAGCTAACAACTTTCCTAATCAGTAAAACTAATGAAAAAGGCCCTATGTGGTCTCTTTCTGTCTGACCCCTTTGTCTATTACTTAATTGGTTTAAAACTAAGGAAGGGAAAAAAGGGGTGTTATTTACTGATTATTATGGGAGACACAATAATGACACCACCCTCCCCAAAAGGTGTCCATGTCCTAAACCATGGGATCTATGAATGCATTACCTCACACGCCAAAAGGGACTTTATAGATGTGATTATGCTGAAGAATTTTGAGATGGGGAGGTGATCCTGTACTATTAATCACATGAGCTCTTAAATAAGAAGAGGGACACAGAGGACAGTGTCAGAGGGACATGACCTGAGGACTCGATCTGTCACCACTTGCTCTGAAGATGGAGGAAGGGGATGGTGAGCCAAGGAAGGTGACAGCATTACAGCAGCCACAGGGCCAGCAGCAGCCGACTAGCTGCACAGAGAAAACTCTCCAACAGCACCCACAAATTCAAAAGCCATGTGCACACACCTTTTTAAGCAGCTGAACTTAAGGAAATCTTCAGAGCTCAGAACCTCAACGGGAAGAGAGAATTGGAGCTGGTGTTTGTCCCATATGCCATTGCCAGTTTCCTGACAGCCTAACACCTGGGCCACAGATCACTTGAAGGGGACAGAAGACAAAGCTTAGGCTTGAGCCAAAGGAGGGGGTCAAATGGGAGACCTCTGCACGAAGCCAGGATACAAAACAATAACACCTTCAGGAAAGTAGAGAAGCCCACCCCGCAAAAGGAAAACTGGACCTTGAATCTGCAATAAGAACACATAAAAATTATTTGATGTTTTAAAACAATAAAAAAAGGAGGGGCAGGGGATGGGTGAAGCACAGAAAATGTGAGACAAGTAGAAATTAGACAGTAAGATGGTTGAAAAATGGTCAGATGAATTAATCATCAAAATAAATGTATATACACAACACTGGCCAGTTAAAAGACAGATATTGTTAAACTGGTTAAAAAGTAAAAGTGCACCTATATCCCATTGGCAAAAGATACACCTAAAACAAAAGCACACTGAAAGCTTGATATTGAAAAAGGATGGAAGAAGGTCAATACCAATACCAAGAAAAACCCAAAGGAAGTTGGGACAGACAGATTAACATGAGACAAAATACTCTTTAAGACAAAAAGCATTGCTAGAGATGAAGAGTGTTACTCTACGTGATAAAAGCATTCACCAGGAAGGTAGAATTCTAAAAGTATATTCATATAATACAAAACACAGCTTCAAAATATAAGGCAAAATATTCAGAATTTTGGGAGACAAAAATCCACCATCTAGTAGAATTTGAATATGCACTTCTAAGAAACTCATGAGATCAAGCAGACCAAAACAATCAGTAACGATAGCGAAGATTTAAACAAAGTGGGTGAGTGGATGTAATGAACAAATACAGAACATTGCACCTGACAGCTGGGAGAATGCACACACCTTCTCAGCACACGTGGGCATCATTAATGAAAGCCGACAGTGGTCTAGTCAAGGCCATAAAACAAGTATCAATAAACTCCAAAGAATAAGTATTAGAGACTACTTAACCACAACACATGGAAGTTAGCAGTTGATTGAAAATATATATTATTGATTGGTTGTTTAATTCAGGTTTTAAAAACATTTTTATGTCTTATTTATTTTTGAGAAAGAGAAACAGAGTGTGAGCAAGGCAGGGGCAGAGAGAGAGAGGGACACAGAATCCAAAGCAGGCTCCAGGCTCTGAGCTGTCAGCACAGAGTCCAATGCGGGGCTCAAACTCAAGAACCACGAGATCATGACCTGAGCCAAAGTTGGATGCTTAAACAACTAAGCTACCCAGGCGCCCCTTAATTTGTTTTTTAAAAGAGAACAGATACATTTAGGTAAGCAGAGAAGAAAGTGACAAAAACCATTCAAGTAAGTTAAATATGAGTATGTATTAAGTATAGATACAGAATGCATATTTATTCACATATACTGTGGTGGTTAATTTTATGTCAACTTGGCTAGGCCAGAGTACTCCGGTATTTGGTCAAACCTTAGTCTAGATGTTTTTGTGAAGGTATTTTGTAGACAAGATTAACACTGAAACCAATAGATTGTGACTGACACAGATTGTTCTCCATGATGTGGGGCCCCCTCAAATCGGTGAAAGGTGGTAACGGAAAAGGACAGATCTCCCTGGAAGAAGAAGGAATTCTGCCAGCAGCTGGCCTGCAGACTGGAACTGCAACATTGGCTCTTCCCTGGGTGTCCGGTCTGCTGGCCTATCCTGGAGAGACTGAACTTGCTAGTTCTCATACTCACACGAGTCAATTCCTTAAAATTAATCAATCAACCAACCTCTCTCTCTCAGAGATCTCTCTGTCTCTCAACATACATACACACACGCACATACACACTATTGATTTTGTTTTTCTGGAGAACCTGGACTAATACATATACATATTTATCTATTTAAAGAATAAGTAATAAACATGCCACACACATACAATGGAAAGTCATCAGCAAAGTCAGTTCTTTGAAAATACTAACAAAAAAGATAATGCTGGCAAGACTAATCAAAAATAGAGGGCATAATTAAGCAATATTAGGAATATATAACAGGCGTAGCAGATCTTTAAAAAATATCATAGCCATGCTTATGCTAACAAAATTAAAGATCTCAGTAAAATGCAGAGATTTTTAGAAAAATGCAACTTGCCAAAAACTCAACTAAGAAATTAAAACCTGTTTCTAACCATTAGAAACAGAAAATCTTTCAATAAGAAAATACCAGGTCCACATGGTTTTGTAGGTCAGGTCCAATACCTATAACCAGAGCGGGTATTTAAGGAAGTGAAAATTCCAGTTTTACTCAAACTCTTTCAGAGAACAGAAAATGAGGCTGCGCGGCCCTGAGGGAGTGGAGGAGGGCTCTGCAGCAAGGGGAATAATCAAAATGATGGCGGCGAACAGCGCTTGCCACCGTGGGCCATTCCGACCTCTTCACACAGAGGACAGTCTTTGATATCTCAGACCCCTGGTCATCTCCAAACTTCCACTCTGACTGTCTCCAGGTCAGAACCAGAGCTCTCAGACTGCATCCTGAGTGGGAAGCAGGCAAGGCTAGGTTCTCCTATCCCCGTACTCATGACTGCTATCTGCTGACCTACCTCAGAGAGGACCTGGACCAGACCAATTAACTGCATGAGTGCAGAGCATGGACTGATCAGCAGCCTTTAATGCCATAGATGAAGTCATTCATCAGTCAAGGTGAATAATCTCAGTCTTGACCGGAACTTACTCTGCCCCAAATCTAAATCTTTAAAAAAACAAAAACCAGACACTAATCAGAGTTAATAGCAAGGCCCAGAGCAACCTCTTTTATTTTGGGGAGACAGAGGGACAGAGTGCAAGCAGAGGAGGGAGAGAGAGAGAGAGAGATACAGAATCTGAAGCAGGCTCCAGGCTCCGAGCTGTCAGCACAGAGCCTGACACGGGGCTTGAACCCACAAAGTGCGGGAGCATGACCTGGGCCAAAGTCAGACACTTAACTGAATAAGCCACCCAGGAGCTCCGAAAGCAATCTCTTTTTAAAAGTGTCATAAAACAGTCCCCTTTTAACTATTCCTCACTGATGGGTACAGCTTACAGATGACTGCATGAGTGACTCCCCTGCTACGGTGAAGAGGAATAAATGGCCCTCTCTGTTCTGACGACGGGGTTCTCTGTACTATTGCAGAAATGGCCTCCTGGAGCAGCCACTGAACCTGTCAGCCCACAAATTAAGCCTGATGCAAAATGAGCATATGTGGCAGTTGCCCTGGGTCATCCAGAGCGATGTACTTAAGCAATATAGGGTTCGATTTCAATTGTCAACAGTGTAATTCAATTATGGTATTATTTGTGGGCCAAATCACAGGGATTAATCAGGAGCAAAACAAAGTTAACATTGTACCGGAAGCTACAACAGTGGTCTTTTGTACTAGAAACACATCATTTTTGACAAGGGCTCTGGGGTCTTTAGGTTACCTCCTTCCAACTTTCTGGCACAGAATTTTAGGGTTCCAATCAAGCACAGCCACACCCAGGAAACACCCAATCAGGTTTCAAGAATTCAACCATAAAAGGAGTTTCTTTTAATGGTCCTGTTTCTGCTTGCAAGGCATTTCTTTTCCTCACACCTCCAGAGCCACCAAGTGCCCTGAGATAAGGGTCACCACATCGTGGCTCTGAGAGGAGTAAATTTGACACTTGTGCGTCAGGATGTCCTCTCAGAATATTTCTGGCCTGGTTGTTCACAGGAGTGATAATCTCCTATAGTGTTTGCGTTGTTTACATTGATCTGGAGGAAGGAGAAACTTTTTTTTTTTCTATTAAAGACTTACTTACATAAATACTGAGATAACACGCCCTAAGTGTACTCTTTTTGGAAGGAGTTTTGGAAAGTGAACCTGAGCCTATCATACTACAGAGTAATTAATAAAGGGAAATCTCATTCTATAGAGTTGTGACTAAGAAGCATCATTATTTAAGGAACTGTCCTTTTAGGAGGAATCCATGTTGTTTTTGCATTAATGACTGCGATGTGGGATGTGCAGGAAGCCTATAAAAATTTCTTCCATTGAAATAAAGTGGTAATTGTGTTTTCAGAAAGTGAGAGAACACAGTCCTTGGGTACTCACTTGAGCACCTTAATGGATGCAGAAGCAATTGTATTTTGGTAGTGTTGACATCACTTGACATCATTCAACTTCAAATTAATAGGAGAATAGAAACACAGAAAGGACGATTTAAATGTTCATATAAAAATGTGGTTTCTGTAGGATTTGTGGCATCATGATGTGACGCCACAGTTTTCAAACTTTCTCTTAGCTGCCACCCTTTCAGCAAAGGAACCCTCACTTGGAAGTCTGATGTGTGAGAGAGATGAGAGCAAAGTCACTCTGGCTAGGGGACTAGGAGCATGAACCGAACTGGACCCCATTCCCAGAGTTACCCATTCCCAGGTAACTCTTCTCTAAGATGGCCTCACAGAGCCCCCAAAATGCCACTACACATCCTCATAAAACCAATGCAGGCATGAAAGCAGCCTGGAAGAAAC
This sequence comes from Cryptoprocta ferox, assembly GCA_028646485.1. Taxonomy (NCBI): domain Eukaryota; kingdom Metazoa; phylum Chordata; class Mammalia; order Carnivora; family Eupleridae; genus Cryptoprocta; species Cryptoprocta ferox. The sequence goes on from CM053575.1 coordinate 47,676,874, forward strand.
TCTGATGGCCCTAGACTGGAAATCCTGATATTTACCAGCACTGCGACCCTGGGTGGTAAAAATCATAATGTCAGTACTAATCTCAACAAACCAAACTAACTTATACCAACTGAGCACTAGTGCCTTATCTCCATTAATTTAATCCTCCCAATAATATGAGATAGGTACAATTATCATTATTTTATATATGAGGAAACTAAGCTCAGAGGGATTAAACAATTTGCCTAAAGATCCCACAGCCAGTCCTAAGCAACTGAGCTGGGATTCAAACCTCAATGATCTAACTCCTTACTCCACATTAACAACCATAAACACTCTTTAAAAAATTTTTTTTAAATTTATTTGCTTTTGAGAGAGAAAGAGACAGAGTGTGAGCAGGGGAGGGGCAGAGAGAGAGAGGGAGACACAGAATCCGAAGCAGGCTCCAGGCTCAGAGCTGTCAGCACAGAGCCTGATGAGGGGCTCAAACTCATGAGCCGCAAGATCATGACCTGAAGTCTGATGCTTAACTGACTGAGCCACCCAGGTGCTCCACAACCATAAAAACTCTTAAGCTCTTAGGTCCAGTTTGGGCCAACCACCTTGAATGTGAGGAGGGTATTAATAATCGTGCAGAAGAGTATCCTGCAGAAAGGCATTCAATAATTATCATTCTTTTCATCACAAATAGCGTAGAATGTATCCCTGCCAGACACACACTAATTACTTCAACGTTCAATTATCTGCCAAATAGCTCCTGTCAAATGTCTGGGTGAGCCAATTATTACTTAAGAGATGCTTCACAGAACATGCCAATCACCAAATGCTCAAAAAAAATATTAGTGATTTGTTATTCCAGAGTCATCAGCGAAAGGTACTAAGAAAAGAATAAATGAAGTTCAGTACACAGCCAGGTAAGAGGATATATATAGAAACTCATAACTGCCTCCTAACCAATGAAAAGGAGAGCCCATTCACAAAAGTAAATAAAACGTGTATGTGACAAATACTTATTAAACACCTAAGATGTGCTGCAGACCAATGGAGGCACTAGAGATGGAGCAGGGAAGGCTCTGTCCTCATGAAACTCACAACCTGGTGTGGGAGGCTGACGATACACAGGGAGACAAATGTGGATGTGATAGGTCAGGTGGTGAAAAGTGCTGTAAAGAAATATAAACAAGATACGAAGACAGAGTGATGGGAGGAGTGGATGCTAATTAGAGAGGGTCAGGGAAGACCTCTGTGATGTGGCAACATTTTAGCAGCGATCAGATCTCACGATATCTGGAGGATGACATTCCAGCTAAGGAGGCAGCACGCACACTGAGACATCCAGTGTGTGGCCATGCATGCAGTCAAAGGCCAGACTGTGTATGGAAGTGCTGGGTCTGTTGAGGACTTCAGATTTTATCCTGAGATGGGAAGCCATTGACGAGCTTTGGAGAGAGGAATGCTGTGGTTTGAAGTGTGTTTCAAGGATTGCTCTGCGGTCTGTGGAAGACAGGGGTAAAAAGGGCCAGGAACAGGGCAGAAACCACTCAGAAGACTATGCATTAATCCTGCAAATCCCCAGCAAGTCTGGCAAGGCCTGCACAAGCCTTATGCAATGAAAAACACAAAACACAAATGGGTGAAACAAGGTCCTGAATAAAAAAGAACTCTACCATGCCCTAAAGAAGATGTAACATAGTATTTTTTTATATCTCTTTAATTTCTCAAAAGCTAACATTTTATATAGCTTACTATGTGCCAGGCACTATTCTCAGCACCTCGTGTGTAGGCACAGCAACCTTCTAAGGTGGGTACTATGATTATTCCCATTTTAAATGTAAGGAAACTGAGGCACAGTCAGGTAAATAGGTTGTTGTAGAGGCAGGATTTGATCCAAGCAGCCTGTCTGCAGGTGCTTCTCCTGACCAATACGCAAAGAATGCCTTGGAATGTAGACTATTTCAGGCACAGCTGCCAAAGGGGCCCTTCTAGAAGGAACCAGCCAGGGTGGATGATGAAGGAAAGGAAAGAAGGAGGGAGCAGTTTGTGCTGGAAAGGCAGGGGGATGGGCCTCCTGGGTTCTGTACCACCCAGCCTCAGGGCCCTCCCTCTTTGTCGATCCCAGATCTTCACCTGCAGAGCCTGGGTTAAGGCAAAGCCCTGGGGGTCACACACAGCTCTGTCAGAGATAGGGCATTTTGCCAGAGGCTTCATCTTTTTGGAAATGCCAATGTGGAGAAATTAGGAGGCAGGAAGAGGGACTGGCCCCACACTAGCTGCTTTCTTTAGGAGGTGTCCATTCAGCCCTCACGTCCACCCAAGAGCTTTGAGGTCTGAGGGTCTGACCCTGTGGCTTGGATCCCACTGCACATGAGCCCCAGACAGCTTCCAGATGAGACTCTACAAGGACTGCTAGGAAATCCGCACTCTTAACTGTTTCCTCTCAATGGGGTTTTGGAGGCCCTAACCTAGAACAGGACATCACAATCTGCGGAGCCTTAGAGAAGCAGGACATTAGTCGGGCCTCTCAAGAGCTCTTATGTTCAGTGAGAAATGAGGAGCCTGACAGATGACAGCTAGGACATGCTACAGTGCCACCAAGAAAAGGAAGAAGCTTTAACACACAACTTCCCCCACCCCAGGTGCCAACACCCACAATCCTCAGTGAGTTAGACTGTCCCTGCAGGGTGGAAGGAGAAGAAAATGCCTGGCAAGGGGTGGTGTCTGGTGCCCATATCCTGGGCTTTAGCCACACTCAGCCCAAGCCCTCATCCCCAGACTCCTCCAACCACAGCTCTGCACAAACAGGAGCAAAGTCCCAAAGAAGCATGGCCAGTTGACAAATAAGACCACTGACTTGTCATCCTGCCAGGACAGAAAGAGGACCTGGGGTCTTCCAGAAGGATTTTCAATGACAGGTTTATTCTAATTAGTACAGGCTTGGGTTCCCCACTATTAAAGAATTAATCAGCCCAAACAGCCCACTGGTGCTCCTTTCCAATTAACCAGTTTCACTGGATCTTTTTTAGGGAATATTCTTAACTGGCTAATGTGGACCTTAAGTCAAACAGTGGCCAAAGAGATAGGTAAGAAACAATATGGCATAAGGTGAGGAGGTGAATCCATACCAAACTGCCTCCTGGTTCCTAAACACACTAGAGATCAGCTGGGGAAGGAACAGACACTGGATTAGGCACCAAGGTCTCTAGACTTTGAGTTTCATTTCAGCTCACCTGTGATAACCCATGACGTCCTCTGACAAACTTACAGTAAAAGCTTGGACAAATTTACAGTAAAAGCAATTTTAATGCACCCAAACTGCCTCACGGCCAGGAGCCAAAGTGTGCCCTAGTTCGATTCATGCTAACATATGGCACACCCACACTGCCTCAGCAGAGACCTACCCTCGCACCAGGGATCAAGGCATTCTGCAAGTCTGAACTCTTAAAAAAAAAAGGAGAGAGATGGCATGCACAATAAAATCAAATAAATTGACCGAAGAGCTTCTCGTTGTGCCAGAAAGAAAAGTGGAATGAGAGAAAACAGCCCCTGAGGTGTGGAGGACGAGCCTTCAGTCATTGGGACCCCTGGACCCCGTGAGCGTACCGGCAATGATCCCGTCCATTTGCTCCAGGGCAGCTTCCAGCACGTGACTAGCATCCGAAGCCATGGCTCTTCTCCCCTCAGTCTTCTTCTTCTCTTACTGAAAGTTCAAGCACAAGACAAAGGAAAAGTTGCAGAGAGGTCCACGTTACGCACGCAAGACCGCAGACCCTCCTCTTTCAATGTCATGAGGACCGCTCTGGCAAGAATCGGAGCTGGCCACCCCACCCACCCCCGCCCCTGGTTCTGCCCTCTCTAGAGCCTCTCCCTCCTGGCACGAGTGCGCTGCCTCCTGCAGTGTTAGCACACGAGCCCATTCACTTCTGAGATTGAGAGCCACCATTGTGGTCCCAGGTTCCAGAAGCTGCAGCTGGCACTGGGGAAGCTCCCCTATGAGTTGAGTTGGATAAAGGGACCCTGAGGACATGTCCTGCAGCAGCGGGGGGTCAGGACTCTCAGCGGGCGCATCTGTCTTAGAGCCGCATCTGTCCCGCACCTGCAGTGCCTTCATTGGGTGGCTGTGATCCAGGCTGAGAGGCCTTGGCTGCCACTTTCCCCAGGAGGTCAAAAGTGCCTGGCCTAGGGAGGCCGTGGGCCCACTGTCATGAGAGCTCTGTTCCCGGCACCTGGAGCACTTCCTCGCACCATCTTAGTGCTAGACTACCCAACACTATGCAAGGTGCAGCATCCCATCTCCTCAGGACTGAAGAGCTTCTCCCAGGACACACAGACCACTCCACCCACCCCAAGCTGAGTCTCCCGTCTAACAGAGGAGATGGCAGTTGGTTCCATCTCAGGACACCACTCCCTCTATGAAACATCTTTCAGCTAAACTGTCTTCCTGCAGCCTCTTCTCATTTTATGGCTTCCTACCCACTCCCTGATGGCAGGGAGCGACAACTGCATTTGTAATCCCTAGTTCACATCTGTAAATGGCAGGCAGGAGCTCTTATTTGCTCCTTCAGCAAAGCCTATGCATGTGTCCAACGGGTGTAAGTGCTATGAAGAACAGGCCTGGCTCCTCTACCCAAGGATGGCCCAGGGCAGGAAACAGAGGGTCCTGGGGGGTCTCGGCTCCTGTTCCCTGCGAAGCTGGACTTTCAAAAGGAAGAAAGGAAAGTGAGCAGCCACAGAGAAGTGGCTTTGGAGATGGTGTGGATAAAGATTTTAGACCACAAAGTACCACATAGAACTGTACCAGGCAGCAGCCATTAAAAATAGCCTGGGTTCAAACCCTACTGTGATCTCTGAGCCTCAGTATCCTCATCTGTAAAATGCAGATGATACTAGCACTTAACTCACCAGGTTGATGTCATGATTAAATGAGGAATTAACATTTCATAGAAAATACTCAGCACATTTCCTTACAGATAGTGAGTGCTCAATATATGTTAGCTGTTTTTGTTTTTGAAGTGAGGCGATGATCTCAGGATGTATTTGTGCCAGGATGAGAGACTTTACACCACATGGGGTAGGCTCAGGAAGGGAGAACCCAGGTAAGTCCAAGAGGCTTGCTCCTCTGGAGGAGGTAGGCATGGCAAAGAGAGATAAGCAACTACTTGTGTGGAGAGGGAGGGCAGCGATTCATAGGAATAAAGGCCAAGGAAGGGTTGGGAACAGGCACTGAGCCTCAGCAGTCCAAGGTCCATTGCACAATCAACTCAGGCATGAGAATGGGAGCCTGCAGAGGGGGTGGGAGCCTCATCGGCCTCTCAAGGCTGTGGCAGGAGCCACTATACACAAGACTGCAGCAAGGGACAGAGCTGCCCCTGCTGAGAAGAGCAGCCCAGGCCACTAGAGGCCCCAAACATGCACCGATCTCATGGGCTGAATCGAAGCAAGCTTGGGGACTTGGGGGACGAAAGTAGAGGTAGCAGGAAAAGGCACACCATCACACACGGTTACTGCAGGGCAATAATCTACACATTCCCACCTACATGTCCCACCAGAGACATTAAAGGTCTGAAATACTGCCCTCTGAGGACTTCCCACTACTCTTGAAGAAAAGTCCAAACTGCTTGCTCACTGCGACCTACGAAAGAGGTAGTGTAGGATCCGCCAGGCCAACGCCATATTGGCCTCCCCATTGCTCATGTTCCAGCAGCATTGGTCTCCTGTCTGTGCCCCGCCCCCCACCCCTGGCGCTTCAAGACCTTGTCTTCCTCTGCATCTTCACACCTGCCATCCACTCAGCCCTGAGCTCGCTTTCCCAGCTCTCTGCATGGCTCATTTATTCTCATCTTCCGGGCATCAGCGCCCATGTGTCTTCTAAGACAGACCTTCCCTGCACACTTCCATCTACAGCAGCCCCTTCCAAGTGCAGCAATTCCAACTCGTCCATACACTTGTGTGCTTGCTAACTGGCCTTACTCACCATCTCCATGGAGGCAGGGGGCCCTGTCTGTCTTGTTCACCCCTATGTGCTCAGTGCCTAGCACAGTGCCTGGCACGAAGAAGCTTATGAGTGAATAGTTGCGAATAAATGGAGAGATCCATTCCACCCACATTCACGAATCCTGCTGTGTTGGGTACTGGGGAGATATTGACAAATCAGACTTAGCCCCTGCCCCCATGGACCATGCAGTCTCGTGAAGACAAAAGTATAAACAAATTAATGATAACAGGTATGGGGTAAGCTGCTAGAGGCAGGTATGCAGTTTCTCGGGGTTTTGAAGGATGAGTAGAAGTTTTCCCAGAAGATAAGGGGAAGAATGCTATTCCAGGCAGAGGGGATGGAAGGGTGGAGAAGCATGTAAGGGCAGGATGTAGTTGGCAAATATCAAAGTGGTTGATGAGATTACACCGGAGCATCCAGCTGCTCACGATGAGTCAAAACCTTTCATAGAATTCACATAAGTGTAACAAGGACAATTAATGAGAAGAGCTTGGGAATCACACCCACTACTTCTTGGGTCTGGATGCCAGGGCACAACAAACCAAGCGGCCTCAGATGTAAACATGACAGATCTTTAAGAAGATCTCACATTTCATAGTCAGGCCCCATTTGCAGCCTTACTAACAGGGTAGAAGGGAGAGGACAGTGAGAAGGTGCCAATCCCAGAGGGCCCAGGCCACAACCCCCTGCAACAGAAGGGCCATAAAAGGAGGTCCACAGGCCTTCTGCCCAGGGATGAGTTTGTACTTGGCAAATAGCAGGTTGGGTGGACCCGTGGGAGGTGGTGTGAAGTGAAACATGAGTCAAAGGTGTATCATATTTAAAACCAAGGAGCTCGGGCTGGTAAGGTTGGGAGCGCTTAGGAGCCAGAACTTGCTTAGGGCAGCCGATGAGCTCAGTTCCAGACCTGCTGGGTCTGAGGTGATGGCAGGACACCTAGGTAAGAAGGGGCCCTGCCAGCCTCTGTCACAGGGCAGCTGTGAGGTGTCAGTGGTGTGGGGTACAGAGAGACCTTTGAAGGACCAATCATGCCATCAATGCGAGGCCTCGGCCCCCATTTGTGAGCACAGACACGCTTAGAACAGGGAAGCCACAAGGTCACCAACCATTCCTATTCTGGCAGCTAGTAGGAATTTTCTCCTCTGACCACTGTTGAGGTTAGAGTTCCTGTCATTAACATATGATGGGGCAATCACTGCCCTCAGGGAGGTTGGAGCCTCAGAGGCAAACATGTCACACAGCCGCATCCAGTGTCTGTTCATCCTTGCAGGGTCACGGCACCTCCACTGGGAGCCTGGGTTCATCATGGATGTGAAGCTTACGTGCATGAAGCTCCAGAAGTTGAATGCCCAGAGCTTCCTGGAGGGAAGCTAGGGGAAGAGGCAATGACCCAATGGGGCTGGAAGAGAGCCGGATTCTAGAAAACTCCAAAGGTACAAGCAAAAAGCAAGGCCACTTCTAACTGGGTGATGGTGAGTGGAAGTGAAATCATGTTCTCTACCACCAAGAGCGGAGCTATAGCAGCCAGCCAGGGGCCTGACACAGCATGGATACTGAAGCAAGACACAGTGTGCCCGGGGGACTCCCTGGCAGGGTGTGCCCCCAGCCCAGGAAGGAGAGGAGCAGGCAGAGGATGATATGGCTCTTAAGGAGCTTAGCACAGTGACAGGTGTTGTGGCCCCACCCAGTTTTCCTTAACAGAGCCCTGCATTTGATGGTGAAGAAGGCTCTATTCTTATCAAGTGACTAGCTCATGCCTAGCTACAAAAAGAGACCGGGAATGTTAAGAAAAACTGTAGCCCAGTCACCATTCACCCTTCCCTTCACCCGCAGTCCCCTCTAGATGCTATTTTCCTCCTATCTGAGACGACATATCCCCAACACAGGGCTTTACCGTCTTTGCTACCAGCCAGACAGAAAATGACCCTGTAAGCTATAAAGAGGAACAGTCTTGTTTCAGAATGATAGCGTCTGGTGACAGATGTCATACCCACATGAACTGCACCACACAAAGGCCAGTTTGGCACCTCGAAGTTGATCAGGGTGTAGGATTAGGGGTTCTGAAATTTAGAAAGTGAGCCTCAATTAGCCGCCTGTTATCTGATGCACTCTCAGGCAAGCCATGATTTAGGTGATTTGGATAGTGCATTAACTGCTTTCGTGTTCAGCAAAGTAGAATCAGAAGTAGGCAGGAACTGTTAATTTAGATAAGTCTTAGCAAGTAACCTTGACTTATCCCACCCATACTGAATTGCAAGTTTCCATTCCATTTTATAAAGTACTTTTCCTTTAGTAAAAGTGGTTAGAGTTGCACATGTTTTAGGCAGGCTGGCACTGGCCAGGACAAAAGAAGGAATCAGGAACAGATCCAGAGTCCCTGGTATCCCTGCTCCTCCAGGGTCTCCTGGGCTGTGGACACAGTTGAAACAGATCTGAGATTTGACTCCTTGGCAGCTGCATCCAGATGAAGAGATGGGGACTGGGGGGGGGGGGGCAGTGTCCCCAGCTAGAAGGCAAAGCCTGGGGAATGAGCCCTCAGCCAAGAACCCACCACCACCACACTTTGGACTCATCACACACCTCCTCCTTCCACAAATGGTGATCAGGTGGTAAAGAAGTGTCATGTTTTCTCAACCAACCAAAGCCTATTCCCCATAATTTACAGATTGCCCATAAACCAAAACACCCTTAAACAGTTATTTTAAGAAATCCCTCTTGCTATGCCTGTGCTTGGGAGACAGCTTCTTAGAAGGATAGAGGAAATTTATCTCTTTGGGATAAGAGAGCAAGAAGCCATTTTCAGTATTAAGGAAAAATGAAGATGGAAGAAGACACACAAGGGAAATTGATTGCGGTGCCTAAATTTTCAATCACATCCCATAACAATCAATAACACCTTTCTTTTCAAAGGACCAAGAAAAAAAGAACATAGGTTTTACGGCCAGTCTGGAGTTAAAACATGTGCTCTGTTGCATAATGGCTGTGGGTCTTTAGACAAGTTATTTAACCCTCTCAGACTTAACTGTCTCATCTATATCAGTATAAAACCAATCTCATTGCTACCAGTGGAAGTAAACAAGATAGACCTCAGGTAAATACAGCAGATTGAACCCAGACATCTAATTTAGCTACCCACTGAAGCAACCGTAGAGGAATTTATATTGAAAGACATAAACCCACAAGGACATGGAGAATATGATAGAAGACATAAGGGAGATACCAGGAAAACAGCTCTGCAACAAATGTAAAAGGGCAGCTGGTCCATGTTGGAGAGCTTCCGAAAGCTCTGGGAGAGATTTTTCCAGCAACATGAAATTAACAGGACACCTCATGCATCAGAATACTCAAAGAGATTTGTATAATTGGGGAGGAATTTGTTTGATTCGATGATAAGAAAGTCGAAACTCAAGCCAATGACGAAAAGAACTGCATGGAAACCAAAAAGTAAAAGTAACCATGGACCTTACAGTGAAACACCAGGTAGCAATCTAACCAGACTGCAGGGGCAGCATGGAGGGCGAGGGGATGGAGAGTGGTTGTGGGCAGTGGAGGTGGGGCTGGAAAGGGAGCAGATTCCTCACCTCCTGGAGTGGGCACTCAGATGTCACTAGATAACGACAACTGAAAAAAAATTAATAAAGCAGCAGAACATTTTTTTCAGCAATATGGATAAAAATACTAAAAAAAATGTAAAGTGGCTGTCTCTGAGGAAGAGCAATGGGTGGGTAGGCAGGGAGACAACAGCTGTTTTAACAAATCATATACAATTATTTGACTGTTTAAATTGTGTAGACGTATGGTAGTGATCAAAATCAAAACAAGCAAAACAATTAAAAAGTAATATGTGTGGTGTGCCTGGCAGAGTAGAGACTCCGCGTGTGTTCCTTCCTCCTCTTGGGCAGGTGTCTATTAGCTACTTGCTGGGAGTTTCTCCAACACTGTCTCACGTAATTCCCCAAATGCCACTTAGGAATTCTCTTACTTTGGTGATGAGCAAAAAATTAGGCAGCTTGCCTGAGGATGCGCACTGTTCTTCCACTCTGTGTCCGAGACCGGAACCCACTGGAGGGTTTTGAGTGCAGGGGAATACAACATATCTTGTTAAAAAGGAACACTATGGCTGAAAATGAACAGGGGTGGTGGGGGTGCAGTGCATCAAGTGAACACAGGAAAACCAGACATGAGATGAAGGTAGCTTGGACCAGAATAATGGTGGTAAACATTCTCATTCTTGATCTATGTTGAAGGCAAAGCCAGTAAGCTATACTGATGGAGTGGACAGGGGAGAGATGAGTCAGAATGACTACGAGGTTTTTGCCCCGAGTCTCTCGGAGAATTGCAGGGTACTGTGGGAAAAACAATTGGGGGGTGGGAAGGGAGCATCAGGAGATTGGTTTTAGAAATGTTCAGTTTAGGGGCGCCTGGGTGGCTCAGTGGGTTAAGCGTCTGGCTTCGGCTCAGGTCATGATCTCACGGTTCGCGGTTTCGAGCCCCGCATCAGGCTCTGTGCTGACAGCTAGCTCAGAGCCTGGAGCCTGCTTCAGATTCTGTATCTCCCTCTCTCTCTGACCCTCCCCTGCTTGCACTGTCTCTCTCTGTCTCTCAAAAGTAAAATTAAAAAAAAAAACATTAAAAAAAAAGAAGTGTTCAGTTTAAGATGCCTAAGGACACCTAGGAAGATATGCTGATCATACATTTGGAAATATGAGTCTGATGTTGGGAGGGAAGTCTAGCTGGAGAGAATTTGGGAGTCATCTGCACAGAGATGGAATTTAAAACAACTACATGAAGTAACCTAAGTAGTGCAGAGAGAGACCGAGACAGAGACAGAGACAGAGACAGAGAGAGGAAGGAAGGAAGGAAAGGAAGGAAGGAAAGAAAGGAAGGTAGGAAGAAAGGAAGGAAGGAAGGAAGAAAGGAAGGAAGGAAGAAGGCAGGGAGGAAGAAAGGAAAGGGAAAAGAAAAGCAAGAGGCCCCAGAACTCTCTGGAACACTTCAACACAGCCATCAGGGAGAAGAACCAACAAAGGGAACTGAGGAGGAGCAGCCAGGAGAATTGAGAAAGCACTGCCCTAGAAGCCAAACAGAGGGTTCAGGATGGAGAAGGACGCAATCAGGAGAGCCAAGTGCTGCTGAGTCAGACCAGAGACTGTCTTCTTGCCCAGTGCTCGCTGCTGGTGATCTCATCTGCTCCCACAGCCTCACCTGTCCCCGCATCATCTCACCCTAGACTCTTACGAAAGCCTCCTAACTGGCTGCCTGCCTCCAGGCACCCCTGTCCACCCACCTTGCACTGAGGATTCACCTAACTCAGTGGTCCTCAAACACTGGTGTTCATCAGAGTCACCTGGAGAGTCAGTCAAGCCCAGAGGCCTGACCTTTGTATCCTGACCTAGCTCCTCTGCTGATTCTGATACTGAAAAAAGCAGAGGGGCACCTGGGTGGCTCAGTCAGTTGAGTGTCCGACTCTTGGTTTCAGATCATGATCTTGAGATTTGTGGGTTTGAGACTGGCATCAGACTTCGAGTTGACCAGAGCCTGCTTGGGATTCTTTCTCTCCTTCTCTCTCTGCCCCACCCCAGCTCGTTCTTTCTGTCTCTCTCAAAAATAAGTAAACTTAAAAAAAAAAAGAAAAGAAAAAAGCTTAAGAGCCAAAGAGAGAATGCAAACACAGGTTGGGCACTTTCTGCTTAGAAAAGTCTTGGAGACTCACCATCAGCCCCTAGACTTCATGTCCTTTACTACATGGACTCAATCTACTAGGTTACAACTTTAACTTCCATCCTAGCCCTCAGGCAAACCTCCACCATGCCAACCAAATGTCTTATCAGTGGACGGGTTCTAATTGTTAGTTAATTCACTGCACCAGTTGCTTTTCTGATTTATGCCCAACCCAGTGGCTTTCTTTGCTAAATTCCCATCTTTTCTTCAAGATACTGCCTCCAGGAAACCAAATTTGATCCTGCCCACCTAAAGTGATCTCCTCATCTCTTTATTTTTTCAGGAAAGGGAGGAAAATAACAGTGCACAGCCCTGCAACTCTTCTGTGTGTCTTGGCCCCTGTGGGCACCCCTGTTCTATAAACCCTGAGGAGACCTCCACAGATTCACAACTATTCATTGTCAGTAGGAAACTAAAGCCTGAGAGACAGGTGCACCCCCCCCCCACATACTTGATGCCCACCTCTCTCTCCATGCCCTCACACTTGGTGGGCCCCAAAAGACGGTCTTCCCCAGTATGCTCCCTGCCCACTATGGTGAGGCCACCACAGTTGCCAAGCCAGAAACCTGGGAGTCATCCAGGGCCTTCTAGCCTCTCACCCACATCCAGCAAAATCTCCTTCATCACCCCCTTTCACCTCTGTCCCCTCATCTTCCACCCTGCTTCAGGCCACATATCATCTCCCATCTGAATGACCACAATGGCTTTCTGACTGCCTTTCCTGCCTACAGCCTCACCCCCACACACCCCTCACGCTCCACCCTGCTGCCAAGAGCATGGGTCTATTTCACAAACCTAACCAAGGCACTCCAGCACCTGTACAACTGTCCACCAGCTTGAACTCCAGAGACAAAGTGAAGGACTTGTGAGATAGTCAAGAATATTCACTCTCTATTCAGGCTGCATTTGGGCCCACGTTCTTCCTGTCATGGACTACATCCTTGGACTAGTCCCTCAACATACTGAGCTTCATTTTCCCTATTTACAAAGGGCAGGTGAAAATATACATATTGCAGGATTATGGAGATTCAGTGAGATAATGTGTGTAGATGTCCTTTGCATAAAGCTGGGTGGGAGTTCACAACCACAGCAATGATAATTCTCTGAGCCACACTTGGCCCCACTGGCCCCAAGCACTAACCATTTCACCCCACGTGCTTTCGCTGTGAGCTTCCCCCACTCCAGCCAACATGCAACGTTTCAGCCCAAGACCCCCATTCCGCCTGCTCAATTCCTATACCTCATTCAAGGCCCAATTCCAACGTCATCATTCTAGGGATCCCCACCCATCCCCCCCCATGAAATGACTGCTCCAACTCAGTCCCCTTCTCCATGCCCATGACAGACTGCCCAGACAGCACCCGGAACTCTCTAGAGCACTGGCTACTCATATCCGCAACTCCTTTGTCTGAGTGGTAAGTTCTTCGTGGGCAGGGCCGTGTCTCCAAAGCCCAGAACTAAGCCCCGGACCTGGCTCAGAGCAGGCCAACTGGTGTGTGTTGAACCGTTGGACAGAACCACACACCTGCTGAGGGAGGCAGCTAGGAGCTGACCGGGAGCAAAATTCCTCCCCAGCTGTCGTCCTTTAAACAAATTATATGCTTCCAAAATACAATGGGACAGGTAGAGGATAGACGTATCTCATTCCACAAAAGGGGAAAATGGAAAAAATAAAGAGGTCACTGGTCTAAACTGGAAGTTGAGAGGCTCCCATGGTGGCAGAGGCCCTGGAGGCCCTGAGGCCTAAGGTCCTGTCCAGTCTGGAGGACTTTGTCCCCAGAGGGAAGGGCCTGACAATGCAGAAAAGCAGCACACATGGCCTCAGGGCAACGGCAGGCCCCTGCCCCTGCAGACACCAGCTTTGTATCAGGACTTAAGGACAAAGCCACAGGCACTGACTTTCCGTCAGGAGAGATCAGGGGACACAGAGAGACATCCTATGACAACAGAGGGGTGGGAACAGGACAGAGGGGCCAGGATGCTGAGGAAGCTGCCATCAGAATTGCCGAATGCCTTCAGCAAATATCGGAGTCCATTAAAGTGAAAAGGTGGGGCCTTGATTTCTTTTGTCAATGAATAGAAGCTGAAGTAGCCTAAGAAAAATTGCACAGGAGAAACAGAATAAAGCCTCTGAAGGTGGAAAAAGCCACTTAACTTGCACCAGTCTAATCACAGTATCAGTCACTTTTGATAGCAAACATTTGTTTGACGCTTTCAGCTTCAAAAATATTTTTCACACAAAGGCTTCTCATTCCCACCTAAATATCCCAGATCAGGCTGCTGTGTTTAGTCTGCCAGTTAAGCTGAGGCGGGGGGGCGGGGGCTGAGGTCTGCCAGAACCGCTCACGGGGCGCTAAGCTGAGGTGCAGGCTGGCAGTGCCGGGGCCAGCAGGGGACGAATGCAGTATTTCTTGCTTAGCGTCTCTTTCCTGCTGTGCCAGGTTAGTGAGCTGTGTGCACTGGGCATTCCCAGCCACTCCCTGTTGGGCAAGTTCCAAAAAATCCCTAAGAACATTTGTGCTGGAGCCCAGCTCCACCGAACCCACTCCAAGGAGTCCTTTGTTTTTCTGGCCCTTCCATTGAAAACCCAGCCCAACTCCTGTCACATGTCACTGCTCCTCCACCAGGCTCCTTTGGCACATCCAAACCCAGATGCTTCCACTTAAGCTCTTACCCAAAGCCCTTCTCATCAAACCACACCCTGTCAAGCAAGGCTCTATGACCCCAAAACACTCTTCCACCAACATGCAATCTCTTCCACCAACATGCAATCGTACCAAGGGAATAGGTCACAGGGCTCAACACCCTCCTCAGAAGAATGCAATGAATAGCATCAGGTGCAGACACCTCACCTCCAGGGACTTCCTCCCAGCTCAGGTGTCCCCCAGACTAAGGAGCAGGGCTGACATCCTCCCTCCTGCTTGGAATGGCAAGCTTCTTAAGAGAAACACCACCCTCGAAGATATGAGCCTGAGACACAGGAGCCTAGCCCAGAAGGAGGAGCATGGGGTCTGGCCAGGAAACGGGTGTGAGAGAGCGTGAGGTTGTCATGGCTCACACCCAAACAGCACATCTGACCTTCTGGGCTTCAGGAGCACCAAAGAGCTGATGTTGGGTTTCCTTACACATCTTTGCTTCATAGTTTTAAACACTTGCTTCACCTTCTTCTGACTGTTCTCACCACCCTGTTCTGCTCTTAACATTCTGCCCCCAAGCTGGTCCTTTCCCCCAGTTCAAGAGCTTATTGTGGTGAAGAGCCCACAGCAATCTCAGTGACCAGGGCCATGGGCCTCAACCCAGGCCTGAGAAGGAAAGGTTTGGGCAGATCTCTGAAGACAAGCAATGCAGGCACTCCAAGAAGGAGAGGGATCGAGGGGCGGGCAGCCAGACCTGAATCTCTGCCTTTGGGTAGAAGGAGTTGGGGAGCCAGACAGTGTCCAGGGGACAGAACATCACCAAGCCCCCGTCAACATGCCTCTTAACACTGTACTTAGAACAAGTACATCTGTGCCTTCACTGAGGTGGGGCTTGCTGTAGCCACTTAGAGAACTCGGGATGGAAGATTCTTTCTCTTCCTTCTGAGAGTCTCAAAAACAGCCAGTTTGAGGGGCGCCTGGGTGGCTCAGTCGGTTAAGTGTCCGACTTCAGCTAAGGTCATGATCTCACGGTTCGTGGGTTCGAGCCCCTCGTCAGGCTCTGTGCTGACAGCTACCTCAGAGCCTGGAATCTGTCTTTGGATTCTGTGTCTCCTGCTTTCTCTGACCCCTCCCCTGCTCACACTGTCTCTCTCTCAAAAATAAATAAAAACATTAAAAAAAAAGAAAGAAAGAAACAGCCAGTCTGAGGAGTAGACACACATGAGTGTCCCCTTCCAGGCTGGGATGTAAAGGACCACACCTCAGTCACAACACCTCACATGCTCAAAGATCTCGCTGCCTGCCCCTGGCGCCACCACCATCCACGGGACATCAGATGATGGCATGCTACCTCCTGCCCGTGCAGTTTACACCTGTGTGTAAAAGTTGCCTGCTCCAGAAGGAGTAGCCCCCGTGAAAAGACTCCATCTTCATTTCCTCATTTAATCTTCCTGGCCATCATGTGAGGGATGTACTATAATTATCAGCCCCATTTCACAAAAGAGGCAACTGAGACACAAAGATGTTAAGACACTGCCTGAGGTCACATGGTTGCTGAAAGTCCTTCCATGGAGTCCAGTGTGTCTGTCACCTAAGTCCCTGCTTGCTTTCCCCATCACACTGCCTTGTTCTGCAGACTTGCTCAGAGCAGGGAAGTCTTGGAGACAGGAAGTGGCTTCCATGTCCAAACAAACAGGGCTCAAAACACCAGGGGCCAAGACACTGCTAACTTCTCCCCTTCATATAATATCTTCATGGGGATTCTGTGCCCTGTCCTGACCTCCTTCACCTCTGTTACAAGATCATATTTTACTTGAAAAAAGAAAACATGGAACATAAAACTGTCATAAAAAATGCATGACTTGTAAAAATCAATATATATTTTTATCTATTTATCTAAATTTATCTATTTAACAAATACTATTTGCCCCCCATCATCTGTAAAACTCTGTAGTAGATGCTAAGAGGAAATGAATGAATGTTACTTATTTATCTTCCAAGGGTCAAAACTCTTTCATCGCTCATCCATGTCAATTAGAATGTGAAGGGTCCAGGGATGCCTGGGTGGCTCAGTCAGTTGAGCGTCTGACTTCGGCTCAGGTCATCATCTTGTGAGTTCAAGCCCCGTGTCGGGCTCTGTGCTGACAGTTCAGAGCTTGGAGCCTGCTTCAGATTCTGTGTCCCTCTCGTGCTCTGCCCCTCACCCACTCATGCTCTGTCTCTGTCTCTCTCTTAAGAATAAATAAGAATATAAAAAAAAAAAGAATGTGAAGGGTCCATGCAGAACTGGGGCTCTATCTGGAATCCATAAGGCAGAGCCAACAAACTTTGGCTTTACCAACTTTGACTTGAGAAATGCATAAGTTAATGGTCTAATTTTAAAGTTGTCATTTGTATTTAAAGTTGTCATGGTATTCCTTTGTGAGAAGAAAAGCATTGTTTCCCTGAAATTCCCATCATCCCTAAAATTAAATTCAGATTGCAATTCAGTGCTAATGGCAATATTACAATGTCACTAGCTCAATGGGCAAGTAACATGTAAAATATCACATGGAAGTTACTTTCAAAGAGAAGCTGAGTTTCAAAAATTGACCATTTGCTGATCATTTTATGGATAATAAGGCTCAGTTTGTCACCCATTCATACAACTGGATGATCAATCAGTCAAAGGGAAGCTGGTAGGTGCCTGGCACCACAGATTGCCTGGTGATTCCAGAGAGAAAGACACATACACAACAACACAGCGCCAGGTGTACTCTGGGAGAGGGAAGCTGAGCATGCTCAGGGCGAGGTAGCAGGAGGAAGGAGTGACCGGTGCAAGTGTGGGCAATCCCAGAAAGCTCCAGAGAGCAAGTGTAATATCTCTGATGGGCAGCACGTAGAAATGTGAACACAGTGCAAAAGGAGTAAGGAGTGTACATATCCTAAAGTATGTTGGGGGATAGGTGTGTGTATGCATACAGCTTGGTGTGACCAGAGAACCGGGAAAGAATGACAGCAAATGAGGCCAGGACCATCTTATGGGCATTCTCTCACCTCACCTCACCCCTAGAACTTGGGTTTTAACCATCAGGCAATGGGAGTCATTGAAGGGAGCTACCCGGAAGCCGCCTGTCCTTTTCCAACAATAATGCAGCAGGATGCTAGGACCTTCTCAGGGAAGCTCACTCAGAATTCCCCCTCCCTGAGGACCAGGCCATGGCAGCCTGTCTCCTCCACTGCCCACTTTGGGAACCTTCCCACACCCTCCTCTGACTCTATTTCCCCTTTCAGCACCCCTCGCTCTGGACAGCAGGGATGGCGCCCCTCTATTACAGGCCCTGCCAGCCCTGCTGTATGTCAGCAGTCAGCACACAAGATCATTCCCTGACACCTGCCCACCTCCCTCCAGCCACCTCCCCAGCTCATGCCACCTCCGGGTCACTACTCACCCCAATTCCCCCTGCCTGAGGAGGCAAGCTCAGGAGCTTCAGCTCCACCAGACCCTCCCGCACCTAGATCTTTAATCTGGCGCATCCTTACTACCAGCCTCTCCTCAGCATACTACCACACATCTTTCTTTGGTGAGAAATAGAATCCCTCAACTCCCCTTCTTTCCTCCTCAGACCTCCCTTAACCTAGCACCACTGTGGGCCAGGTTCCCAGTGGTCCCCTCTCTACACTGACTGACTCTCTCCCCTCTCCCATTCCTTCCTCTGGACCCACACAAATATTAAAGCCTCTGCTGTCCTAAAACCCTTCCTTCGGCTACCACCTCGTGTTTCTCCTTGGCTTCACTACCAAAGCGCTCACCTCCTGTTCTCTCTGGTACCTACTGCCATGAGATCTCCATTTTTGTGCCTTGCTGCTACTGCCCCCCCACCCCAAGCTATATCCATTCTTGCTCCTGTGAGAGGCAGTACAGGGTGGACTTAAAGCACAAGCTGAGCTGTAGAGCTGGACTGTGGGTCAGACCCTCTCTCTGATGCTTCCTGGCCAGCTGTCCCCTGTGCCTCTGCTTCCTCATCTGTCAGATGAGGGTAACTTAAGTACCTGTCTCAGAGGTGGTGGTGAAGGTTACCAAGTTCATATGAGGAAAGCACTTAGACTGGTGATCAGTCAGTGTTGGCTGGGATCGCTTTCCTTGGCATCTCATCCATGCAAAACCCCATGAGATGCTCTCCTCCTTTGGCATCTGGGACAAAAAGCTCTCTGGGTTCTTCCAGATCCTACTCATTCATTAAATGTCCTATGTCTCAGCTTCCACTCACCACTCCTGTGCTCAATTCTCTTTCTGTTTCTTCTGCAGTCTCTCCCTGGACAATCCATACTTCATCTCCATATTCATGACTCATAACACTAAACTACTTTTGTAAGCTTGAGACTAAAGTATCCAAATGCTCTTCAGCTTTCTGGCTATTTCTTAGCAGCCCTGGAGATTCAGCATGATCAGAAACCCTCTCAGCATGGTCCTGCTCTCTCTTGGTAGCTCCTGGCCTGCTTGACTCACCCTCACCTTCAAATAGTAGACAGGGCCCTGTGGATTGCTCTGGGCAGGCAGGTGCTGCTCCCTCTCATCCCTCCTACCTCAGCAGCCCCACCTGTATTCAGGTATCAGACCCTAGGCCTTGGAGGGCCTCCTCTCACCTGGCCTCTTTCAAAGCAATCCAAACTCACGAGTCTGGCATCAAAGGCATCTGTTAGCTGATCCCGAATTGTCCTGGACACATGATGGTAATAATAATGGCTGCCATTTCTTAAACACTCATTCTGCACCGAGCTAAGCATTTATATGTTGAGGTATGTGTCTAATACCTCCATATTCACAAAGTGTTGTTACCCAAATTTTACAGACAAGGAAACCGAAGCTTGCCAAGGTTAAGCGACTGGTCAAATCACACATCCTGGAAGCAGTGGAGATGGGATTGAACCCAGGAAGTCCAACTCCAAGGTCATATTCTTAACCACTCTGCAGCACTTCCTCACCAATTCTGGCCACTCCCAACCGTATCCTTCTGATTTCTTGATACTCCAGACACAGGAAGGCATTCTCATTTTGTGGTGTCTTTCTCATGCCATCCCCTCAAACTAATGGTCCCTTCTCTAGTCTCTGTCCATTGAAACTAATTCTTCAAGGTGATTCTCCTTCCTCTATGACAGTATCCCCACCCCTACGTGTCCAAGAGCACCTCTGCTGACCCACAACTCACTCACACCTCCATTTTGGTTGTTTCATGTTGCCATGGGGATATCCAACAGGGGCTGACATCCTCTTTCTTGGACAGTTAAGTATCTGATTGAGGGAATGGGGGAAGGAACCCAGCATGTGTGACTCAGCCCCATCCTTTCCTCTCTTTTTCCAGAGCTGCCCTGTTCCATATCTCTGACCTAGGTAGATATGCTAAGTAAGGAAAGGGATGCATTGGGAACCCTACTGGCCACTCTCAACATCTTATTAGCTTCAGAGTTATATTTGTCTCCATTTGATTCTTAGTCTTATTTCTCAATTGGTGCTAAACCCAGATGGCACTTACGTAGTACAAACAATTACCAAATGCCCACTAACCTGGGTCACTCAGTGAAAGAGGAAGTGGCAGTGGCCATAGAACGACTGGTCTGTGTTGGTCTGTATGGTACACTGGTAACCAGTACATCATCTCTGGGGGTATGAGTACTCATCACTAGCAAAGGAGGCCCCACAGCAGCTTGGGTGACCCCTACCATCCATACAGTGTCCTCTGTCTGGGACCCAGTCTCCCCAGCAACCTGCAGATCACCCTGTAATCCACCTTCGAGAAATGCCAGGAAGGCGGTCTGGAAGGACAGGTGTTTGTGCTGTGGCTACTGGGCAATGCCCTCCAGAGTGAATTAGTTCATCGCTATCTGGTTTATAGATTAGCCTTGTCAATTTGCTCAGCACAGACCAGGCTCTCAGGCCACAGGCATCCTTCAGTGAGTAGATAATGAGGGTGTCCAACTCTGCAAACTGCCCCCCGAAAACCATCCATGCCTCACTCTCTCCCACATCCACACCTCACCTGCCCCCTGGCAGACAGAACCTTACCCGCTGATGGGCACTGCCAGCAGTGTGCTTCTTAAGACCGAGAACACAAAGAAGGCTGCCCTCACTGCTCGTCTTACAGCAGAAAACACATGTACACATGCACACAATCTCACCTCCAAGGAGGAACAAACTGACCTCAAGTCATTTCATTGCCTCAACCTAATGATAGACAGACTCAGAGAAATGCTTCAAATGTAGCCTCAACTTGAAAACTTTCAACAAGCTTCATCACAAAAAGTATCCCCTAAAAATAAAACCAGCAGGGGCTTATTGTTGAAGCTAGTTGATCAGTAAGTTGATTCATTATACGATTCCTTCTACTTTTGTGTTTGATTTTTTTTTATGACAAAGGGTTTGTTGTTGTTTGTTTGTTTGTTTGTTTGTTTAAATCCAACACTTAGGGATCTGAGCTGTTCCAGAGCCGGGCACAGGATTCTACCTTTCCTTGCTGGGGACCAACAGAACCAGAACCGGGGTCTGAACTTCAATTTCTAGTGACACAGATGGCGCTCCTTGTACAGTGCCATTCAGGCTCTCTGTGGGTCCTAACACCTGACCAAATGCTGAGCCCACCCTCGTTCAGACCCTCATAATCTCTCCACCTCCCCCCTCCACCCCCTCTCTGATTCCCAAAGATGCCTCCTCTAGGGTTCCTACTTCCGGATGACTCTTCTCCAACCCACCTTTTCCATGGCATTACTCCTCTGCTCCCAAAACGTCCATGGCTCCCCACTGTTTCAGAAACAAAGCTATATTCCATAGCTTAGCCATCGAAGCCCTCTTATAAGATCCACCATCCCAGCTGCACTTCTCACCACACTCTTAGTTGAGCCCCACTGAGCCACTTCCTCCTCCCTAAATAACTGAAGGATTTCCCTATTTCTCTGTTTGGGGTGCTTTTCTCCAGCTACACTTTTAAATCTCACCCATTCTAAGACCTTATCCAAATGCACCAACACAAGAAAGCCTTTCCTGACACCCTCCACCCCCCTACTCCCAAGTGCCTGAAGGTGTTGGCTGCTCCTCTCTGCCTCTCCCATACTTGGTACTCACCTTCATCAACTCGCTTATGGCTCTGATTGTCCGATTCCTCCATATGTCTGTCTCCTCTTCTAAATTAAGATGCTTGAAAGCAAGGAGTATGTTCTATTCACCTCCCTATCCTCAGAGCCCAGCAGTGAACCCAACACAGGTGGACACTAAGTAAATGCTGGCTGACGAAAAATGTTAGGTGTGTGCGCTGAGTGGAGGGCAAAAGGAGGAGGGGCATGTGAGAGAGAGCAAGTGAGCGAGCTTGGCCAATTTTCTGAATAAAGGTGGGGAGTTGTCCACGGCAGCCTCTCCCCTCTCACTTTCTCCATACATGAGGCCCCTCTCTTTGTGGTGAAGGAACTCTGCTGTAAGAATGACTTGACCATGCTTGGCCCTGGCACGACCAAGGGACAAGTGATGAATGCAAGTAGATTTCCACAGGACCGATGAGAAAAGAGGATGTAACTTCCCCTAACAGATGATAAAACCAGGCATTTCCACTTATACTATTATTTTAGAGTGCTAAGCAACAAGAAAAAAAAACAGACCTGAATTGGTGAGTTTTCTCTATCATCTAGAATGTTCAGGGCCTCATGAAGAACTGTAGCCTGTAGCTGGCTACCTCCTCTGAGCCTCCCAAGCTGCCCGGGGAGGAGCACAGACCCCAGAATTTGGCAGGCTCTAGGTAAATACGAACTGGATTAATAAAAGTTTATTCTGTCTTTTGAGCCTTCATTTCAACACTTGTCAAACAGTTTAATTTTGAATCAATGCAATAGTTTTCTTTTTGCACTGGGAAAAAAAAAAAAAGTTTAGACCAGTAGGAGACCACAGAATTCCCCTAAAGGCAGGCTGTGTGCACTGGCAATGATAGCCTGGCTCCTGCCTCTGTCAGAGGAGAAGGGGGCTTCTTCTGTATGCCTGGGCTAGAGGGTACTGGTTCGTAGGGTATTAGCAGTTCTGTCTTCACTGGGGGGCTGAGGGCCACGTGGGAGCCAGATGAAGATGGCACACAGAACCCACTGCTGCTAGAGAGCCCCAACTGCAAGGGAACTGCCTGGCCTGGACTTTTCAGGGCTGAGTCTTTGGACAAGACCAATCAAGCCTCCTGCACTGACTGCATTGGGTCTACCTTCCTCTCCTGGTCCCTTGGCAGGACAGCAGTGACTGCCTCTCTATCCCTCACCAGGACACGGAGGCTTGTTCACTGAGGATTTGGGAAGCATCCTGTCATGGGCCAAATTGTATCCCCCTCCCGAATTCATATGTTGAACTGTCAACACCCAGTACCTTAGAATGTGACTATATTTAGAAGCATATTCTTTAAAGAGATAATTAAGTTAAAATGAGGTCATGTGGTGGGTCTTAATCCAACATGACTGGTATCCTCATAAGGACACAGATGGATATATCAGAGGACCATGTGAGGACACAGGGAGATGACCATCCACAAGCCAAAGACAGAGATCTCAGAGGAAACCAAGCCTGCCGACACCTTGACCTTGGACTTCTAGCCTCCCAACTGAGAGACAACTGAGAGAAAACACATTTCTGTCGTTTAGTCCAGCTAATCTGTGGTGTTTTGTTATGGCAGGTCTAACAAGCTAGGACCCACCCTGGTCTGATCCCAGATACACTAACCTGTAGAGACAGGGCAGCCTCCTCTCCAGAGATATGAGGCTCTGTTCCCCTTCCCTGTCAGTCTAAGGAAAACTTGACTTTGCATCTTCAGACCTTAACATCCAGGTAGGGACAGTTCCTCATAGTCCTTTATCTATCTTTGCAAGTCAGTTCAGAGACGGGACATGCCCAGGGAACAAGGCCAGACTTTGGTAGGCTTCAAGGAGGAAACTCTGAGACACGGCAGCCTGACAGGCTCTCAAGCTGCATTCAAGGAGCTAAGCGCCCTGGACCCAGCAGTCTCTTCTTCAACCCAATTCAACAATTCCATCATGTGATGGGGGGAAGGAGGAGCAATCCTGGGCCCCTAATCTCAGCTCATCCATCACAGGACACTTGCCCCTGACAGCACTTAGGCCAGAGTGATGTGGGGACTTTCCCAAGAAAAGTGATCCAGGAATCTGCCACTTGCAGGCATACTCCTGCAGACCAAAGACTAGAGAATTCCAGCTCAAAGTATTCTCTAGCCAGCTAGAGAATTCCCTTCTCTGGGTGCCCAAGAGGTCTTGTTCCTGGAAGTCTGGAAGTGTGATCCCAGGGCAATGGGAGTGTCTGCAATTGCTCCTGGGGGCCTCTCTCCATCTTTCTCACTTCTTGTCCATAGAACAGGGCTATCCCCCATGAGAGATCCCTGAGCAGTTTCTCAGATTCATAGTGAAAGGGTAGAAAGGAGCCACAGCAGGGGAAGGGAACACCAACAGGAGATCCCTGCTGCCCCTCACCACCCGTTCTAAACCCCGAGCTTCCGTGCTCCTTCCCATGCCCCTGAGGAAGGAGAGGAGCAGGGGGAGTCCAAGCTTTGCAGTCAGACTGGCTTGGGTTTAAATCCTGGCTCTACTCCTTAGAGCTGGGTTAGTTTTTGACCTTGGGTAATATATATTAACCTCTCAGGTTACTATGTAATGGAGATAATACCTGCCTCACACAGGGCTGGTTGGAGGGTTATGAGAGAGGACAGAGTAAACCACCCTACTCAGTGCCTGGCCCAGTAAATATGCAATGCTTAGCCTCTCCCCTCTCAGAGAACATGTCCCTAAGTGCACTATTCCAGAAGACGGATTTAGCCAAGACCCCTTATCAGGCCCTAACTGCTGGGGTTGAGGGAAAAAATATATGACATTGACTCCCTTTGAGAAGTTACCAAATCCCCTAGAGCCAGCCCCTAGTTAGGCAGACCCTGCGGCTACAAACACAGTGCACATGCTCTGAACTTTCTGTTTCTCTAGCAGTATCAGACAGGAAGGTCCAGGCCGCCAAAGCTTCCAGAGCAGAAAGTGTCCTATTAATCTTGTGCTTACTCTTAGAACCCCCTGGCACCTTCCTCAGCTATCCCACCAGGGTCTCTCAGGCACCCCACTTGGCGAGAGTGAGCGGGCAGGGTTTATGTTGTTCACGGGCCATATGGGGGTAGGCACCTGGCAGAGAAATCACAGGCAGGAGATGGATTTGGGAGACTCCAAACATGGAGGCTGAAGCTGAAGCTGGGCTCCAGGAGTTGGGGGCAGGAAGGGCCATGTCCTGATCACATTCATGGAGCAGGAAGTCCCTGGCCCTGGGCACTGGTGTTGGGAGAGCCCATTTAACTCAGCGGTGGCTTTGACAGAAGACAGTCAAGTTGTACTGGTGGCCCAGAGAGGCCCCACAATTGCTCCCCGTGGACATCACACTCTCACAGAACACCTATAGCCAAACAGGCAATTGCTCCCAGGGTTGCTTAGGAAAGGTTCCCATATACAGTGTGTGATGATGATACAAGACTTGGGTCTCATGTAGCCTGTTGCAGCCTTCTCACACCAACCCTCCTTCGACTGTCGCTAGATTTATTTAAAATTCTCTTTCAGGGGCGCCTAGGTGGCTTAGTCAGTTAAGTGTCCGACTTCAGTTCAGGTCATGATCTCATGGTCCAGTCCGTGGGTTCAAGCCCCACGTGGGGTTCTGTGCTGACACAGCTCGGAGCCTGGAGTCTGCTTCAGATTCTGTGTCTCCCTCCCTCTCTCTCTCAATCTCTCTCTCTCTCTCTCTCTCTCTCTCTCAAAAATAAACATTTAAGAAAGTAAAAAAAATTAAATAAAATTATCTTTCAAATACAGATAACCATGACATTTGAGGACTAGATTCATGACTCTGGAGCAGCCCTTAACAGTTCTCAAAGTGCTCTGATTAGTAGGCAGGATATGGAGGGAGAACTTTGTCCTACCTTAAGTCCCCGGTTAACACGAGATCCCAAGTCACTGAAGCCCAGATATTATCCAATCTGCACCCCAGCCTCCCTAAGGTGGTCTTCTCAGGCTTTCTCTCTGGACTAAGGGGAAGCATTCCATTGTGTAGCCAGAAGGACCCCAGGTCCATCCTGAAGAAGAGGCTGTGGCTGGATCTGGGTTCTGAGATCTGGCTGGACAGTCAAGCTGAACAGAGAGGATGGGCCCTGGGTAGACACAGACACAATCAGCAATAAGGACTGGCTGGATCTGTAGCATACGTGATAAGGAAGAACCCAACTTCAGCAGGCAGCCACCACCAGCACCCACCTGCTCAGAGCCTGAACATGCTTGGTGGAAACTGCTCTCCTTTTACACAAGCACCCCAGCCACTCAACAGGCAGGCTCCTGGCCGGCTTACTGAACTGTGCTGGCCTCTCCTCTCCACCCCCACACCCCTACCTGGGTTACTGCCAAGGGTTCTCTGACTCTAGTCCCTCACCCCACCTCCCAACCCACTCCAGATCGCCATCTTGCTTCATATCCCTTTACGGCTGACACTCTGGGGTCTCCAACAGATGAGGTGGGTTGAAACCAACTTGTCACTAATGATAAAGTAGATAACCCAAGAGACTTTTTGTATAAATTAGATTAGATTCCAGTTTATCTTGCCCCATTCCAATGTACTTTATAGAGTGGGAGGAATTCAGCCAGGAAATCAGCAATTGCCTATAGTGCTCAGGAAGTAACAGTTTCTATGGCACCACGGAACAACTATGCAACTTCCCACTATTTTAGAGACTTACTTCCAAACACATCTGTGTGTCTACGTATATATTTATTAGGGCTGGCTGTGTATCCTTAACAATCTGGCCACATCCACCAAGTGCTTCTCACAGGCTAATGTCATCTGACACATGCAGACTGACCATCTTCCCACCTCAACATGAAGAGTCGATCTTCATGGTAAACTTAAGACTGTGAATAATCTGACCTCTCGACGTGGTGGCAAGATAGAATGGAAAAAACATGGGTTTGAGGATCAGGTAGATTGGGCATAAGTCTTATTTCAGCCTCTTGCCAGCTGGAGAACCTTAGGAAAGTCACTTCTCTTGAGTCATTTTCCTGCTGGGTGAAAGCCCTGAGAGGCCCCTGTGAGATGTAAATCTGCACAGATGGCTCTGTGCTCCATGCCTGACACCCCAGTGGGGACTTAATAAATTATGATTTCTAATCCTGGTTCCCCATATAACCCCATTCCTCAGTTCTAGCCAAACCAAACTCCTGGCTGTTGTCCGCACCTGCCCCTTAATTCACCATCCCCATGCCTTCCTTTGTGCATTGCTGTTCCCTCAGCTAGAAATGCCTTTCACCCAGAGAAAGGGGAGTCTCTGCTCCCCATCTTTCCTTCCAGACACATCTCAAATGCCACTTCCTCAGCAAGCCAGGTACCCCAAGTGCTTCTTTCTCTGAATGTTCTCTTTGTGGTTATTATTGCCTGTTTTGAGGAAGGCGTACACTCAATTTCGATCCAAGCAGGGGACATGTCTCACTCATTTCATGTTCCCACCACCACAGTCCTCAGCATAAAGGATGGTCAAAAATCATTTGGTGACTGAAATAATAAATGAGGTCACAGGTCTATTGGCTTCAGAGTACTTGGAACTATGCTCTACCTCTGCTCCTGCAGGGGGACTTTCCTTAGATCCAGTGGGCCAGTTCTGGCTTTAGGGCTTCCATGGCCTCCCTCCCTGCCAACCAGGCCAGGATAGCGTGCCCCTCAGGCATCCACGTTGCTTACCCACAACACTTTCCATCCTCCACCCATACACCCCACCCAAAACCTCAGCCTACTTGACTAAGGCCCTGCTGCCCACAGCCCTTCCCCAGCTTCTCTTGGGGCTGGAAGTTCTCTCTGTGGCCCAGGCTGCAGACAGTCAGACTTCCCAGTGTCATGCCCAGCACCTTCCTGGATGGCTCTTTCCTATACCCGCCATCCCCTCTAGGATGCTGTGAGCCTAGTACCTCAGACCACATGGCCCTGGTTCTTCAGATGCCAGGATGCTGTGTTCTCAAAATCTTCAAGGGGTGACCATGAGTCTGTAAGAGCCTTCAAGCCCGTTAGGTGGCTGAGCCAAGGTAGGCATGAACAGAGAATACACAGAATATAATCACTTCTTTGGGGTCATAGCCTCAGAGTTTCAGGCCACAAAGCCTCCTCTCTCCCAAACCCTGTTATGGAGCAGGACTTTGGCATGTGGCTTAGGACAGAGAAACTCCTGCAGAGCTTTGTGGCCACCCTCCCCCAGCCTCCTGCCTTCATCCCACCCTACGTTTGCTGCAAGTCATCTCTGCTCAGAGGCCAACTACCCCCTGCACAGTCCTGCTGTTCTCTTAGTTAGACCTCTGAGCAAATCCACCTCCCCTGCAATTTTGCATACTTCCCTGTAATCAATACTGCTTGGATGATACCCTCTTCAGGCTGACAGAGACATAGGCTGTGGGACTGCTGCCTCTCCCTAAAGATAAGCATGAGTTCTGTGGAATGCTTACATCACTGCAAACTGAAATCTGCCTCTTCTTTAATTCTCTCTCCTGTCACCACCATGGACCCCCAACATTGCCCTCTGAGCAACACAGAATATGATAGCTCCCTCCTTGACTTGAAAATCACAGTCATGGCCCTGGGATCTTCCTGTCAGTCCTCAGGTCCTTTCAAACCTTGCAGGGCACAGACTCCAGCTTCACAGCAGCAAGCATCCCTCCTCCACCTGCTCCCAGAGTGGGGTGTGTCCAGCCTTGGCCAGTGCAGGGAAAAGTGGGATGATCTTCTAGCAAGGTCTAAAGACAGGATGTCTATTAATGCATCCAGGATAAGGCAACCTATATGGGCTTTTCCACATGGTCAGGTAGGAAACTTACACCATCCATTTTTGGAGCCTACGGACAGGATTCTGCACCCCCTGCCACATGCCACATCTCACGGAGCTGGTTTGGGTGCTCAGCTCTCTCTGCTGCCTTTGCCCTATCCATGGGTGACCGGCCACCTGAAACCAGGCTGTTCCTGCCTGCCATGTACTTCTGCCTTCTGAACTTCCTGTTCCCCTTCACCATGGCTGTCCTTTCTCTGTCACACCTGGAGGCCCAGAGACTGTAACTTTCCCCTGAAATTTCAGAAGAATCCCGCTAGATGATGTAAATCACTCTTCTTGACAAAGCATTTTTTTCCGGGCTTCCTGAGAAGAGGATGACATGATAACAACACCGTTTGTTGACGGCACAGGATAAGCCAAGCACCGCAGGCAACATGGTTTGTGCATCCTCTCATTTCATCATCACAAGAACCAAATGAGATAGGCTTATTATTGTGCCCATTTAACAGATGAGGAACTCAGGGCTCAAAGCAGCAACAGCAAATCCGTGTAAAGTGGAATTCAAAGGGAGGCCTGTCTGGTTCAAAGCGGGGGGCCTCAGAGATCAGGGAGGCCAGGTCCTCACGGTGGAGAACACCTGCTGCCTGCCACGCTGGAAGGAGGGGGATGGGCAGGGGTCAGTTTCCTCATCTCCAGCAGCAGGACAATAATCCCCGCCCGAGGCATTGTGCAGTTCCAGTGAACTGGCGCGGCGAAAACCTAGACGGACGCACAGGGTGGCTGTTGTTGTTGTTACCGGGTGAGCAGCACTGCATGGAAGAACCAGATGTCTTGGCTGGTCACAGGAAGAGCTTATGTAATAAAACTTTTTCATGACATCCAGTCAAGGTCAGGTGTCAGAGCCAAGAACTATTCCTTCGCTTTGGTAAAATGTTGAATTAGAAGAATCTTCCTTTCCCATCCAAATTCAAGTTCTAACTTCTCCCCTCCCCCTACTGCAATTCTCTCTCCAATCCCCCTGCCTCCCTCCCCTTACCTGACTTGGTTGCTTACTGAATCTGGAGTTCGATACCACATCCCTGGTACACCCAAGACAGTCCTGTCACCCCAGGACCCTACCCAGCTCGGCATTTGTCTGCCTCCTTTCTCTCTCAAAAGTGTCCCAACTTGGACAATAAATTAAAACTAAAACTCTGGACTCGTTTTAAAAAAAATCGTTTCTCTGTCATCTATTTGTCTCCCATGAAATGGGAGTAGTTTCACCCATCTCCTGAGACAAGCCCTTTGTAAACCCCGCCAGAGCGGGAAGCTCCCCCTACCTTTCCTCTGGACGCAGCTTTCCATGGGGCCAGTCTAGCCACACCTCTGCTGCCTTCGTCAAGCCGCGCAGTGTCCAGCTAGCTATTCCTGAAAAAATCTCTTTGATTCTGGGGAAACAAGGCCCAGTGTTGGGAGGAGGAAACTCTTGCCCCTGAAGAGAGAGGAGTTGCCACAAGTGCATGTAAGAAACAAAGGTAACCGATTCTGGGTGTTCGGAGCCTGAGCTGTGGCTCTGCCCTTCTCTCTTCCCTAATCCCTACTACAAACCTTTGGCTCCTATACAACCACCTCTCTCCCTTTCCCCTCTCTCCTTCCTTCCTTCCTTTCTTTCCTCCTTCCCTCTTTCCTTCCTTCCTTCCTTCCCCTTTCTCTCTCACGCATGCACACATGGTCAGGAGTTCCTTTTGGCAAGGCTTTCTGGGCTTTTCTGCCAGAAGCAGGTTGGAGAAGTTTGCTAAGACCTCTTGGGATAGCAGTGCAGTCACAAGAGTGGTCCTCCCAGTTAGAGTGGTCCCTGCCCAGCTGAGAGGCCCAGCTACATGTACACAAGTCACTGTGGATTTACGTTTTCACCCGCAAGTCAGGGGAGGAGTTCTGACTATGTCCACTGAGCACAATCCCAGCAACCAGCAAGCACTGGCTATCCCTGAGCAGGTGGAGATCAACCCTGGGATTTGGATGAACCCTGCCCTATGCCTGTCCCCATCACCAGGAGGAAACAGATGTACCTAAAGCAGAGCCACCGGGGACCGGCTCAGCAGCTATAGGCCTGGGGAGGGGCCAGGCTGCGATCGATTCCCCAGAGCCTCACTTGGGTTAAGAATCGGTTCTTGGACATTTGTCAGAAGGCTCTCCACCCACTCACCTCTGTATAAGTCATTCCTAAGTCATTCCTGGACAACCCAAGCCCCAAGTCTGCAATCCATGGCTATCCTTGATTCTTTACCATGGATGAGGAGGCTCTGTACCCATTTTAGTATTGGTAAAAATAAACAAACAAACAAATAAATAACACAAAAACAAAAACTGAAAACAAGATAAGGTAGAAACTTCCCAGAGATCCAGCTGCATAATTTAAAAGAGCCATGAGGCTTAACAAATTTTCCATCAAAGTTGAACCCAGACTTCCTTGTTTTGTTTTCCTTTGGCAATTACCACATACCAGGTAATAATCTAAGTGTTTGACACGCATTAGCCCCGCTCTGTCTTAGCAAACTAAGGTGACCGCTGTGCCATGGCAAAGGCAGAACCTGTCCTTGGGTGGCTGGAGAGTGAGGAACCTGGCCCGGCAGAAAGGTGTGGAAGGGAGAGGTAAAGAGAGGAAATCCAGCCTCAGGGTCACTCAGTCTCCAGGCAGCAATACAGATTCTAGATAAGGTCCTCCCTCCTCCCCTGACAGCTATGGCCCTCCCCCAACCAACTGGACCCCTGACACTGGTCCTACTCACAGGCCTCTGCTTGCAGGAAGGAGGTCCTCAAGGCTGGATACCTTCCCCAGATGGGTGCCACCCACCACCCCCACTCCAACACTATACAGGCAACTTTTCGGGACTGATTGGATACGTCCCTAAAGTTCGTTAGGGGGAAAAAGTGTGTGGGTCTTGGAATACATCTTTCTGTAGAGCTGACGGATTGGTAATTGTATTCCCAGAAAAACCATTCAATACACATGTACCCACACAGAGCACTAACAAGTAGGAGTGTCCATACCATAAAACCCTCCCTACTTTCCATCAGCCCGCATAGAGCTAGGCCATAGCGCAGAAAGGGAGGACGCATGAGCCTTCACACCCACATTCTCATTGGCTACCAACAGACTGCCTTCTGAATTTTTGACCTCTGAGATTCCCGCTTTAGCCATTCTGCAGACTGAATTCACCCTAAACCTGGTCTTTTTCCCATTTTTCATTGCCTAATGCAATCTCCATCTGGACCTCCTGGCAGCCCTTCTCTGGCCAACTCACCACACTACAAAGGAGAGAGCCCCAGGCCAGAGAGCCAGGAGGCCTGGCTTCTGCCGCCAGCAGCAGGTGACCCTGCATAGGTTCCTTTGGGTAGCTTCACCATCCGTGTGTGTGTGTGTGTGTGTGTATGTGTGTACATATATAGGAGAAACTACCAGGGGCTCTCTTCTGATTCCAAAAGGAATCACCCATCCTCACTTCCCTTCCCCCTTCCAAGAATCTCCTCCATGCTCTCATGCTACTGACAATGCCTCATTCTTCTCCCAGCACATGAGCACAAAATGTCAGTGTCCAACTTGATGACTTTCTCTCTCCTTCAAACCCAGTCAGTCACCAAATCCTGCAGAACTTCTGGACAAGATCACTCACTCTTCATCTCTATTGCCACTGCATTGATTTACACCCAAAGCTACCTCCATGGGTTATTCCAGTAGCATATTCTCACAGGAAGTTGCTCCTTGGCCCTCCAACCTACCCTTTTCAGCCCTGAATCCTCCTGAAAACAGAGTTCACCATGTGTTTTCCACACCAAAAGACCTTCAATGTCATGGGAAGAAAATGTCAATTCCTTAGCTTCAAAGTTCAAGGCCTTCCCTGACCTCTCTCCAGCCTAAGACGCCAGTCTCACCTCTCCCAATGTCCCCTCCCCACCCCACCCTCTGACTCTAGCCATGTGGGCCACTCCTCACTGGGCTTGTCCCAGTCTTTCAGGTTCTGTTCTTGTTTCTTCCCTCATCACCTGTGCAGAATAGTCTACTCTTTTCCCCCTTTACTGGGGCAGACATTGCAAAAGCAGCCGGCTCTAGGCCCATGGTTACCACAAACTCTTCCTGGACATCTGCTAAATGTAGGGCTGCCCACAAGAGTCTGAAGTGGATGTGAATAGAGACACACAAATAAAGCACCTCAGTACCATAGCACAGTTCTCCAGCTGATGCTACATGTATATATTAGAGAGAAGAGTAAAAGTGACTTGGGGAGGGGGCGGGGAGAGGTGCTTCAAGAGTTTGATCTGCATCCTGAAGTTTTAATAAGAGTTCATTCAGCTCACAGAGCAGACAAAGAGCTTTCCAGGAAGAGCAAATAGTACACGCAAAGACAGAGAGGCACAAAAGATAGGATCTCTTAAGCTACTCAGTTTGGGGAACAGTGGAGACGCAGCTGACGAGCTAAAGTATCGCCAGCCTTTGCAGAGCCTGGAATGCCAAACAAGGATGTTATCCTTTATCCTATCGAGGAGACAACCCTATCCCATCTTGTGTAGACCTTTCATCCACAGATACAGCACAGGGCCACCATGACTACATGACAGGGAACACGGTGATTAAGAGCATGGTGCACAATGAAGGGTCATTTCACTGTGTGCATAAGGGCGTATGTGACAGACAGAGGAAATGAAAGCAAGAATTACAGCGGAGCACCAAAGTAAGAATTACCTAAGGAGTACTAAGTAGAAATCATAAATTTCCTGAAGACAAAGCTGAGTTAGCAGCCCCCTGGAAGATTGCAAGGCCTTGAGGAGATCTGGGTCTGAAGCTAAACAGATTGCATCTCCCAGATTATTTATTGAGTGTGTCAGAGATAAGAATGGATGTCTTGAAGCTCTGCAAGGGCAAGAGCTGACTCTCAGAGTCTATAAGGGATCCAGCCCACCTTTCTGAAACCACCTGTGGGTTCTTTGAAAACCGAGATACCTGGATGCCAGCAAGTGTTGCAACCAAAGACTGATGCCAGGAAACATAAAGTGGAACCACTGTAAGGAGGAAGCAGGAAAAATAGTGACTCCAGAAAAGACAAAGCTGCCAAAAACTTCAGCCTAGGTGTGCCCACACCAAGTGGTGACGATGTCACATCTCCCCCCCCACCCCAAGTGTCGCCTCTTGAATGGGGATGCACAGCCTGGGAACTTAAGAAATGGTTAGATGCCTCATCAGTTGCATTCCCATTAGCTTTTCTTTCTTATATTTTGCAAGAGGGGATCCGCCAGAGGATTTTAAGTAGGTTAAGTGTCATAAACAGGTTTGTATTTCAGGAAAGAAAAATCTGATGGCCACGTAAAAACCAACTTCCAAATTTTATTACATCAAATGGGATAGCCTAAAGGGCATGCCATTCTTCTCCAAAGCTGAATTGTCTTGGAATCATTCCCCCATCCTCACTTCTGAAAGTCATCCAGTCAGTCAGTCAGTCAGTCTGAAGACAGATACCATATACTCCCTGGCCCCCCGGCCCACAGATTCTATCTCTCCAGAGTTCTCCCAACTGTCTCACTCACCGCTTCTATTCTGGTGGATTTTCAGTGTCCTAACTGGTCCCGCCACCCCCGGGTCTTTCCCCTCCACTCACTCCTTCCACAGCCACAGAGGGCTAGAGCAGGCCCCATCTCAGGCTTCATCAGAATCACCCCTGGGGGAACTTGGGAACACCATCCTGGACCCACTTCATTCAAATAGTTTAAAAGCTCCTCAGGTTTGCAAACCATGGTCCTTAATCCTTGCCATAGATAGAGAAGAGCACCACCCAGGAATGTGTTAGAAAGCAGATCAGGTTCAACCCTGACTTAGGAATCAGAATCTGCATTTGAATTAAGACCCCCCTCGTGATTCTTAAGCTTGTTAAAGGTTGAGAAACTCAGCTCCAAAGGGTTGCCTGACCATTCATTCCACAAATATTTACTGGATTTTCTCCCTGTCTGGCTAGGGGTTGGAAGGGTCAAGGGCCAAGGTCCAGGACTTTGAGCTCACAGAACCATCAGTCAATCACTTGATTAAAACCTGTCACTGGCTCCATGCTTTCTAAGTCCAAACTTCTGTACCTGGCCGTCATGGCCCATGGCCCACTGGGGCCATGTTTCATCCTTGTCACCAGCTTTATTGGCTAGCACTGGCTCTGGACTAGTTAGTTAGACCACTTGCCGCTTCTCAGGACTAGCTGGTGCTTGCCCTGCCTACACAGATCTCAGCCCAAGTCATGTTCTACCTGGCTCTGCCTGGAGCCACCCAGGAGAAATCCTCCGAGATGGATCACACATGTCACCCCTTTCTTGAAATTATCCCAGATCTTCCCTGCTCAGGTGAAAGACAGGAATTCCCACAACTCTTTGCTCTTCCCTCCTTCATGACATTTGTCATTCTACTCGGTCTCAAAACCAGGGCACCTGCCATAGAGACCCCAGTAGAGATCATGATTCTCAGTTTGTCCCCTCAGTAGCAATAAGCTAATAACTGGCACGTCATCTACTTTCTAAGTAAGAATAATAATAATAAATGTATGAATAAAATCATGGATGAATGCAGTAAGTGAGAAATGCACTACTCTCTCTCCTCTCCCACTTCATAGTTGTTTAAATATTAATTTAAGCAGAATACTAGTGGGCTGCCTTTCAAGCTCAAAAGAGAAATAATCTCAAAATCAAATAATATTTTGTTTTCCAGATACAAATAATAATCAAAGACTGAATATCTTGAAGATGAATTTTGTGCACAGCCAACTACCTTCCTGTATTTGGGCGTTTAACTTCACAAAATGCAACGTACAATTTGGAAACACTTCTGATTTGCATTATAATCAATTAAGAGACTGGGAAAGGAAAGAGACAGACGAAGAGAAAGATGGGAAGTAGACCAAAATATGGAAAGGGGGACAGGCCGATACCAAATATCCAGCTTCTCTAAAAGTAAAAATACAACACTCTGGGTTTGTGTTTTAAGAGGATTAAACACCAGTTAGAATACTTGTTTCAATCCTATGCAAAGTTTGGAACTTCTAGTTTTTAAATACATAATCTTATTCTCATTTGAAGAAAAACTGCAGATCTGGAATTGGGGTGTCATGAGGAAGAGGACAGCCCACTTTAAGTAGGACTATCCCCATCTGGCAGTCTCCTGGGACTGCAGTGGCTTGAGATTTTGATCGGCATGTTGCATTTTTGCAATTAGGGTATAGAGTTGGTCTCAGTCAAGGCGTTGCATCTGACCACACTGAACAGATATGCTTGGGCAAAGAGACCCTAAACTGCCCGATCCCCCCTGTGCTCTCTAGATTACTCCGATGCTTCAGTGACATACTGCACAAAACTGAGGTGACTGACCATCCAGCGCATCTCCAGGGCCATGCTGGCACCTGCAGGGGTGAGGATTGTCCATAGATTCCAGGCAGGGTTGGGTGAAAATTAGAAGCAGATACACGGGAGTTATACCCTCCTCCCAGTCTTCTGGCCAGAGAAGAGGAGGGGGATTCCTGCCCTGGCGTCTGGGACACGCTCTGGGGCCCTAACTGGCACTGACCCCCACTCCTCGAGTGGTTCTTGCCTCTGAGGGCTTTCGATTAGCTAGGCAATGTACCCGCGGGGGCTCCCGGTCCGGAACGCGCAGGGGACCCGGGGCCTGGGGACAGCCCACTGACCTGGGTGCTGGGCTTCTCTCCGGGCGGCTCAGGTGTGAGGGCCGCTCCCGTGTCCCTCCCACCTCCGAACATGAGAGCCGAGAACCGAACTGCAGGCCACTGACCCACCGACCAACTGACCGACCAACCAGCGGACCGAGCGGCAGCGGCCGGGTCCGGAGCCCACGTGACGGGGGCGGGACCCACGAGAGGCTAGTCCCTGAGCCCCCGCTTCTCCCCGCCCTCTTTCCCCAGGGACCGCCTCTCCACTCCCCTTCCTTCTCTGGCTCCGCAGCGGTCCGCAGGGACCGGTCAGCCACCGGTTCCCTGTCCTCGGGGACCGGCCTGGTCAACCCCGCCCTTTCGAACCTGCCTTCGCCTAGTCAGCCCAGCCGCGGCCCCGCCCCCTGGACGGCGCTCCGAGCCCACAAGCCCCGCCTCCCGGAGACCACGCCCCCTGGCGCCCCGCCCCGCTCCTGTAGCCTCCCGGTCCTGCACCCTCCCGGCCCTGCACCCTTCCGACCCCGGAGAGACCAACGGGCGGTTCCTGGCTCTAATGCTGCCAGTCCCCTGGGTTTCTACAGCCCTTCAACACCCTTCATTCCCCAGCCGTAGGAAATGAAAACGAGGAAGCAGAAAAGCAATTTGTATCTAGAGTTGCAAAGAGAGAGAAGCCACAGGAAAACCGATTAGAGGCACACCCAGAGCATAAACACTTTGGGTGTCCGGACTTTCCGGACCCGTTGGATCCAGTCCAAATTGAGGTTGGCCTGAAGGCAGCCTCATTCCCTGTCTCTGATCAACCCGTCTGGAAGCCTCTGCGTCCCCCTAGAGTCCGGCTGCGCTGGAACCCCGCGACCTGGGGCGGAGGTCCCCCTAGTGGACACTTTGCGCCTGGTCTTGTGAATAGCTAAGGACAAGAAGCACTTCTCTGTGTTCAGCACCAAGAGGGAGGTTTCCTGGCCCAAGAGCTTTGCCGACATCTGACCACAGGAATGGATTCTGGAATCAGGGCAGGACTGGGTCCTGGGGACTTAGTCCAACACGTTCCCCTAGTGTATGGCCTGAATCCCCTTAGGTTGTGCTGCTAGGTTGTTGCCTTGCCTGGGCCTCCCAGGACTGGTTGCTCAGTTCAGCTGATTAAAATCCCTGTGGGCCACAGATGGCATCTACACCGCAGACTCTGGCATAGTCCCCAGCTCTGGCAGGAGTCACTACAGCCCTGGCCTCAGTTTTTATCTACGTTTCTACAGGCTGGACAAACTCCATAAGACACATCTCTTTTCAAATTACCCTGGTGGTCTGAAATTACTAGTGTGCCCAGAAGGCTTTTACATGTGAACAATCCCTGCAAATATGAGACTCTGGTCACTGCAGGAACCTGGCCAGAAGCAGACCAAAGGCAAAGCCAGCAGAGGAAGGCTGGGGCCCACAAGAGTTGTGTTACAGCAGGACACCCTTCAGTTCTCTTTCACTTCCTTAAAATAGAAGCAGAGGCTTTTGTAGACCTAGGCGCTACAGTTCACATGAGTTCATGAGTGTTTCCAAATCCCATATGTTATTGCCCCAGTGAACACACTGCCCTAGCCTCAGCCCCTAGAAAATGCTAATCTGTTCTCAGAGTTATACAATTTCTTTTTTAAAATTACCTTTAAAAATGATGTAAGCCACTGGCTCTCAAGCTTATTCACACGTTAGAACCATGTTGGGGCAGGGGGCTTTAAAGATACAGCCTGGGTCCTACCTCCAGAAGGTCTGGCTTAATCCTCTGGGAGTATAGCCTGGTATTTGGATTTTTAAAAGCTCTTCAGGTGATTCTTACATGCAGTCAAGTTTAAGAACCACTGCTACAGGTCACCTGCACTTTCATCTTATTTCATCCTGACTAAACTCCAACAAGAGACCTCAGAGCTGAACAGTTCACCCAAAAGAAGCCTGAGATAAGTGTCCATGGACCTGAATGCTTTGCTGCCCTGGCTCCCAGGAAACAAAGTGGCACATTAACAAGGAGAAAATGTGTTGACCTAAAAGAGTGATTCTAGCTGTAGGAATTTAAAGCACTTGGGTGTGTTGTTAATGGCAGGTGCACCCTACAGAATTGTCAAATTGAAGTATATCACAGATAAAAGGCAACCCTCCTCTGTGCCTCCAAAGGAATTATGTGTGCACATAATTCTGCTCACTGATAATCCCACTCTCCCCTCCTCCTGGGGCAGTCCCTGTTCCTCATCCCCATGAAATAGGTAATGTCATTTTACCCATGGAGTAGGTAATGTCCACAAACCCATGGAGTGGGGAACATCGCCATGTTTATTTATTCATACCTTCCTCATTCAACAACAGATTGGGGCTCTGTATCTATTAGAACTGTGGATAATTGTGCTGTGTGCATGGGGTGAGTAATTCCATTCTGCCAGAGATCTACTCAAATGCTTTGGGGGGGGAAACGTTTCTTCATTGCCTATGGTCCTGCCTTGAGCTTGGCAGAGTTGGCCAAACAGCTGCAGGCACACAAAGCCAACCCTCTCATGTGACCAACCTAGGAAGACAGAGGCCTCAGCACATGACATAGACTGGCACCACAGCCTGTGCGTGTGACCCACACTAGGCTGAATTGGACAAATGCGTGGGAAAGATTTGAAGAAGCCCCTCTGGACATGTACAGCTGCCCTCTGTCACCTGTGCCACTTGGCATGCCTGCTGTGACAGGGAGCCACTTGCCTGCTACCTGGCTTCCATCCAGATTCCAGAATCTTCACCAAGGGCCTTGGTGTGCTGGGGAGCTTCACAGGGAATCCAGCACAGACAGCACTTCCTGAGAGCTTGTATGCTGAGGACACGTAGGCAAATATAACCTGATGAGGGTTATTTGCTTCGTGTCAGTTTTATTGTGTTTCTAGCAAGAAAAGAGACACAGGGGAAGGTAAAACAAAATGAGGCTACAGGTGGGGTCTTCACCCTTAGGCTGGTTTTCTGGAGGAAGTAGCTTTTGAAGGGCTTACAGGAAGCTCTTGTGCAGACATGAAAAACAGCCAAAGTGGGACAGAGCATTATTTTTAGGATGAAATGATGAATATATAGCTTACACAAAAGGTTGGATGAACAAACATACATATTTGATGCTTCCTTGGGCAATGAAAAGACTATGGGATTTGCAGTATCTTCTAGCCCTATTTTCATTTTGCGGCCGTGTTACTTTGGCTCACCTCAACTTCTCTTATCTCTAGACTGGCAATTATAAAGACTTCTGCATGTCTCAGAAGACATGGGGTGGGGATTAAACGATGTCCATAGTTGCAAACACTTTGTAACTGGCCAGTGGTATTCACATGTTGAATGGCTTTGCTTCACTATTATAGCTACTCAGCTTGGTGGAGGGGCAGAGCTAAGGGAAACGGAGATTCAACATCAGGAAGAGATTGTACTTTATTGAGGCAGTGACAAATGGAAGAATATCAACAGGCATTTATGAAAGAGGAAAGAGCTTTAGGAAAGGCCAGGAGGGAGACCAGGAGTACTAGAAGGTGGCCTTTGTTTCTAATTGCTGGCTGAGGGGAGTAGAGTAAAGAAAAGGATGGACATATGCAGATCAAAATGTGGAAGGCCTTGAGAAGGCCTTGGAAGAAGGCCTTGGAAGGCTTTGAGAGCCAGGAGGTTTGGACGGGTGATGGAAGTGGAAAATATCTGAATGACAATCTCATCTAAGGTCTTGGAAGATACCTCAGGCCATAACATCCGGGGAAGGATGCATATGCAAGCCCACTTCTACACCCTATGCTTGTCTGTGATCAGAGGGACACAATCTTGTAAAAGGGCTGTGGCCTCTTGTCCTGGAGAGCAGCGTCCACAGCCACAGTGCTTTCCCTCCTTGCTGTAATGCATCACTCCCGAGGTTGCATTCTCTTTGTCTGAAGTTTGTAAATGATCTGGTTTCCATCATTCCAGGCATAGAGCTGCTTATCTCTGGGGTTGTAATGGATCATGGAATGACTTCTTGGCCGCCTGGGGAAGAACAGTTTGGGCAGATCCTCCTCACCGATAGTGCCCAGTGGATCATAGACACAGGTGACACGATGGGGGCCGTGGCCACCAGAACTATAGACCACATAGAGAACCCCACACAAAAGGAATGCAGCTTCGGCATCCTGGCTTCTGCATGGGGTGTCCCATGAGTGTTCCACTCCCAGCGTGCCAGGTTCAATTTTAGTGAGAACCAAATGGCCGTAGATGCCTGGCCCTGAGTGGATAGCCCAGAGCCCATGCTCATCCACAGCCAGATCAATGTATGTGGATGGGGAGTGCTGGTAGACCAGCGCACGGCCTGCCCCTCCCGGGAGCAGCATTCGATCTTCCACAGTCCTCTTCTGCAGATTATATTTGATTATCTCATTGAGAGTCCCTTGATTGTGAAAAAACAG
The DNA here is from genome assembly GCA_028646485.1 of Cryptoprocta ferox. Lineage (NCBI taxonomy): Eukaryota > Metazoa > Chordata > Mammalia > Carnivora > Eupleridae > Cryptoprocta > Cryptoprocta ferox. The sequence continues at coordinate 47,717,113 of CM053575.1, forward strand.
AAAACCTTTGTGGATCACGTGGCCTGTTCCCTGCCAGGAATGTGTTAGGATGAACTTCCGCGGGGCTGGCTTGGTGCTATCCTCCATGAATGCCCGCATGTTTGCAAATTCCCACAGAGTTTTGTTTCTGGATCCAACTAGGAAATAAACCTTTTGGGAATTGCTGGCAGCATCTTTCATCCAAGAGCCGTGTGTATCCATAGTCTTCTTCACTATTTTCAGAGACTTTATGCCCGTCAACATGTTGTCACAGCCTGACCAAACAGGAGAAAAAGGAGACGGACTTTGTAAACATGAGATGTCTGCTTTTCTCACAGACTCCTTTTTTTCCCTTATTGTTGCATAGTTTATACACGTTACATTAGTTTCATGTGTACAACATAGTGATTCAACTTGTCTATATGTTATGCTTGCTTACAGCAAGTGTAGCCACCATTTGTCACCATACAACCCTATGACAATACCATTGACTATATTCCTATGCTATACCTTTTATCTTCATGACATTAATTTCTTAACTGGATGCTGTACCTCCCACTCCCCTTTACCAATTCTGCTCTCCCCCCTGCCCAACTACTAGTTTGTTCTCTGTATTTATGGATCTGTTTCTGCTTTTTTTTAAAAAACAATTTTTTTAAGATTTCATATATAAATGAAATCATATGGCATTTGATTTTCTCTGATTTATTTCACTTAGCATAATACCTTCTAGGTCCATCCATGTTGTCATAAATGGCAAGATTACTTTCTTTCTTATGGCAGAGTAATATTTTTTATTTAAAAATATTTTTTAATGTTTTTATTTATTATTGAGAGACAGACAGAGCATGAGCAGGGGAGGGGCAGAGAGAGGGGGAGACACAGAATATGAAGGAGGCTCCAGGCTCTGTCAGCACAGAGCCTGACGTGGGGCTCGAACTCACAGACCGCAAGATCATGACCTGAGCCAAAGTCAGATGCTTAACCGACTGAGCCTCCCAAGTGCCCTGAGTAATATTTCACTGTACATATATACCATATCACCTTTATCCACTCCTCTACTGGTGGACACTTAAGTGCTTCTATGTTTTGGCAATTGTAAATAATGATGCAAGGAACACAGGGATGCACATATCTTTTCAAATTTAGTGTTTTTGGTATTTTGGGGTAAAAACCCAGTAGTGGAATTACTGGATTATATGGCATCTCTATTTTGAGGAACCTCCCTACTGTTTTCCACAGTGGCTACAACGATTTACATTCCCACTAATAGCGCAAGAGGGTTCCTTTTGACTCCACATCCTTGCCAACATTTGTTATTTCTTATCTCTTTGATACTAGCCATTCTGACAGATGTAAGGTGGTAGCTCTTTGTGGATTTGATTTGCACTTCCCTGATGATTAGTGATGTTGAGCATCTTTTCAAGTGTCTGTTCTCACTGATTGCTTTTTTTTTTCCTTCAGTGTCTAGAATAAACTTATCACACACAGATCAATCGCAATTTATGGTATGGTTCAAAGAATCAAAGAATTAAATGAATAAATGGGTCTCTGTTAAGAGAGTTGCTGCCCAATTATAAGAGTCAACATTTTATTCAAGTCAGGATATAAACAGCTATTTGCTGAGTCAGAGACCCTGTTCATTTTCTTGGGGTTGACACCGTGAGAATCACTTAGGTGTGAAGCCACTTATTTCAATTCCATTTGCAAAGATCTTACTGGGGATCTACTGTGTACTTAGCTTACAATTCTCCCAGAACCATGCAAAAAAGGTATTAAGGATAAAAAAATATAATATCAATCCTAAACTGTGAAGAGATCACCTTCTAGTGAAGGATTCTGGCCCTTAATACTACTAGAACATTATAAGAACTCTAATCATCCATCCATTTATTTTTTCATGAATGCATGCATGTGGTCAGTCTGCAGACAATGGATACCTACAAAAGGCAAGATACTGAGCTAGGTGTTGTGCGGTGCCAATAGGCTGAAGTGCAGTGATAAATTGAGAATGGCTCTTGCTTAATAGGTACCTAACTACAATATGAAGCTTAAAGTGAATTTTTTACAAAAGGACAGAGAATGGTGCTATCATTCAAGGAAGGGGATAATCTGCATTTGAATTGACACTTGAAGGATGCCATTCAAAGATGGTTGGGAATAATATTCTTCACAGTTAACAAAACCATTTTTGGGAAAGTCCTTCACGATTAGTGTTAGGAAAGTAGGGCAGAGTTTAAAACAGTATAAACTAAATACTTGCTGTTGCCCCAAACTATATGCATAAAACAAAATAGATTGAAACCGGCTCTGTGGGGCACTTGGGTGGCTCAGTTGGTTAAGCACCTGACTTCTGCTCAGGTGATGATCTCATGGTTCATGGGTTTGAGCCCCGCATTGGGCTCTGTGCTGACAGCTCAGAGCCTGGAGCCTGCTTTGGATTCTGTGTCTCCCTCTCTTTTTGCCTCTCCCCTGCTTTGCTCTGTCTCTCTCTCTCTCTTTCTCTCTCTCTCAAGAACAAATTTTTAAAAAACATTAAAAAAAAAAAAGAAATTAGCTCTGTGCCTGGAATGTTGAGGGTAAGGCTAAGGAATACAGATTTTATTCTATAGGCAGGTAAGGAGCTACTGAAGTTTTTGAGCAAGAGTGAATCATGGTCAAGATTACTTAAACTGGCAGTTGTGTGTATGATGGATACATGGGAGGGAAATCCAAATCAGGGAAACCAATTAGGAGAGTATTTCTGTAATCCAAACAGGATCATAAGGGTCTAAAGTAGGTGGAAGAAGATGAAGTAAAAAAAAGGGGGGGGGGTTTACATTTTTCTAGCTCTTCTACCTTCCTTCATGCAAAAACCCTCCCTTCTTGGATGCCTGGGTGACTCAGTCAGTTAAGCATTGGACTCTTAATTTTGATTCAGGTCATGATCTTATAGTTTGTGGGATCAAGCACAGAGCCTGCTTGGGACCCCTCCCTGCAACACTCCCCCCCCCAAATAAATAAATAAACTTAAACAAAATCCTTCCTTCTTTATATTTCATGCTATCAACTCCTTCTAGTCTAAAGCACTGAGAGCTCCCCAGGACAAAGCCCATATGCATTAAGAGCCTGCGCACTTCCAGCCTCTTCAGCTCCACAGCACCTTGCTTTCAACCTACTTTAGCAACCCCCTCCACGCCCATACTCTGGATCCCTCTGCATCTCTTGGAACTGTTCCCTATTAGAAATGTAAAACTCTACTATCCTACCCTCTGCAACAATGCTTTACCTTTCCATTTCTCACTTCTTTGTTCTTACCTCCTTTGCTCTTCCATTTCCCTGGGCCCTGCAGTCCCTTGACCTCTGCTTTCTACCAGGCTGTCAGCTTCCTTTCCTATCCAACCTGGACCACTGTAGTATCTCTCTCACCAGCACCCTTTCCCACCAACCCCTAGTTATTCCACGATATTTACTCTACAAAAATCCCTGGCCCTGAATGAATTCAAACCTCTGGCTCTGTCCCAGAGAGCTGTGTGTGGTGGAGAAGATCTCGCAAAGGTGTCCCTACACATAGGGCATCTCCATCCTCAGCTGAGTCCTAGTTAAATACTGCTCTCTCCATGGTTAGTCCCCTATCTTCCACATAGCATGTATCTTAAATCCCACCCTCATACACTCACACTCTACTCCATCAGTCTCTTCACTAACAGCAGATTAACTCCTTTGAAAAAATAAATACCACCAGACATGAAGTGCCTCTACCTCCTGTCTTTCACTTATAATTTCTCTTAAGTTGTTCCTACCCTTACTACCCTCCCACACATCTTAGAAGAGGCCACGTCATTCCTCCTGTCCAAGACTAATTCTTTCACTTGTGCTCTGATCTCACTCTTTCCTGGATTCTTCTTAGCTCCCTCAATAAATTGCCTTCTTTCTGTTATCTTTAATTTCTCCTTCATGGCTAGTTCCTTAGCTTATAAACTCTTTGCTTATATTAAAAAACAATTCTCCCTCAATTAGGCAACATATTCTAGTTACTTCACTCTTTCTATCATTTTATGTAGTTTCTCTTCCAGAACAGTCTGGAAGAAGTCCACTTCTTCACCTCCCATCTTTCACTTCACAATAACTCCATAGAAACCACCCTCCATAATGTCACTAGGGACCTCCAAACTGAAAACTCAGACCTTTACGTTCATATCTTAGTTGATCTTCCCATAGCATGATGGTATTGAACAATTCCTCCTTCTTGAATATTTGTCTTTGATCTCTGTGTCACTACAATCTCTGTGTGTGCCTCCTACTTGCTTCTTCTCTGCTTCTTCTCTGCAATGACAGTGTCTGTTTTCACCAAAATGCCATTTCCTTTCCCTCTTCCCTACTTCTATATTCTCAGCTTTCTTTGTAGTTAGGCTGCACCCACTGACCTGTGTTCTCTCCAAAGGAATGTGAACAGAAGTGATGTGAGCCATTTCGACCTGGCCCTTAAATATGCTATCTTCCAGATGACCTTCATGTCTTGGAATTCTCTTGGTGTCCAAGCTAAAGAGGGATATGGGCCAAGATGAAATTAGTTCCACTGGTCATTTCAGGATCCATTAGGACTGAGTCATCAGCTCTAATGATGAACTTGTTGGGAATGCACCATTAGACAAGTCTCCAGAGTTACAGAGATAGGGAGTGGTGGCTTACTAGATGCATGAGGAATCCTGTGGGTATCCCTCAAACCCTGCTGAGGTCTGTATCATGGGAAGGACAGGATGGTCTTAATAAGAGAATGGGAGTTGTATGGGCCTCGCTCCTTCACTGCTGGAGCATGTGGTGGTGGAATTACAGGTGTGTAATGATCTCTGGGACAACTGAGCTCTCTGGGGGTTTCCCTCAAGTCTTTGCAAAGGCTTTGTTCTAAAAAGCTGGATGGGCTGATGTGTTATCACTTTCTTCTTAATAAATGTTTGGGTTCTCTAGACCAACTGGGGACTACCTAGAGTCAGAGGACAGAAACAGGGTGACGGGAGAGAAAGTAGACACGGGGAAGAGAGGTGCACACCCAGATAAGTCCCAGAGGTTCTGAGGTAAGCACGCATTTCAGCAAACTCCTTGTTAGTGCCAGCTGTTTGGTTAACAATCCTACTACAGTTCCTTAATCAATTCATTATCCACTATTATACCTTCTCTTCCCTCTTCAAGCCTCCATCATACCCTTCTTACCTTCATAGGAAGATCTTGCCTCTTATTTCACTTTCTAGCATGCCCCATTTCTCTCCTCCACTTTATAATAAAACTCCTTGAAGGAGGAGCTTCCTCACCTCCAATTATGCCCTAAGCCACTCTAATCAGGCTTTAGGCTCCCAGTGATCTAAACTTAACCTGCCCACACCACAGAATCAGTTCTTGTCAAGGTCACCAAGGACTTCCATGTTGCCAAATCCAAGGGTCAATTCTCAGTTTTCATCTTAATCAACTTCTCAGCAAAATTTGATTACTTGATCACTACCTCCCCTTGAAACTCTTTTGGATGGATTCAAGAATACCCCTCCTCTTGTTTGCCTTCCCATCTTTCTGGATTTTTTTTTTTTTTTTTGGCATTCATTGTTGGTTCCTTTTCCTTTCCCACCCATAAGAGCTTTGTCCTCACACCCCTTCTCTGCCTATAATCACTTTCTGAACTCATTCTTTTTTTTTTTAATGTTTATTTATTACTGAGACAGAAAGAAACAGAGCATGAGTGGGGGAGGGGCAGAGAGAGAGGGAGACACAGAATCTGAAGCAGGCTCCAGGCTCTGAGCTGTCAGCACAGAGCCCGACACGGGGCTTGAACCCACAAACCGTGAGATCATGACCTGAGCCGAAGTTGGACGCTTAACTGACTGAGCCACCCAGGCATCCCTGAACCACCTCATTCTATCTCATGGCTCTGCATACCATGTAAATTCTAATTAATGATGAATTCTGAAGTTGTCTCTGGAATGCCATCCTATCTGGAAGTCTACTTAGTCCCAAACTCACTTATCCAACTGCCTGCTCAGTAGCCCTACTTAGATATCTTCAACCTGTTCAACATAGAACTCTTGCTTTTATATTTCAAACTCTTTTTCTCCCTACTCTTCCCATTTTAAGCAAAAACCATCAACAAAGTTTATTATCTAGAAGTCATTCCTTTTTTCTTTTTGAGGGGAGAATGGTCAGAGGGAGAAGGAAAGAGAATGCTAAGAGGATTCTTGTGCCCAGCATGGAGAATCCTCCACGTGTGGCTCAGAGTCTGATGTGAGGCTCCATCTCACAACTGTGAGATCATGACCTGAGCTGATATCAAGAGTCGGAAGCTTAACCGAGCCACCAAGCTACCCAGATGCCCCTAGAAGTCATTCTTAGCTCCTTTCTCTCCATCTCCCCACCAGCACCAAGTTCTGATAGTAAAACTAACCTTTAAATTATGTACTTAAATTAAAATGCTCAAGAGGTGCCTGGGTGGCTCAGTCAGATGAGCATCTGACTTCAGCTCAGGTCGTAATCTCATGGTCCATGAGTCGGGGCCCCACATCAGGCTCTGTGCTGACAGTTCAGAGCCTGGAGCCTGCTTCAGATTCTGTGTCTCCCTCTCTTTCTGCCTCTCCCCTGCTCACACTCTGTCTCTATCTCTCAAAAATAAATAAATATTAAAAAAAAATTTTAAATGCTCAAATATATTTCTTTCCTCCTCTTCCTGCCATTCATCCCTGTACTCCCTGAATTCTTCCCTCTTGCCTAGACCATGACAGTGGTTTCTAATTTTCTCTCCAATTTTACTCTGGCTTACCTATAATATGCTCTCCACAAAGCAGTAGAAGTAATCTTTTTAAAAACATAAGTTATGTGGCTAACCTACTAAACCCATTCTCTTATCACTATTGGAATAAAATCCTAACCTCTTACTCTGTACTAAAGTACCTACATTATATGCAACTGCCTGCCTGTGGGACTTTATCCTCCACTCCCTGCCTCCTTGCTCACTGTGTTATGATTACATTGGCTTTCTTGCTATTCCAGGAGCATGTCAAGTTTGTCTCTGCCTCATGGCTCTTGTACTTGTGATTCTTCCTGCCTTGGGTATTTTCCTTGATCTTCCCACAGGCTGCTCCTCTCATCCTTCACATCTTAGTTTCAATATCATCTCCCTAACGGGCTTCCTGTGACTATTGCATCTAAATTTAAAATGACCTACTACAACATCTTTCTTATTTCCTTGAGATCACTTGTCATATTCTGTAATTATGTCATCTGTTTTATTTATTGGCTTATTGTCCTTCTCCCCCACTAGACTATAAGCTCCACAAAAGTAGGGCCTTTGTCTTCATGTTTACTTTCGTACCCCTACTGCCTAACACAGTGCTTTGTGGGTTCAATAAATAACTATTGCATTAAAGAGGGAAATAGCTTCATTCAAACAGATGTTTTTCTAGGGCCTACATAGTACCGAGCATCTGGAGTTCTGACCACAAGTCTGTCTTAAGTAAATAATAATTTGTAAAGTACTTTAAAGCTTTTAAGATACTTTCAAATCCATTATTTCATTTAGAAATCTGACATAAGGTTCTTGTCAAGGAACATATGGCAGGAATAGGGGTGGGGAGCAACTCTAGCTGGCAAGAGCCAAGCCTCAGCAGGTCAGTCCTTTCCATGGTCAGGTCATCACTGGCTGCTCCCAGATGCCCAGAGGCCTTGCCTGGTCCCCACCGTGGTCAGGGACAGACTTTGGGACAAGGTATTGAAGTCTCTTGGCCATCAGTTGCCACCATGTCCCCCTGTTGACATGCTTTGCCAGCCCGAGGGAATGATTCCCTGTGGCCTCTGGGTCCACTTCAGCCTGGTTACAGTCATCACCCCTCATCTGTGAGGGGTACGTTCAAAGACTCCAGGGGATGCCTGTATATATATAAATACACATACTATTTTTTTTCCTATATGTTATACATAGATACCTGTGATAATGTTTAATTTATAAGTTAGGCACAGTAGAGATTAACAACACTAACTAATAATATAATGGAACAATTATAATATACTGTAATAAAAATTGTGTGCATGTGGTCTGTCTCTCTCAAAAGTATCTTACTGTACTGTACTCATACTTCTCAGGATGGTATGTGATGATAAAACACCTACATGATGAGATAAAGTGAGGTGAATGAAATAGGCACTGGGACACAGTGTTAGGCTACTACTGACCTTCTGACATTCCTTGACCGCAGTTGACAGCGGTCACTAAACTGTGGAAGGCATAGCCACAGATGAGGGGGAATTCATGTATAGGAAGCTAGCCCCTGGGGAAGGCAGAGAAGTCTGGACCAGCTGCATTAAACCTTTTTGGGCTGCAGGACAGCTAATGGAAGGCCCCCCACCAGGGCTCAGCCTGGTGTGCCTCCAGGCTGTGGCTAGGAGGGGGAGAAGGGGGCTGCCCTGCTTACCAGGTACCTGTCTCTGTCAGGCACAATATACCTTTTCTCAACTTCCCAAGTGGAGTCTGTCTCCTGTGGATGCTCTGCTCTTCTCACACTCTCTGGTGATCACAGAGGATGAGTGAATGAATGAATGAATGGGGGTTTAAGCTTGCAACTGCTCATAGATGTCATTAATGGGGAAGAGGAGGGGTCCGTAGGCCACTAGAGAAGCTCAGAAGCTGTTTCCAATTGGAGAACAAGCACAAGCCTTGACAAGTTAGTTAATAAATATGTACAAATACGCATAATGTGCTTGGTATGGTGACACTTCATTTACATCAACTTGTCTAGTTCTTACTAGTGGTAAATATTTCAATCTCCATTTTCAAAATGAAAAAAAAAGGCTTGGATAAGTTACTTAGAAAGTCACATGGCTATGGGTCCTCCCAGCTCTATGTGAACCTGGAGGCAGGGCCAACCAGGAACCCTCCAGCCAGCCTCAGGGACAGGCCCGGCCCTCCAGGAGGAGAGTCAGCAGGCTTGCAGCCCAGCGACAGAAGGGGACTATGGCTAAGAACAAGGCACATTCAATGTCTCACGAGTGAGAAAATGTTCATTTAATATACAGCAGAAACTAATACAACCATTCTTCTTTCTCCTTCTATTCCTCCTTTCTCATGCAGAATCCTTAGAGAAAGAGCAAAACAAGGGAGTGTTGATAGATGGTTTTGATTAGGCAGAGACAGTTGTGAGAGTGCAGAAACACACAATTACCCCTTGTGCTCCTCCTATCCTTCCTTTGTAGAGGGAACCCAGCACTGGGAGTCAGAGACCTGAATGCTCTGAACCCCATCTCTGGTTCTCTATGTGTCTCCCTAAAAGTCCCTTGGTCAATCCACCCTTACCTATCCTAGTCTTAAAATGAGGAGTTCAGGGTGGTTGTTCTCTAGAGTTTCTTCAGGGTAGGTAGTCTATGATTTTTACAAATTCCTCTTCTTTTTGGAATTTGGAGAAAACATACTTCTAGTGTTTGACTAAAAGGGTAAGTTAGAAGTCCCTGCTGCGCTTCTCTTGAGAGAGACATAATTAGCAGGAGAAAAAGACTGAGGAAGGAAATAAATTTAAAACCTTTGAGCTCAACAAAGATGCAAATTATTTAACAGAGACAATGACAATGAAGGTTCCACCTGCAAATCAGAGAATGCAAATCTATGGTTTTCCCTCAATCACAATTGGAGACTAGCAATTAGGATAGAATGTGGCCCAAGGCCTCATAGTGATGTCATGAACAAATATCACTTTTTTGAATTTTTAAAAGGCTTTTTCCCTTATTTAATGGCAATACTCTCCAGACCTGGTGAGACTTGTCCCTCTATAGGGAGTGACATAACTCCCCTGTGGTTATATTTAGGAAACACGGTCTGGATGTTGGTGGAGATTGGACAAGGGTAGGGGCGGGAGAGATGGGGCACAGGGAAACAGGTAGAGAGTCTATAGGTATAATCCAGATCAGAGATATCCAAATAATGATGGACATGGAAAAATGAGTAAGGATTTGGGAAAACCTAAGGAAAAGAGGTGTCAGATCTTAGCAACTGGGTAGTTGGAGGGAGCCCTCAAGGCTAGGCATCATGGAATGCACCGGAGAGCAAGAGAGAAGGGAACTCAGGTTTGTTTAGGAAAAAGAGGAATTAATTCATTAAAAAAAAAAAAAAGAGAGAGCGAGAGAATGCCAGAGGCACCCGGGTGGTTCAGTCAGTTGAGTGTTCAACTTCAGCTTAGGTCATGATCTTACCTCTGGTGGGTTTGAGCCCCACACTGGGCTCTGTGGTGACAGCTCAGAGCCTGGAGCCTGCTTTGGATTCTGTGTCTCCCTCTCTTTCCGCCCCTCCCCCACTCTCATTCTGTCTCTCTCTCAAAAATAAATAAACATTAAAAAAAAGAGAGAACTCCTAAAAAACCATGAGTATCTTGACTGCTTCTTGAAATTCTGTGTTATAAAACTTGACTTTTTTAACCACCTGGATTCTCTTCATGTTAATAAACATTAGTCAATATCTATCAAGTGCCAGTACAATGTTAGGTTCCAGGATAACAAAGATGGAAGCTCTCAGATGAGCGATTAATTAGAAAAGCTTCGAGCTAGCACAAGGAAATTGTCAGCGTGGACTTAATTTGTTCTAGAAATTGGGGCTGTTTCGTGCTTTCTGCCCCCAGAGTAAGTTTCAGATATCTCCGCACGGCATTCAGGGTCCTTCATCTGACCTCCTCTTGGTACTTCCCCACCACACTGGGCTGGTCACTGGTCACCAACCTGCCATGACCTCTTACAAGTCGTAGACTTTGCCCATATTTTTCCTTAACTTTCCATATTTATCTTCACTCACTTCTACTGGTCCTTCAAAACCAAATTCTCTGGTTCCTGCAGGGCCATCAGTTGCTCCCCCTTGTGTGTGCCAAGCACTGTGCAGGTCTCTCCCCGAGCAGTTCTGGTGCTGAACAGGATTTGCTTACGCATTCTGTTTCCTAGCAAGCACTGGCCGTGTCTTATTTATGTTTATATCTGTAGCGCCTGGGACCCACTACATATATCCTGTCTATTTAATCTCTTATTGCTTACTGTCCACAAACTCAGGAATCAATTTGATTCAGAAAATACAGTATTTAGTCAGTGTTCAAATTTACTATCCCATCTCATGGAATGCCAGCTTAGACATCAGATAGATGCGAATAGCAAGAGGTACGTGCAGACATTAGCAGGTGCTAGTTCACCCTCCTGAGCGCCTGGCTAGATGGAGGGCAGGAAAGTGGGAAGGCTGGCTTGTGTGAAATGGCACTCAGTGAGCCATAGGAGGATTTGGCTTCGCAGGCCTGTGAATCCAAGGTTTTAAAAGGGCCTGGCAGACAAAAAGTGTTCTATAAGTTGGTTTTGGGGAGTCCTACAGAAGTCTTTGGTAAATCTCTATTAGAGGTTTTTCTGGGTTCCCAGACTAACTTCACAGTATTCCATGGTGCCCAGTGTGGTACCCTGACCGCTTCCCTTTACTGGTGATTAACAGCAGCTTGTGAGAAAGAAAACAGACTTGATATGTGGCTGGTAGCCTGCCTGGCTTTGTTCCTCCACATCAAGTTGAGAACTTCACAGGAGTGTGCGGAAGCCTGGAAGATGTGTGACTACGAGTGTGAGTCATGTCTGCTTCCACCGTGGGGTCCCTCTAGCTGGAATCTGACACAGATCAGATGCTTCCTTTTGGAATTGGCCAGCTCTCAGCACCTCCACACCTTAGCTGACTTTCTTCCACTGTATTTATTATCTTCTATCTGACATGCTTTAAATGTACCCATTAACATAGTTATCATTTGTCTTCTTTCAGAAGAATGTAAACCACACAAGGGCAAGGCTTTGTCTAATTTGTTGTTTTTACTGTTGTGTGTCCTGTCCTAAAATAGCATCTGACACACAGCATAATTTTTCTATTTTAATTATGAATACGGTACATGTCAATAGATATAAAGCACATCAAGAAAAATTCTTTGGGGTCCTGAATAAGTTTTTAGAAATATAAAAGATTCCTGGAATTAAAAGTTAGAGAATGCTGTCCTAGAGTGTCCAGGCTGGTCAACACTCATGGGAAGTGTGGTGTTGAAGTGGACAGTCTCTGAGGAATTTCTGATCAAACAGCTCCATTTTGAAACAATTATCTGACTGTTGCAACATTTAAGCATTCCAAGGTTATAATTATGAACTTTTTTTTTTGTTTTTATGTACTTTTCATTTAAGAAATGAGCTGGTGCTTGTGGGTTTCTCTTGCATACTGTTTTTTTATTTTCTTCCTGTTAACATTCTTACCAAATGAAAAGGGATGGAAATGTTCTCAGTTTCTAGGTGTGGTACTGCCATTCTCCCATTTGCTTGGTTGTAAAACATAGTCATTTTGCATTGTACCACAGCTTCTTCCTATTAGATAAATCTCACTTCATCCTGTTCTCATCCTTTCTGTCTCAAAGTCTAGGACTTGCTCTTCTGAACTTGATTGAACTTTGTAGCAGCCTGAAAACCATCATTCACACTAATGCCCAATTTACTGCTTCCATATAGAAATTTGCATACTTACAAACTGATCTTGATTACTGCCTGTTTCCAGGAGCATCAGAACCAGAAGCGTTAGGAGACGCTGTCAGAGGTTCTAGTGGAAGTGTGGACTCTAGAGCCAGGCTTGGAACTTGCTTTGGCCAAAAGAATTCAGTACAAGGGACCAGACCTTCAGTGTGCTTGTGCCTCCTTCCTCAGAGGCCTGCCTCCATCATGGGAACAAGCCCAGGTTCACCTCCTGAAAGATCAGGGACCATGTGGAGGAGATGCAAGCCATCCCAGCTGAGGCCATCCTCAACCAGCCATCCCCTGGGCATGTGCCACCGGGGAACCCAGCAAAGAACAGCCAAGCCTGGCCCAGACCAACAGAACTGCCCTGCTACCCTGTAGACTCCTAAGAAATAATCAATGATTATTGCTTTAACCCACCAAGTTACGGAGTGGTTTGTTATGCAGCATTCTTGCGGCAACAGAGAATTGACATGGGTGGGGGTGGGGAGACAGAGAGGAGAATTGGAGGCTGAGATGAATCTAGTGTGTCTGGGGAAGGGGAGCACACTCCTAGCCGGAACGTGGGAGGAAGACGGGGCTGCATGAAACACTCAGTGCCATAGTTTTGTCATCTAAAAAGAAGTCATAATGGTATTTCCCTGGCACAGGTGTTGTGGGCTTTGGGCAACATAACAGACAAAAGGGCTTAATGCAATCTTTGGCAAATAGTTGCCTCCACTTTCTAATAAACTATTCCTCAAGGCCAGAAAATATTGATTTCTACTCTGTTCCAGGCACTGTGATAGACTAGGAGAATACAGCATGAATAATGCAGGGGTGCATGAACTACATTTTATGTTTTCAGACTAGCACATTAGACACAGCGTAGAGCATTGGGTGGATGGGGACAGGCAGTAGTGACATAAGATGAGGCTGAGAAACATTCAAAGTTCGTGTGTTCAGCTGTTGGCATGTTATCTACCTTTTTACAATAAAGGTAAATACAGCAAATATAGTATATATGATATTCATAGCTTTTATTTAATCAGCAGATGCCACTTTCATGGAGAATAACAAAATAATTAAAGAAAGCTAGGTTGGGGTCAGGTTGCAAAGGGCTTTCTTTTTTAAAAAAATTTTTCAATGTTTATTTATTTTTGAGAGACAGAGAGAGACAGAGCATGAGCAGAGGAGGGACAGAGAGAGAGGGAGACACAGAATCCAAAGCAGGCTCCAGGCTCTGAGCTGTCAGCACAGAGCCCAACGTGGGGCATTAAACCATGAACCATGAGATCAGGACCTGAACTGAAGTCAGACGCTGAACCGTCTGAGCCACCCAGGTGCCCCAGAGGGCTTTCTTTATTTTATTTTATAGGATTTGCTTTACCCTGTAGGTTGTGATTACCATCAAAGTTGATAAAGCAATGAAGCAGTAAGTCCAGCAATGTAACCCTGGTGGCAATATAGGACAGAGCCCTGGAATGGGGACAGACTGGCAGTAGGAAGCTTGGTTAGCATGCTCCTGCAATAATCAGGACCAGAGATGATGGGAGAACAGTGCAGATGGAAAGAATAAGTTTGAGGGGTGTTCAGAAGGAAGTAGGTACTGGATATGCTGACTGGTAAGATGAAGGCCAAAGAGATGCTTCTGAGATTTCTACCATAGGAAAAGTGTGTGTGGAACTCTTCTGCTAACTCATGGAGGACAGAGAGGAGTGTTTCAGTTTTAAATGTAAATGGGAGCACCTGGGTGGCTCAGTGGATTAAGTGTTGGACTCTTGATTTCAGCTGAAGTCATGATCTGGTAGTTTGTGAGTTCGAGTCCTGCACCTGGCTCTGTCCTGACAGCAAGGAGCCTGCTTGAGATTGTCTCCCCCTCTCTGTGCCCCTCCCCACCTCTCTCTCTCAAAAGTAAAAATAAGTAAATAAAGAATAAAAATTTTTAAAAATTAAAAAATAAAGTCAATGAAGAAAAGGCAAAGAATTACAAACCAAGAAAGCAAGGGGGAAAAAAATTGACCCTTCTTGCCCAGGGTTTAAAAGAATGACTTAAAGTAATCTGTTTGTGAGTAGGAATCATTATCAAACAGTGACCAAGAGGAGGGATATGGTCTTCATATGTGTTCCACAAGGAGATCACAAGCAGCCTGGCCTCCTGGCCATAAGCACAGTCTCAGAACAGAGGGCTCCTACCTTAAGTGCCTCCATGACAGGCTTGGAGATGGCCTGCCTGGCTCTGTCTCTCCCTCCTGTGCACACCCATCCTCCCCTACTGCCAGTCTTTTCCTGCACAGTGGCCAGAATGACCTTCTCCACGATCTGAGCCCAGACACACCCATGCTCACGGCTCTTAAGCACAACAGCATGATGGGAGGGATTAGAATGTGTAGGAGTCAGCCTGCCTTGGTCTGAATCCCAGTTCTGGCATCAAATGGCTGTGAGACCTTGGGCGGATTGCTCATCCTCTCCGCGCCTTGATTTCCTCCTGTACAAAATGGGGGATAACTAAAATATGTTTACATATGGGTGACGTGAGAATTGGATGATATAACCCAATAAAGTAAATTCTTAAAGATTATTCAGTTCATAATGAGCACAAAGTAAATATTAGCTACCACAAGTCACATTATTTTCATTTCCCACAGCTTGAAAGGGTGAACTAGTTTAGCACAAAGCTCCTGCCCTGTGCTTTCATCTGCTCTCCACGACTTCTTCCACCTGAGATCTGAACACAAAGCACCATTAGGCCTCTGTGCTTCCACAGGCTGTTCCATTTGCTTAGAGCAGCCTCTACTCTATTCTCCATTCAAATCGCTCCTTTCTATTATTAAAACTCGGCTTGAGGGTTACTTTCCAAATTCCACAGTCCCTCCCTGCCCATCTCCACAGCAACACTGACCTTGCTAAATTACTCAGTGCCTGCCCCTTGTGCTTCTGGTGAGAGCAGTCATCACTCTGTTACCCTGGGTTTGTTTAGATGGCCTCCCCACTTGGCTGCAGCTTCCTGAGGACAAGGATGTTACCCTATTCAATGTTCCATCTCTAATGCCTGGAACCATGCCAGCGGAGACCTGGAATTCACTAGACATTTGCTGAATGCGTGAGCAAATGAATGAGTTATAGAGAGAGTGAATGGGTGCTCACTCTACCTGGAGCCGAAAGCCATCAGCTGAAACAACTTTGGGACCTTCTATTAGTATCCATAGTGATGGGACTAGAGGTATCTTCTTAGACTGCTGGCCTTCCAGATGGATAAGCAAAAAAAGTGCTGTGTATATAGGCCTTTCTGGACCCAGCATGGTGACCTATGGAACCCTGTAGGAGATGGCCCAAGATAAGCGTTAAATATATCTCTGGTGTTGGTGGACCCATAATGCAGCAACTTCTGGGTAGACGATGTGCGTGTGCACACAGTATGTGCACACACACACACACACACACACAAACACATTCTATGTCCTGCACTTACACTTGTGTGCATACGCTCAATCCCCCCCTTTATGGTAAATACATTGTCTCAAATTAGAGTTATACCTCTCCTAATGTTTTGTGCCCCTTGTCACAAACTAGTGGACCTTGGGAGTTGACTCACAGAGATGTTTTATTTGGCTGCCAGGGTTTTTTGTCTTGTTTTGTTTGTATTTTGTTTTGTATTTAATGGCTTTGAATATGGGGCAGGCACATTTATAATACCTGAATGGATCCCACAGGCATTTAAATGTGCGGCAACAGATTTTCTTTTTGAAACATGATCTAACAAAAGATAGGAGTTATTTAATTCAGGAGAGAGAGCGGTTACTTAAGGTCACCTACAGGCAGTCTTGCAATAAAAGTTGCTGTGCTGAAACAGGAAATAAAATAAAATCTGCTATAATGGCTTGTTTTGACTGCCTTTAGAATTTTTCTTCACAAGCTATTTGCAAGTTAAAAAGAGGTTAATACTCTCATCCGCACAAGAATGCTGCCTGCGGAATCTGCAAAAAGCTGTTAGATAAATTCTCAATCTGGGTATCTGAGGCAACGTGCTTTGCCCTCAGTTGCCAAGTGCAATGCAATATTTCTTTTTACTAATAACAGAGTGCCAAAGACTTGGAATAACTTTTAAATATAAGTTGGATTGTGTACAGCAATGTTCACTCATTACATTCTAAATTGTGTGTGTGTGTGTGTCTGAGAGAGAGAGAGAGAGAGAGAGAGGGAGAGTGAAGGAGAGAGGAAGAGAGAACCTGTGCGTGTCAGAGTTAAGATTTAAGAATTTGACCTAACCCCAAAACATCCCCTGGGATTGCTGCCCTCACGTGAACACCATTTGCGCATTGTCTCTAAATAAAGCCTAAAGACTTGAGACCGGCCCTACAGGAAATGGCTTTATTACAGAACAATTCTATCTTATTTATTATCCCCAGTATCTGACCCTTCTTACTTGACCAAGAGATATCCCAGGAATAAAAGCAAACCATTTAGACAATGTCAGAATTTTCTAGAAGTCTCCTGAGACACAGGGTAGAATCCTACCAGGGGCGGTGGGGGGGGGGGACTGGGGGGCAGAGGGGGAGAGAGAGAGAGAGAGAGAGAAGTGGGGCTCACACGATGTGGGGCTCCAACTCACAAACCATGAGATCATGACCTGAGCCAAAGTCAGTCAGATGCTTAACAGACTGAGTCACCCAGGTGCCCCCCCCACAAAGAAATTCTCTTTAGAAGACAGTAGGTATGTATGAATGAAACTCTGTGATGTGACAATCCCTCCCTGGCCTGTAATCCCAAGGTGTTTGCCCACACAAGGGTGCTGACTTGAATCTGAAGGATTTTAGTGGGAGCTCTGTAGCTGGCTCAGTCCCTTCTGGCTAAAGTTAGAAGACAGAAAGTTCGGAGCCTTGTAGGAAGAAGGTCGGTACATGGAATTGGTGGCACCAGCTAGGCCTAGTGGACTAGAGCATGAGGTAGGCAGAGTTCTAAGATGGCCTCCAAGATTCCCTCCCCTGGTGGACATGCCTCTCCCCTTGGCCATGTGCGACATCTGTGAATATGACAGGACAGCACCTGTGATTTGATTACATAACAAGACAAAGGTGGAGGGATTTTACAGATATAATTAAGGTATCAAGTCAGTTGATTCTGAGCTAACCCAAAAGAAGGTTATTATAGGTTGGCCTGGCTTATATCACATACAAATTCTTAAAAGGACTAGGTACTTCCTAAAGAAAGATACTCTCCTTCTGTCCTTGAAGAAGCAACATTGTAAACTGCTGATGTAAATGGGCAACCTCTAGAAGCTGAGGGCCTCAGTCTTAGAGCCGTGAGAAAGTAAATTCTACCAACAACTTCAGTGAGCGTGGAAGAGGAACCTGAGCTCTGGGTGAGAACGTAGCCCAGCTAATACCTTGACCTCCTGAGACCTTGAACAAAGGGAGGCGAAGCCTAGACTCCTGACCCACAGATTCTCTCAGATAAAAATGTACCTCGTTTTAAGCTGGTAAATCTGCAGTAAATCTGCAGCAATTTTTTACTCAGCATTAGAAAACTAAGATAGATATAGTTACTAACAGAAATGGCAAAAAAGAGGGGCGCCTGGGTTCGGTTAAGCGTCCGACTTCTGCTCAGGTCATGATCTCGCAGTTCCTGAGTTCGAGTCCCACATCGGGCCCTGTGCTGACAGCTCAGAGCCTGGAGCCTGCTTTTTCAGATTCTGTGTCTTCATCTCTCTGCCCCTCCCCACCTGGCACTCTGACTCTCTCAAAAATAAATGAATGTTAAAAAATTTTTAAAAAAAAGAGAAAAGAAATGGCAGAAAAAGGAAAAGTGGGGGATGGGCACAGAATACAAAACACAGCAAAGTCTATTCTTGAGCAGAGAAACTCTAAAAATAATACATCAATACTAATCACATGGTTGTGATTGCTTACAGGTTTGTCTTCCCCTAAACTAACCTCTGAGGGGACTCTGCCATCAGTATCTCTTCTGTAGACAATTTTTACAGCCTCCTTCATGGGCCACGCTGATCTAGACTCTGAATACAGACATGAAGATGTCTGTATGTTCATGGTCTGGTTGAGGAGTAAACACACACAGATATGTGTGCTTGAGAGTATTAATGCTCCCTTGAAGGATTTAATGAGCTGTTCCTGGAGCACCAGAGGCCACTCTGCCTGGCAGAAGGGATTCACAGAGAATTCACAGCATTTTTGAATCAAAAAGGGGGAATGAGAAAAACTACATATATACATATTTAATTGCAACTGCATGTGGGTAAAGTGTGAGAGATGAAGCAGCTGGAATTGAACTTGGGTCACTTTATAAAGGGCCTTCCCCATACAAAAGGCCAAGAGATTTGAATGGAAATTTTGGTGTTGATAATTCTACACAGAGGAGTAATAGAATTAAGTTTGTATTGTGGGGAGGTCTGTGTGACAGCAGATAGGAGGCAAGACCAGAGGCAAGAGGAGCAGTAAGAAAGGAAGCTCGGGGGGCAGAAATGTTCTGCTCACGCCTTATCCCTACTGTGCAGCACAGGGCCCGTCCAGCAGTAGGGGTCAAAAGTGTTGAATCTTAAACCAATGAATCATCAAATGAGGGCTCCAGAAGCAACAGGCATGGAAGAAGCAATCTCTGAAAAGTTGAAGGTTTTCACTCACCATGTAGCTGGGAAGGGAATATTTCAGGCCTCCAGTATCTGAGGGATGAGGCAGATGATAAGAGTTCAAAGAGCAGCAAGTTCAGAATCAGGACCTCTGCTGGGCTCTAGCTGGAGAAGAAAGGGGCACCCCAAGGACTGAGTGGCTTAGCAAGTCCAGGGACCAGGAGCAGCTCGGGGATCTACTCTAGTACCACTGTTCAGGATTGGGGTCCTGTCTGACCCCTGGCATGACAGCTCAGGCACATTAGTATCCAATCTGTCTCATCAGCTTTTTAGGCAACCTCTGTTCATCCTCTCCTGGACCATACTCACTCTTTCCCTCCTTCTCTCACCCCATGCTTATCCCCAGTTGTTCCCTCTTGGAGGGTGATTCATCTCAAGACAATGTCAAGACCAAAAAGAATCATTTACTCATTCAACCAACTTGATCAACTGCTTCATATTATAGATAGGCACCTTCTCTCTGTCTTCTGCCTCAGGGATAAGATGTTCTCCTTCCTATTAAAACCAAATAACCCCTCTGTCTGTGCTGACAATCTTTCCATCCATTCATTCATTTGTTCACTTAGTTATTCACTGACAAATATGCGTTGAACATAGACTCTGTTCTAGGCACTGGGCACAGCATTGTGCAGGATTGTACAGAGCTAACATTCTAGATGCAGAGGCAGAAAATAAGCAGTGAGTAAATAAATGCAGAGGCAGAAAATAAGCAGTGAGCAAATAAATGAATTAGAAGATTTCAGAAAAACGAGTACTCTGAAAAAACAAATAGTAGAGTAGTAAGTGCTCCAAAACTCCTCCTGGGTTTCTTATCTCAACATATTTGAGACTAACCACTCAATGACCTAAACCAAAAATCTGGGAAGTGTCCTGGACCCATCATTCTCACTCATTTTTCACCTTTAATTATCAGTCACCAAGCCGTGTGGATTCCAGCTCTCAATGGCTCTCAAATCCATCTGCCCTTCTCTATCTCAGTGACACCTAATGCAGACACCATCCCTTGTTGCCCCAAATGCTCCACTAGTCCCCTGTTGGTCTCCGTTCTCTAGTCTTGCCCTCTTCCTTCATGTCCTGTTCCTGCTGAAAATTGTTTAGTGGTTCTCTATCGTTTTTCTGATCAAGTTCAGCCTCCTGAACTTCACATGCAAGGTCTTTCGCTGAACGCTTCAATCTTGTTTCTTGTTTCCAAAACGCACCTCTGCCACTGAGGTTCCACTCAGACATATCTGCAGACCTACATGCCGAAGTGTTCTATACTCTCATACCTTCAGTACGTTGTGCCCTCACCTCACGTGCCCTTTGCTCATTCTTCTCTAATGCTTTGTTTCAAGACTCAGATTAAGTGTCACCTCATTTAGGAAGACCCTTCTTATGATGACCCATGGAGTTCTTATCAGGATTACACTGAGAAGATATATGCAATCTTTAACACAATGATGACACACAGCTTTTATCTTATTTCCCTGATGGAATTTCTTGAATTTGGGGCAGACATAATTAACATATAAATAAAGTTTTCCTATTTGCAGGGAAACCATTTCAGAATACAGACTCTGAGCTAGGCAACTTGTCTCCCTCATTGTTTTAATAAAATGGACTCATGCACAGAAAATGTTCTTTCTTGTTTATGTTTTTCTTGCTTGACACTCATTATTATAATTTGAGCTCCTAACCATTATTCCTAATGGCCTGCAAGGGATTCGAATGGGATCCCAAGATGGAAGACAAATCCCCTAAGTATCACCATCCTGACAATACACACAGTAATGATTCACTGCAGTCCTCAACCCTGAGGGTTGACCGATATCATTTACAATTTCAGACTATTTCTTGGCACATTAGCAGCCGCTACCTACTCTCAGGGTGCTGGGGGAGTCCACCAACCTTCTACCCTCCCTGGAAGGATCTGGGACCACACACCTCTTCCAAACCAAGGTCTATCTAGAGATGTGCTTCCTGAGCTGACCTCTGACACTGAAGCCCTGACTACTAAGGGGGCTTCAGGAACTCTCTGTGAAAGGAAAAACTGCTTTCTGAGAATGACTTTTTCTTTCAGACACTTATTCCCTGCTAAGGTTTCCCTCCCAGAGCCTGCACCCAAAACCACACATCTGGTTCTTACTCTCGGCCAGACCCCTATCTGTGCTGAGGCTGTCTCTGAGTGTGAGTCCCTACAGGGGCTGTAAAAGACATGGTTTTCTTACTTGCATTCAGCAGAGTCCGGATCTTTTTCTCTTCTTCAGCCTCTTGGATGAGCTTTTCTGCCAGGGCCTTGTCCTCGGATTCCATGCACACGTCAGCTTCCCGCAGGTATTCCAGGTAGTCTATCTCACGTTGGGCGCGTTCGACTCTCAGGGCCAGGTTTGCCACCGCTCTCTTATACTCACTGGTGGAGGTCTGACATCTTCCCAGCATAACGGATATGTTTTTTGAGAACTCTTGGAAGTCTTGAATGTATGCCCTCGTTGCTTGGGTACATTTTTCCAGTCCTTGCTTCAGTCAGAAAATAAATTCTCAAATTATTGCTAGTTACTTAGTTGGCCAAGTAATATAAATAGCTATCATTCACAGAAAAATATTATTTTTATTTTATTTTTATGTTTTATTTTATATTTGAGAGATAGAGACAGAGAGTGAGCACAGGAGGAGCAGAGAGAGATGGAGACAGAATTGGAAGTAGGCTGCAGGCTCTGAGCTGTCAGCACAGAACTCAACATGGGGCTCGAACCCACGAACCGGGAGATCATGACCTGAGCCGAAGTTGGACACTTGACTGACTGAGCCACCCAGGTGCCCCAAAAATATTTTTAAAATACAAATAATCAGAGGTGCCTGGGTGGCTCAGTCAGTTAAGCGTCTGACTTTGGCTCAGGTCATGGTCTCACGGTTTGTGAGTTTGAGCCCTGCATTGGGCTCCACACTGGTAGTGTGGAGCCTGTTTGGGATTCTCTCTTTCTCTCCCTCTCTCTCTCTTCCCCTTCCCCCTTTGTGCTCTCTCTCTCTCTCTCTCTCTCTCAAAATAAATAAATAAACTTAAAAATTTCTTAATAAAAAATAAAATACAAATAATCATAAAAGGAGAAAATGAAAATCACTTCAATCCCTTAGTTCAAATTTCCACTGATATGTTTGTATATCAGTTTTTAAAAGTTTTCCCATGCATTTAGTCATACATATATAAATATATATTT
The DNA here is from genome assembly GCA_028646485.1 of Cryptoprocta ferox. Classification (NCBI taxonomy): domain Eukaryota; kingdom Metazoa; phylum Chordata; class Mammalia; order Carnivora; family Eupleridae; genus Cryptoprocta; species Cryptoprocta ferox. The sequence continues at coordinate 47,739,409 of CM053575.1, forward strand.
TAAAATGTAGTTTTACTATGAGGTATGTTTTGTAACATATTTTCACTTGCTAACATACTGTGAACCTATTTCAATACTAATTAGAGATATCTATATGATAATTTTGATACAGAATTTCATTGAACTGATGTCCTCTTATTTATTCTATTAGACTCTTTTTGATGGACTTTCATGTACTTTTCAAGTTTTTGCCATTCAAACAATGCTGAAAAAAATCTTTGTATTTACTTCTTCATGTACTTCTCTGGGTACTATCTTAGGGTAGATTTCCAGAAGAAAGTTCCATCCCCAGCCCCTGGCACAGGGTCCAGCACATAGTACTTAATAAATACTTACAGACAGAAAGAATAAAATGAATGAAGAATGGAAATGGGGTGGCTGGGTCAAAGAGTATGTATACTTAAAGCTCATTTGGCAGTTTATCAAAATGCTTTCCAGTTAAAGTTGTAAAAATTTATGCTCCAAACAGCAGTTTGTAAGATTGTTCGTTTTGAACAGAAAGAGAGAGGGAGAAGCAGAAAAAGAGAGAAAGAGAGAAGAAGAGAGGGAGAGGGGGAATGAGAGAAATTCCTTAAACCTATCCTCTTATTTCTTACCCCTCTGACACAAATCCCTCAGGGAGAGTATTATTATTACTTTGTAAGTGTCCACATTGGCCAACAGTGACTGCCAACTTGTCTGACAGTCCCCAACTTGTCAGGGGCAGTCAGGACTTGACTTCCCCTCCAAGTCTTGACCAGGGTGCAAAGATCTATACAAACCATATCCCTATCTTTTTAAAATCCATGTTCATAGCCAACAAAGTGTCTGTACTTTATACCCTTTTCTGCAGATAAGCTTTTCAGGAATTGAGGGAAACCTGCAGGATTCTGGCTGGTGCTAATCCCAGGGCAAGCTGGTGCTAAATGCAGAGGGACCGCAGGAGAGCCTAATTCTGGCACTTTCAAGGAGGCATACGAGGGAGGAGCTATCTGAGGAGACAGCAAGTAAGGCAGCAGCAAGAGGCCACTGGCCTGGGAACATCGTGTTCCCTGCCCCCAGGCCTCAGCGGGTTGGCTGGACAACGTTAGGAAATGCGTTCAGCCTGCTCTTTGGAATTATTTTAGATGATCAACTAATTTGGACTTTAAAATTTTTCAAGAAGATATAGAAAATAAATATTGGAAATAAAAGTGTCTTTGGGAAAAAAAGTGTCCTTGGAAGAAGGTAAAGAATTTATCAAATTTTAACTTGTACAAAAGCAAGGCAATTGAGAATGAAATAATGGCAATGTCAGGGGGTATGCCAAAGACTAGGGAACAGGGTTACATTTGTCCCCTGGGAGCCCGTCTGTGCTGCAAAAATGGTGGGTTTTACAAATTTTAATGAAGGGGCAGCTGCAACCCATGGAGAAAGGGACCCCAACACTTTCTCTCTAACATGGCTGAAATCTACTCATTTCTTTTTTTGGAGGTGGGGGGAGAGAGAGACAGAGCATGAGCGGGGGAAGGGCAGTGAGAGAGAGGGAGACACAGAATCCGAAGCAGGCTCCAGGCTCTGAGCTGTCAGCTCGAATGCAGGGCTCGAAATCATGAACCATGAGATCATGACCTGATCCAAAGTCAGCGCTCAACCCACTGACCCACTCAGGTGCCCCTGAAATTTACTCATTTCTAAACCCAAGTGCAGTTTGGCAAAGGAGCTAAGATGTAGTCTCTTGATACAATATCATAACTTTGTACAGCGTCCTAATATTTTATCATAAAAAGACAAAAGGAAAAGCTAACATCTACTATCATCCTGATGTAGTAAAATACGAATAAAAAGTGACCAAAATGTTTAATTTTCATAATTAAAAAATTGAACTATTGAATAACAACATTTTGCAACATTTACCGCCATGCCAGGCAATGTTCTAAGTATGCATTCATTTATTAAGTCTTCAGAATAGCCATAGGAGGTAAATTCTATTATCATCACCATTTTACAGATGAGAAAAACTGTCAGTTCAGAGCACAGAGTGAAGTCCTGCTCAAGGTTTGGGAGTGGTGCAGCCTGGGCTCCGGAGCCAGTTCTCTGAACTACTAGATGATAAAAAAAATTTCAAGTGTAATGTTGGCAATGTATTTATCATTTGCTATGTGGGGAAAGTGCATCCCAGTAGAGAGGGAAGCAGGGATAAGATAACGTAACTTCCGGGAGGCATGTTCCCTGGATCAGGTGCACAGATGCCACCTACCTCCAAGACTTGAAAGCGCTGGTAGATATAGTGCACCATGGCCGGGTCCTGGGCACACTGTGGTGGGAGCCGAAAAGCCGCAAGGAACAGAACCAGCAAAGCAGATGCTTGCCGAAGGGCCATCATTGTCCTGCACACCACCCAGGGTGGAATCTCCTGTGCTGTGCCTCTCCAAGAAAACTCAAGGGTCCAGATAGTGGCCTCCCGCTTTCTAGCCACTGCTGTGAAAATCCCCTACAAACAGCCAGAGAGCAAAGCCTGCTTGTTATTCGACCAGATGCGTGATCTCACTTTGCAAGCCAGTGATCAAGTCCAGCTGTTGGCAAGCCGGTCCCTGGAGGCCTTGCAGGTCGACTTGGGGTAGAGAGCTCCTTGGGTCCATCTGTTATTATCACCCTTCACACACACTGATCCTCTCCAGGCTAGTGGCTGCACCCTCTTGCAGGCCTGGGTGGGTGTGCACTGGGGTGGGCGTGAGGGTGGGGAGGGCATCCCCCCTCCCCTTGGCTCCTTGCATTTTACTTCTGCTTTCCTCCTCCCTATCGGACTCTGCAGTCCAATCACAGGCCTGAACCAACACAAACCAAACCACCCCCAACTTCTCAGAGTTGGAATCTCAGTTTAGTTTCTGGCAAAAATTCCCAGGATCCTTTTCCCAGAAGTCCTGTTGGGAGACCCCACCCCTCCTCCAGTCTCTTTGCATTCCTTCAGCTCTTAAAGGCACAGCAAGGAAAAAAATGAAAGCTTGGATACACCCTTGTCTCTGAGCAGCCAGTGCACAGGGCTGACTGCCCCTTAGGGGGAGAGATACAATGGACCACAGGCCTGCTGCCCTGGACTGAGAGGTGAAAAATCGGAGGATGTAGCTCAGAAGAACTTTATTAAAGGGCACAACGGCCGTCTACAAAGTGATGCTTCTAGAGCCGTCATCAGGACATTGAACTCCTTTGTAAGGAAGTCCTTGAGTGTTCTCAATCTCTAGAAGCAGAATCTCCTATAGGCCCTGGTCCAGTTAAAGATACAGCACATCCCAAGGGCAAAGTGGTAAAAGCCTCCTTTTTTTTTCTCTTTTTTTCTTTTTTTTTTTTTTGCCTTTCCTGTCCAGGCCTTTAATTATCTCAATCTGTACTTCCATGAGTGGGTCCAGAATACCCATGGTTCTTTCTCAGTCATCTACCAAAGTGGGGAAGGTTGGGCCTCTATGAGACATGGAAGAACTCTGACCAGGAGCCAGAAGATCTAGGTTCGCATTTGGTCCCTGCAAGAGACACTAAAAGACAAGATTTTCCAGGGTGCACTTACAAGTCCCTGTCCCCATTAGCTAGACATTCCTCTCTACCTGTCTTCCACTTGACCTTAGCCCCTAACTGTGCCCTGCCACTCCCTTGGTAAAGTTGCAAACAACGGCAGCTAGGGTTAATTCCTCATCCCTATTGTTAATTCCTCCTATTTCCAATTACCATCTTTGAACCATTCCCCAAATGAGGTGAAATTCTGCTGACCCCTCCTCTTAAATCCTCAGAAACAATACTGCCCGAGACTCAGCCTCTTTCTCCAAGTGGGAATGCTCTTTCAGAAACTTCTCATGCCCAGCATCTTGGAAGCAAGTCTTATGTTGAAGAGGCTCTGGTTGATTTTATTCATGAATGCCTCAAGTCCTAATGGTAAATTCAGATGGATAAGGTCCAGTGAGGTAAAACTCTGACTGAATCACAACAAATTTGGTGGGGGGTGGGGGAGCGGAGTTGTGGAAAATCTGTTTCTTGGTTTTCTGTGGCATGCTTACATTATTTTCACAATGAAATATACATTCATGACTAATGGAGTCTCAGGAATTATGGAGAGTAGGTGAGAAGGCAGTGGGAGGCCATGGCGCTAGCATAATGCCTCGGGCTGTGCCCAGGGCTGCTATGGCCCTGACGTCTCCATCTCTGAGGTGGGCTCCGAAGAGCTTGGCCTCAGAGCCCTTCAGTCAAGTTTGGCAGGCCCTCACTTGCCAGCCACCGATTCAGGCCCCTCCCCACTCTCTCTTCAATCACCAGCTTCGTAGGCACAAGGCCTCTCTGCTCTAACTGCCCATCCCTGATCTCAGTTGGAGAGCTTTGCTCTTATGATCCCAGATGCAGCCAAGCCCACAGCTGGTTCCCTGATCCCATTAGAATTGTGAGCCCTGGGGCAGACCCAGAGTGTAAACCCTCTTGTTCTTGTGACCAGAGGTTTTGTAAAGAAAGATTAAACTCCCATTGAAGATAGTCACAAATGTGACTGACATACAGTGGCCAACTGTTACCATCCTTATTCAGTGCAGGCCTTACTCAATAGAAAGATGGCTTGATGCACGTTAGCCTGCAGTTGGGATAAAATCACTTGCCTGACCCTTTTGCCTTCCTTACATTTAACCTCTCACCTTGACCACTGCTATAATAAGCTCACTAGTGATGACAGTGACCAAGCACAGTGACCCCCTGCTTTCCTCCTCTGCAGGTGTCTGATCCTTCCTGCCCCCGTATCCTGAGAGAGGAAACTTAAGCCCTTGACAGCCACCACCATGTCCTCTGTGTGGTTGGATCTAGGTCACTAGTCCTTGATCTGTAGGCCCAGGCCCAAGATGACTGCCCTAGATAACCAGTCAGAACCAGACCTGTGAATGCGGAGCCTGGTCAGCCCACTGAGGTTGATCTCATCCAGTTTCCCAGGTCCTCTTGGAATTCTTTGCCACCTTGATGACAAGGAGCCCTTGTGTTGCTGTGCTTCTTTATTAATGGAGTCCCTGATTTCTAGAGGCTTCTCTGCTCCCTGTAACCTCCACTTCATTGAGGAGTGCTAGCCAATTAGGAAGATACTCTGCTTTCTTGAGGAAGCAGAACCAACTCGACAGAATCCCATCTGGGTTACTAGAATTCCGCATTTAGATCTGAACAAGATACTTCCTGTTTTTTTCTTCTCTCTTTCTCCCCATCTTTTCTGCTTTATCTTTTATTCCCCACTCTGGCCCCCACCCCATCCCAACAGCTCTTTGCCTTAACATCATCCTCCAACCTCCCAGCCTTTTACAAGTAATTGCATTGTTTCCTGCCTGAGTGATCAGAGCAGTCTCTAATTCCCTGTCTATGTCTCTTTGAATAAAGTAGTGTCTGATTTTATGTCAACAGGAAGGCGCTTTAAAACGTGACCTTGGCCAACCCCTCTTGCTTTGGCTCTTACTACCATCCCCCACATTCAACCTCCACAACAGCCAAATCTAATTGTCCTCAAACTCCCTCTGAAATTTAATGTCATGGTATCTTTGCTTAGCCTAGAATGTTTCTCCCTTTGATAACCAGTGAACTCTTAACTTATCCTTTGAGTCTTCCTCCTACCTCTTCACCCTCATCCCTGCAGAATAACCCACCATCTGTTTCCATACCATGTTGAAGACGGAGTCTTGGAAATCTGAGGCAAAGCCGCTTCTGGACATTGGTGCTCTGATGGAGGGGTGTGGGCTGGCTGCCTCTAAGGCAGCAGTGTGGAAGGAGGATGAGAGGAAATAGAGACCTGTTAGGGGCTGAACTGTGTCCCTCTGCAAAAGTCTTAGTTTGAAGTCCTGGCCCATAACACCTCAGAATGTGACTGTATTTGGAGATAAGGCCTTTAAAAAGGTGATCAAGTTAAAGTGAGGCCATTAGAATGGGCCCTAATCTAATCTGACTGGTAATCTTATAAAAAGAGGAAATTGAGGTACACAGAGACAGCACAGGCACAATGGGCACAGAGGAAGCGCCGTGTAAGGACACAGTGAGAAGGAGGACATCTGCAAGCCAAGGGAAGACTCCTCAGAAGAAAATAAACCTGTTAACACCTTGATCTTGGACCTCTGGCCCCCAGAACCATAAGAAATAAATTCCTGTTATTATGGCAGCCCCAACAAACTAATACGAACACCCACTGAGTCGCAGAATGGGGCAGCATGGGGACAAAATGGAAAAAAGATTTCGATGGGGATTTACAGGATGTTCTTGGCAGGAAGTAAATTGATAAGGAATTTCCTGGGTGATACACCAATGATTTCCAGGTCTATGCTTACTGCTTGAGCTCCAAATCCTATTTTTACCTGTCTACTGGACATTTGCACTTGGATATAGAATAAATATCTCAAACTTGAGCCATCTCTATTTATCTTTCTATTCAAACTTAAACTTCCTTCTGCATTTTCTCTCTCCCCAAATAGCACCTTCTACTTATAAAGGCTGAAATGTAGGAGTTATTCTAGACTCTTCCTCACTCTTTTTTCTTTTTAAAATTTTTTAATGTTTATTTATTTTTGAGAGAGAGAGTGAGAGAGAGACAGAGTGCGAGAGGGGGAGGGGCTGAGAGAGAGGGAGACACAGAATCTGAAGCAGGCTCCAGCCTCTGAGATGTCAACATGGTGCCTGATGCGAGGCTTGAACCCACAAACTGTGAGATCATGACCTGAGCCAAAGTCAGATGCTTAACCGACTGAGCCACCCAGGTGCCACGCATTGTAACTATTTTAATTATGCAGTGATAGAGATAGTGCTGAATGCCAAGACAGTATAGAGATGGAACACCTGAGCTCTGTGAATCAGGGAAGACTTCTCAAAGGAGGTAATACCTGATACTTGAAGCTGAGCCTTGAAGGATGAGTAGGAATTAGCCTATCAAGGAGATAGCAGCGGGGAGAGGTGGGAATGGCTCCAGGCACAGGCAAGAACATGTGCAAAGATACATAAATGAGGACTTGAGGATTTGAGGCACTGATAAAAAGTTCTGTATGGACTTTCAATGACTGAGTAATGATGCTAGGGAATTATTGTAGTTAGGCTCCCTAGGAAACAGATGCTGAGACCAACCTGCATGCAAAACATTTCTGGGGGTGTGCTCAGTGATCAATACCTGTGGGGGAGTGAATGAAGCATGAGTGAGCAAAAAGAGAAGTTAAATAGCAGTGCAGTTGTGACACAGGCCTCAAGTGATCTCACAAGAAGCTCCGGAACTAGGAAAGCCCTTCAGATACAACCTGAATTGAGGCAAAGGGGCCACGTGTTGCACCCCTGCATCAAGCAGTCATTGGCAAGGACTGTTCATAAGTTGGAAGCATACATAATCTTGAGTGAGGAAGTTTCCTTTGGCTGAGGACAATCCTGGAGAGGGACTATGTTAATGGCAACATTCACACAACATGGGGAATAAGTGTCCTTGTCCTAGAGGGTCACAGCATCCACTTCAGTAGGATAAGCAGAGGCCAGACCTCGCCAAGTTTGTAGAACCTGCCAAACACTTTAGATGTCGTGGTAAGAACAATGAAAGAACAATTAGAGAGTTTCAAGTAAGTGAGCACATAAATAGATTGGTGTTCTAGAGAGACCTCTCCAGAGGCCTCACCTCCAGAGGGTGAAGGATGGATTGCAAGACATCTAGACCAAACTCAAGGGGGGAGATTAGGAGGCTGTTGCAGTGATTGTAGAGAGATAATTAGAGCCAGGACTAGAGTAGTCAATAGAGAGAGAGCTAAACGGATGTTAAGATATTGTGAAATAAAATAAGAAATATAGATTTGGGCTCCATTGTTCCTGACACAGACCTCCAAAAACCCTTGGAATTTCCTGTGACGAGAGCCATTAAAGTCTCTTCTGTTAGTGAAGTGACTTTCAGACAGCACCTAGTGTGGGCTGGTTACCAATGGAGCCGACCATGTGATTAGAGAGTTGGAACTTTCAGTTCTACCCAGACCTCCAGGGAGGGGAGGGAGCTGGAGATCAAGTTCAGTGACCAACAGCTATGATTTAATTACTCATGCCTCTGTATGAAGCCTCTATAAACACCCAAAAGGATGGAGTTTGCAGAACTTCCAGGTTGATGAATACATGGAGGTTCAAGAAAGTGGTGGACTCAGAGACCATGGAGGCTCCACGCATTTTGCCCACATCTCTGCATCTCTTCCATCTGGCTGTTCTTGAGTTAGATATTTTTATAATAAACTAGTATTCTAGTAAGCAAAATGTTTCTCTGAGTTCTGTGAACCGCTCTAATAAATTAACACAAGGATTGGGTTGTGGGAACCTCTGATTTATAGCCAATCAGTTGGAAGCACAGGTGACAACCTGGACTTGTAATTGGTGTCCAAAGTAGGAGAAGTCTTGTGGGACTGAGCCTTTAAGGTTGAGATCTGATGCTGTCTCCAGATAGTGTCAGATTTGAGTTAAATTGTAAGGCACCCAGCTGGAATCAGAGAATTGATGGTGTGGGGGAAAATATACATTGTAATTGGTGATCAGAATTGTAGATGTCTTTAAGATACGTTTAGGATGCAGAAGTGACAAAATTGGTTACTAACTGAATGAAGGATAGAGAGGGAGGAATCCAGTTTGATGGCTAGATTTTACATTGTCTACAAGAGCCTCCATTCTGACCCCTTCTGGTCTATCATCCACATTGCAGCCAGCATGATGGAGCCAATTTGCAAACCTCATTATGTAATTCCCCTGCTTCGGAGCACTGCCTGTCTGCCAATTCCTCCCCAATAAAGTCTAAATTCCCCAGGCTCAGGGAAAGCTTTGCAAGTAAGTTACATCTAAATTAAGATCTATAGCATGAGTGAAATATCGGCAAAGGAATAGGGGTAAGTGTGAGGTATATTCCCAGTGGGGAGGGAGGCACAGACAGCCCTTTACCACTGGCTAGCAAAGCTGCCTCTCAGAATTGAGGATGCCTCTTTTGGACCCAATTTCTGCTTCTCTGTTTGTCTTTGCCTATGTATTCTACTCAGCTCTTAGGGCTTTGTTGGGACACATGTCCTTGCTAGACTAATTCCTGAAAGAAAGACACGTTTGCTCTTGGTCTGGGCTTCTATTTCCTCCAGAACTGGTCCCTTGTCTAAATCATGCTTGCTCCCACCTTGCACCCAGGTCCTATCACCTGACAGCCTCTCTGAAAGACACTTAGAATTTTGCATGGATGATGTAAGAACCTCAGCTCCATTACAGAAGCCCACTTAATGGATTTTAGCATTGACCTCAAATCTTACATGATTTTGAAGGACTCTGTACTCTCTAGCCCTTAGCAAACTGGACAGATGTGAGATTTCACTGTAGTTTAACATATTCCCCATACCGATGAAGAACAAGTTCTCAGAAATGCCAGAATGTACGAGCTATGTAGTGCTGTGGACACGATAGGGAGGATTTTACAAGGACAATCAAACCTTAAAACCTAGGACCACTTAGAGAGGAGGAGGAGCACTGAATGAAAAAAGGGGGCCTGAAACACCAAATTATTTAAAAAGTCAGTACTTTTTAGTACTAAAGACCCAGTTGTGAGGACCACAGTTGTTTGTATGTAAATGACAGGTGTGTAGGGACTTTAAACAGGCTCCTTTCTTAATTATTGCCATTTTCCCCTTGGTGGATTTATTCTCTTATTAATTTGCTACTCTCATCTTTTCAAATCTTTGGATTACCTGGAAAAGAAGGAGGTAGGAGTGAAGCAACAGGGAGTGGTTTGTGGAATTTCATAGGACTAAATGCTGTTTCAGGATGTGATTAAAAAAAGAGACATACTATAGAAAGAAATTATATTTGACATTAAGAAGAGTTTCTGACTGGGGTGCCTGGGTGGCTCAGTTGGTTGAGTGTCTCTGACTTTGGCTCAGGTCATGATTTCACGGTCATGAGTTTGAGCCCCTGCATCAGGCTCACTGCCGTCAGCAAAGAGCCCACTTCATATCCTCTGTCCTCCTCTCTCTCTCTCTCTCAAAGTAAACAAACATTTAAAAATATTTATAAAAAAAGAAGAGTTTCTGACTGATAACTCTGGGGCAAGAAGTTGCTGAAGCAAGTTGCTATTTTTCTAGTGGATAATGAGATATTTGAGGAATCATTTAAAAATCTTTAAAGATTTGTATTAGAACATAGGGAATCAGGACAGAACCCCCTAGAAGGCCCCATAAAAGTAACCAAAAATGGCAGTCATATATAAATGCTTGTGGAATCTCCAATCAGTGTCAGATATACCTTTAGTTATCATCTGTCCCCATGCAGCCTTTGCTATGTCACCATCCTTTCAAATTATTAGTGATGATGTAATTTGACAGGAGCAAGAAGTTCCTGAGACACTCCCTTCACCCCCATTCACCTCTCCTTATTCTCCCCTCCCTCACTCTTGGCCTGACTCTACTCAGAGCATGGTCTTTTTCATTCTGGACTTCCTCCCCTAGCTCCTCCATATTTTACTGGAAATGTCTTTTGGCCAGAATCCTCTCCAGTGGCCGGCAGTGGTGCTGTTCCCCCTCTGAAGTGGAGAGCCTGGTCCTGTCTCCTGCAGCCCCAGGATGGGAGAGGTGCTGTCCAGCATTCCTTTGGTGGAATATTCACAGCCTCCTTCTTTGTTATTGTTGCTGTTTCTTAATTGAAGTGTAATTGACATACAATGTCCTATTAGTTTCAGGTGTGCATCACAGTCATTGGATATTTTTATACACTATAAACTGATCCCCATGATAACTCTGGTTACCATCTGTCACCACACAGAATTATTACAATATTGTTGATTATATTCCCTATACTGTACATTATATCCCCATGACTTAATTTAAGCCATGTGCATCAAAGTCCTAGAACTTCCAAAACCTCTCTTGGTGATCATTCTGGTTTGGCTTTTGAAATCCGCCTGAGCAGTTTCCTGTGAGTGGATTCTCACTGGAGGCCAAGTGTCTGCTCCTAACTGACACTAGTCAAATGCTAGACACGCTGTGTGTAGCTGGCTGGGCTCTGGTGGCCTCTTTGGAGTGTCTGTTCTTAGAGCACCTGGTAACCACATCTCTGCCAAGAGCTCCTGAAGTCTTGCCGATATTCAGTTAGCTTGGGGAGGTCTTGGAAGTGGGAGCTGGATGGACTGCAGGGAGGGGACTGATTAATGAGCACAGGGCCTCTTACTAAGTAGGTCCCAGGGCCAAGGCTGGTCAGCATGTATGGGAAAGCTGGGTCTTATATAGGCTCTGAGTCTTCTCCAGCATAGGGCTTACCTTGGTTTCTGCTGTGAAGGTCCCCAAGAAAGTGGGGCCTCTGGGGATCTATGAGCATTTAGCCCACTGGGGACAGAGCCCAAAACTTAACACCATGGATTACATCTTGTCCCCACAGAGTTATCTGCTTGGGTTGTCTCCGTTCAGTGTTCCAGGACCAAACAGAGAGTCAATTTTGTGCAAAATATTTGTTTGAGCCTTTAGCCACTAGGGGGCAGAGACTTTTAAGGCAGTTACCTGACTGGCTAAAATGGTAGTCCTTTCTCTTTTTATATTTGAATAGGACTATATGCCCATCTACAAAGAGTGCCCATAAACTTTCCTTTTCTTTTTTTCTGCCTCCCATGATAAACTTGATCAGATAAACTGAATCAATAGAACAGATTGAATGGGTTGTTTTTTTTTTTTTTTTTTTGACTGAGTGTTTTTAAATTCAAAGATGTTCTTGCAGTCCATAGAGTATCAGGCCCTAGAAACCCACATCTCAAACCAGTCACACATGGGCTTGGTGGGTGGGCAGTGCTGGCTTGTGTGAACTGTGCATTGGGAGAAGGGAGGTTCCTGCTCATCATCTCCCCACCCCTCCCCAACACCTCCGTCTTGATGTTATCAGGAGCACAGGGCTGAGCTGCAGGAGCCGTGGACAAATCCATGAGCTTCCCAGGATAAAGATTTTTATCACAGCCCCAGGCGAGGGATTATAGGCTGTTGCTTGAGGAAGTAGGCCAGGGTGAGAAGCTGCTCAGCATTCTCCCCCTTTCCTGCTTCTGACTAGGAACCAATAGCCCAGACTGTCTCTTCCTCTTCATCTAACACCTACTTCTTCATCAAAAAGCTCCTCTTCTAGGGAGCTCTTTGCTGCTGCCCTCTTCCTATCCTCCAGCTTACTCACAGGACTGTAATGAATTCTTCAGGGTATCTTGAGACAATCTCTGCTGGCATTGACTTCAAAATGGAATGTCTTCTGCCTGGAGTGCCAGTCCTGTGCTATGATCCACACTAGACATCACTGATCATTAAAAGGGATTTAGGTAATTCTCAAAATCAAAAATTCTTTTCAGATCATTTGTTAAAAATGAAGAGCCAGTGAAAAGGGAACTGAGAGGCAGTGGGAGGGGTGGGGAGAGAGCTGATGGCCCCTGGAGAGCATAGAAAACCCTTCCCCCACAGTTAGTCTGCACTCGGGTTTCCGGGCAACAGGAGTCTAGGACTGCACAGGCCCCACCCCAGCTACACAGCTTTCCGGGGACAGGGACAAGCAGTTCCTCAGACTCAGAGTCACACAGACCAGAGATCGAAGAGCACAGAACACATCGGGCCAAACTTCCTCATGTGAGAAGAAGCTGAGAGCCACAGGAGTGGCCTTGGCTTCAGAAGCAGGGGCAAAGCCCTGGGCCCAGCCCCAGACTGTGGCTCCATTACATCATGCTATCTCTTGGTCCTTGCTCAGTGTTCCTGATCCTTGAACAACAACAGCTGACCATGAACAACATGGGTTTGAACTGGGTGGGTCCACTGATACCTGTTTTTTTTTTTTTTCCAGTGCAGTACTGTAAATTTATTTTCTCTTCCTTATGATTTTCTTGATACTATTTTCTTTTCTCTAGTGTGCTCCATTATAAGAATAATGTATATAAGTATACAATACATATAACATGCAAATATATTAATTGACTATGTTATTGGTAAGCTTGTTATTGATAACAGTAGGCTATTAGTAGTTAAGCTTTGGGGCAGTCAAAAGTTATAGGTGGATTTCTGACTGTGTTGGGGGGGGGGTGTCAGTGCCCTTATCCTCCACATTGTGCAAGAGTCAATTGTACTACACATGAATGGCAATCTTTTGCCAGAAATGGTAGCCCTGACAAACCCTACACACGATGCTGGAGTCTCTGACATGATCCTTTCTTGAACCTACATGTTGTGGCTCTTGAGAGGTAGAGTCATCCATGGTGATGCTTTTCCTGGCCAAAGACTGGGTTATGGAAGTGAATGTCATGTAGATTCTTGCATAAAATGAGAGTAGAGTGCTGCCATGACTTACAGTCATGGGTATCTAAGGAAATAAGAGGCTTTGAGAGAACTGTGCTCCCTGTGCTAGGTGGCCAAGAACCGTCACAAAGCCTTGCTTTATCTCTGGTATTTCCATGCAGCAATTTCTAAAAGATCCAGAGAGTTCCTTGTTGCAAAGAGATGTAAAGGTCAAGTCTCCCAGTTCTGCAAGGGGCCATGTTCTCCTCAATCATTTTCTTCTGCCTAGGAGGGACAGGAAGCTCTGCACCTGCCTCTGCTGAGCACTACTGCACAATAATTGCATTTGTGTTTGTGTTTGTGCACATGTACCCAAGCACCATGAAGTAAAAATTAGTGAGAGGCTGGGTCAAGGCAGAAAGTCCCATGTCACATTTCTGTTGTGTGCTTGAGCTCTTTAAGGACTGCCCAAGCCTTCTTAAGCCCAGAAGAGTGGGGGCCAAGTACTCCCACAAGAGCACTACTTTTTCTGTCTCAGGTATGTCTATAATCTGGTTGCACAAGAGACTTAGAAGGATCTGGGCAGGAATCCTTGAGGGCCAGGGGTGTAGTAGGAAGGTGAAGCCTGGAGGTTACATCATCAGTCAGTGACAGAGTAGATCCTCAGCCCCACCACAGAGTAGGGCTGTCTCCAATCAGCACTATGCTTAGAGGTAACTAATTTGAGGTCCTTCTGCACCTTCTAGGGCCATCTGGTCTCTACCACTACTTTGGTCCACCAGCAAAAGGCAAATGTTTTACAGTTAGAACCAAAGCAGTGAGATCATGCACTAGAATAGTTTCAAGTGGTGGATAAAAGTTTACTTAACCTTCTTAACCCAGTCCTTAACCCCATATAATTATAGCTTCAAGCCTGGAATCTGGCTTTCCCAAAGTGGTGATTTTACATTGTCCCCTGGAGCAAAGAAGGTCATGAGTTCTTTCCTCATGTCTACAAATGCCTTCCTCCACAAGGACATGCCTTCCCCACGGAAACATTAGGAGACATGAAGACCATGCTGGGGTGTCCTGAGCCTGCCCAAGCAGGCTCTTTCTTCTTCCAAACTAGAAAGGGCCCAAGACGGGCAGTAGGTCCCACTGAGGCTTCACACGCAGGAGCCGTCCTTACAAAGACACGGTGACATCTGCTTTTACATGAGCAGGGAAATGACAAAATGTAGCCATTCAGCCAAATGTCAATGTCAGCCATATGTCCATAGTCAATATGTGGTCTAAGAGATCTAATAAATGCATGAATAATTTACCTAAGTTTTCTGGTTTTATGGGACTCTTTAAAGTCACAGATACACCCCTTGGATTTCTTTTAAGGTCATTATTTACCCTTTTTTTTTTTTTAAATTTCATCTTTATTCCCCTTAAAAATCCAAGATCAATGAACTTTAAAAAGTAGAAAAAAGTTAACTAGACTGCACGTGGGCTGGCTCTAGATGATGCATGCCCCCAGTCCCCTGTACCCACACATGGTGGTTGTCCTTGTTGTTCTGTTTGGTGACACGGTACACTCTCCTTTGCTTTGGATTTCTGGGAACAAAAGGACCACCTGTCAGATTGGAGAGAATCAAAAGCAAGTGGCAGTTGCTGCCCAAATGGCATTTTCCTGCTGCAGAAACCCCAGAGGTTTTGTCAAAGCTACTAAGTGGACCTGCTACCACCAGGCCTGAGTCTCAGCAGAGGTGAGGCCCAGCAAGTGTGAAAAGCACTAGTTGGGGCCAGGATCCAGCAGGTCAGGCGGGCAGCTTCCTCTCACAAACCTGCAAGACCAGGCACTGACATGTAAGTGCCATTGGCTCCTCAATGTGCCTTTCAAGTGTGGAAAACACCGGGAGGCAAAGTTTACGCGTCTTCTGGTTAATTCTACCCAAATACAATTCTTTCAAAACCTACCAGTGCTATTGAACATAGGCTTTCACTTAACTTTGCAGAGAGCAAAGCAAAACCAATACATATTTTGAAAAATAAAATTTACTTTGGTTGAGGTACTTTCAGCCCCAGAATTCTAATTTGAAAAGTGGCATAAAGCAGCTCTCTTCCATTTTACAGAGGAGCCAAGACATACCGTTGGGTCTCCACGGGGCTTGGCCCAGGGCTGCCTGCGTCTTATTCTCAAGAAAACATGTTTTGTATTTTCTCTTTGCATCCAGAAAACACCGACCATAATTGAAGCACGCTACCCATAACGGTGACCATAATGCAGATTTGCAGCTTGGTTAAGAAAGTTCGAGAATATCGCTGAAGCCAGCAATCCCTGTGAGTCCTCAGCAGACCTTCCAGTCTGCATTTGTAGACATGCAGATAGGGATAGTGCATTTGTTTCCCCTTAAGAAACATACATTTTATGGCATGGCTTTTCTTCACTGAGTTCTTACTCTGCTTGCACTTTCCAGTGCACTTCAAAGGTAGTGATTATTTGAAACTTTATTTTATACTTAAAAAAATTTTTTTTAAGTCTATTTGAGAGGGAGTGGGCACAGAGAGAGAGGAGAGAGAGGATCCCAAGCAGTGCAGAGCCAGATGCAGGGCTTGAACCCACAAACTGTGAGATCATGACCTGAACTGAAGTCAAGAGTCTGATGCTTAACCAATTGAGCCACCCAGGTGTCCCACACCTAAAAAATTTTAATTTAATCCTAAAAATTCCTGAGGGGGAAAATACATCTTAAAAATCATTACTTTTTTTGAAATGAAGATAAAAAACTTGTTTCTGGAAGGTTTATTTACCAGTTTATGTAGCCCATAAGCTCATCTCTGAAGTCCTGAATACAAATATCTTCAGGTATTTATTATTCTCTGATAGCTTTGAGATTGGCAAATGAGAGAAAGTGCCTTTCTTTGATAAATTCAAATCTGATTACTGCTGCCAAGTACAATGCAAGAAGAATTGTATCTAAATTGTGCTAATATCCATGTCTTTAGATGATGTTCACTTGGTAGGAAAAACTATCAGTATTATTATGTCAGATGCTGGTTTGGAAATAGCTTTAATGCAATTGATAATTATTGAAATAATAGCTACAGTAAATTTAGTATTTTACTTTGGTTGAGGTACTTTCAGCCCCAGTATTGAGCCAAGAAGGCTATAATTTTGTTTTACTACCTTTACTGTTTGGAATAACAACTGAATTTTCAAAAAGTAAAGAAAATGGTAAAAGTAATATGATGTGTTGTAAGCTATAAGATACAGTGGTGTTTATCATCAATAACCTTCTTATGAATAAATATACCTTTTTAACTGTCTGGCAACACTCACCCAGCCTTCATGAATAAATCTAACCTATGATGGAGTTTAGGAAGGCAGTAGCAATGACATAAGGGGACAGCCTTTGCGGCCTGTGTCCCTTTGGCTCAGCGATGAAGAGAGAAAAGCATCCAACTTAAGCTTCTGAGCTTTCAGTAGGATGACAATAATCATATTTTTCCTCCAAAATTTCTTGTGTCATAGTAGGCTCTGCATCAGTGATACCAGTTGCTTTTCATTAGATTTTGCTCTACTTAAGTGTCCAAGGATAGCCCTTTCCTCTCTCCTCTGCCCTTTATTACTGCCCCACTCACCCACCCTTGTATGTATTAAGACTTGCATGTGCTTTTAAAGTAAGAAGCCCTCTTGCTTCTTACACTGAATCCAGGAAGCCCTCTGATTCAGTGACACCTCCCCCTCCACTCCTAATCTCACTATTTCCAAAGTAGCCCTAGTGAACCACACCTTCTGATATCCCATTCTTGTGTAATCTCTTCCCCCATATCTAGGCTGGCCTGATGACTTGCTCTTGACCAGTAGTACAGGGCAGGAATGACACTGTGTTACTTCAAAGGTTATTTAGAAGAACCTTGCAGCATCCACTGGGACCTTTTGGGATGTTAGCTCCGGGGAAACCAGTGCTATGCAAACAGTCTGACTACCTTGAGACCTCCATGTTGTAAGGAAGCCCAAAGTAATCATGTGGAGAGATTACGTGGAGAGAGAAGCCCAAACAGTATCCAGCTGTTGCAGCCAGTATCCCACCGAAGGAGCCAGACATGTGAGTGATGAACCCATCGTAAATATTCCGCCCTGTTGGGCACTGAGATGATGCCAGCCTCAGCTGCCATCTGATAGTAACCACAGGACTCCAAGAGAGAGCAATCAACTAAGCCCAGACAACCCACATAACCATGAGGGATAATAACTTCCCCTATAAATCAGTAAGCTTTCTAACGTTTTGTTATGCAGTAATAGATAACTGGAACACACACCATTGCAGGACAGGATGGCCATGAAGATAGCTTTCCATGTCTATCTTTTGTCAGTCTCCTTGGCTTAAGTATGACAACAGGCATAACTTTCTTCTTTTCATATGCAATTTAGTTCTATTGATGGTCATGAGGACTTAGTCATTCCATTTAGAGTCATGATAATTGGAGCATTTTGAAAACATTGCATTGTAGAAACCATGCCTATCCCTCTCTCCCTTATTCCTGCTCTCGTCGTGTACCAGTGTACTTCCTGGACATCATATCACCCATTGAATGTGCTCAGCCCACTGGTGGGGAGATGCTTTGGTAACTACACACATCCATGACAGATCAGCTTGAAGACAAAGGCAGCAAGAGGAAGGGGCTGAGAATCAGTGCCAGGCAGGTGGGGGAGACACTTGGCCTCTCCCATCTCTTGGCACCAGCTTTTCCCAAAGTCTTCTCTCAACATCTGACCCTCTCGTTGCCATTTCCATTTTTTCAAGGTATGTTAATTTCCTTCTCCATCTTGGAAAAGAGGTTGGAGAATACCCTTCCCCTCACGTTCAATGAGACCAGATTGGGGTTTTTCAAAAGGAACATTTACTAGGAAACTAAAGGGAAATCAAACAGAATGCAAGAGAACAGAGGCAGAGTTGCAGATGGGCTCAGGAAGTTCAAATTCAAAAATGGCCTCTGGCCACAGCTGGACGGGCTAGATAAAGCTTTCTAGACATAAAGCCACCTGCCTGACATGCAGACAGACTTCTTTGCCTGCTGGCCTCTACAAAGCCACCTTCTGTTTCATATCAATAAGCCAGTAACATACTCAGTAGTACCCAAGGCTGCTAGCTCTCTGGGCAGGAAGATCTTTGGGTGGGTGGGTGGGGGGGACAATAGGCACAGCTGCCCCAGGATCTCCTACCCAGGTTCTCAGTGCCAAGGACATGTCAAAGTTTATAGGGATGGCTGCCTGATAACTACTGAGGCCGATCTGGTTTCTCTGGGACCATTCTTCTGGGCTCATCTGCCTGGCTCTAGAGACAGTATATCTGCTGGCTATCTGGCTGACACATGTCCTTCATGCTTTGGTTCAAAACACTGGTATGGTGGAGGATGTCTGAATGGGGAGGAAGAGGCAGAGTGGAACCCTGGGCAAGGGAAGTGGAATTCTCACATCATCAGACGCAGGCAGAACCTTGGGTTCTCTTTGGATCCCGGTTGTTGAAAGCCAATCAGAGATGGAAATGGACTAGGCAGGCTGGGGGACGCGTGAAGTTGGAGTGTGGTTAACACTGCCTCACACAACCAAAGGCCTCTATCCTTTTAGATGTGGAATCAATGTAGAGTTTCTTGCACCACGCAGCTGTGGCAGTAAGAACTTTCTGAAGACATGCAATGATCCTGCTTCAACCCAGTTAGCCCCACAGTGAAATGTTAATTCAAACAAAGATAATGAGCTACCCAGGATGTTATCTTGGAGAAGTGGTGCAATGTGTGGTTGGGGTACCCTGCACCCATAATGGGAGAGAGAGGACCACTAGGTAACAGCCACCCCTCTCCCCACCCCAAGGTATGCTAAGGCCTTTGGTTTCATTTGTATGGAGGCAGAAGCAATGAGGATGAGGAGCAGAGCTGGCAGTGGGTTGGCTGATGTGGTCACAAAGGAAAAGCTGAGTAATGAAAGAGATACCAGGGGAGAGCCCTTGACCTTCACTCTTGTAGGTATTTCCATTCCCCAAGTGCTGTGAAAGTGATATATGTGTCTGGAAGTGAAAGGAAACCTGTCTGTGGCTGCCCAAGGCTATGCCTCTGGGCTGTTGCATATGGAAATACCCCAGAAAGCACTCAGGCCAAGAAGGTCCAAAAGTTGTGCCTTTCTCAGGGGAAGGTTGTGTTACCTCTCTGTCAACTCATCTCACACAGTGGTACACCTGTTCTTGCGGCTGTTCCCCCAGTGGACAAATATGCCCAGAAAGGGTATTCCAGAATGCTTATGCCAATGAGATGCATGCCTCCCTAACAGAGATAGATGGCAATTAACTTTCATTCACCGGTTGCAAGGAAGTGGCTACTGGCCATCTAGAAACACTGTTGAAGATTTTGGCTTCTCAGAATCTGGGTTTAGCACAAGAGAGGGCTATGGTCAACTGTTACTCTCTGCCATGTGCATGGGAGGGGGCAGTGAATTTGCTGTGAATTAGCCCTCCTTGCACTAGATTTTCTCCAGGGGAACAGCCTGCTTATTCTCTGACTCTATCAGGGCTATTCCTTGCAAAGCTGGAGCACTTCTTGGGGTAAAATTATTTTCTGAAGACAGTTATTAGCTCAAAGGTAGTCCAGTGTGAATTAGATCTGCTGCCTATTTAGCACCTGGATATATTTTTAAATATTCTGTCCTTCCAGGGCATTCAAGCAAATAACATCATGTCAGAGTGACATTGCCAGGGCAGGTGCTATGACCCCAACACCAAGAGCCTCATGTTAATCACTAAGAGTCTCAGTGCTCTAGGGTACTCTTAGTGTTCTCACTACATCAGGTGGTTTCTTCCATAGTCCAGTCTTGGTTCTTAGCCGTGACAGTCATGCTTCCCCTGTAGCACACAACCTTAGGCCACTTGAGGATGGCCAGGCCATTCATATTCACCAAACCTAATCTGGAAAGAGGGCCAGTTATTGCTGTGGTTACAGCTCAGCATTTGGTCACTGCAGTCGTCCGGGTGTTGTTGGATGGAAAAAGTTACTTAAGATCTTTGTAAGGTGGTTGTCCCACTGTGTCCTCGGCACAAACAATCTTCTTACCAATAGTCATCGTTTCTGTAGGAAGAAGAAACAAAAAGAATGCTTTGGTTTTCACCCATATATATATTTTTATTTTTTTAATTGAAGTATAGTTAACATACAGTGTTACTTTAGTTTTAGGTGTACAATGTATTGATTCACAATTCTATACATGACTCAGTGCTCGCTATGGTAAGTGTAGTCACCATCTGTCACCGTACAATGTTATAATATTATTGACTATATTCCCTATGCTGTACTTTTCATCTCCATGACTTATTTATTTTAGAACTGGAAGTTTGTATCTCTTAATCCCCTTTATGTATTTCACGCATCCCTCCACCTGCTTCCCCTGTGGCAAACACCAATTTGTTCTCTGTTTTTAAGAGGCTTTTGTTGTTGTTGTTGTTTATTCATGTGTTTGTGGTTTAGGTTCCATATAGAAGTAAAATCATATGGTATTTGTCTATGTCTGACTTATTTCACTTTGCATAATGCTTTCTAGGTTCATCCATGTTGTCACAAAATGGCAAAATCTCCCTCTATTTTATGGTTGAATAATTCCATTATATATGTGTACACACACATACACCACATTTCCTTTATCCATTCATCAATCGATGGATACTTGGGCTGCTTCCATATCTTGGCTATTGTAGGTAATGCTGCAGTAAACATAGGGATGCGTACACCTTTTCAAATTAATTAATGTTTTTGTTTTCTTTGGAAGTTTGGAATTTTCTTTGGAGTTTAGTGGAATTACTGAATCATATGGCATTTCTAATTTTAATTTTTTGAGGAACCTCTGTACTGTTTTCCACAGTGGCTGCACCAGTTTACATTCCCACCAACAGTGCAAGAGGGTTCCTTTTTCTCCACATCCTCACCAACACTTGTTATGTCTTGTGTTTTTGATTCTAGCCATTCTACAGGTGTAAAGTGATATCTCATTATGGTTTTGATTTGTATTTCTCTGATGATGAGTGGTGTTGAGCATCCTTTCATGTATCTGTTGGCCATCTGTATGTCTTCTTTGGAAAAATGTCTATTCAGATCTTCTGCTCATTTTGTAATAGAATTATTTGTGGAGGTCTTTGGTACTGAGTTATAGAAGTTCTCTATATATTTTGTATTAACCTCCTTTTGGACATATCATTTGTAAATATCTTCTCCCATTCCATAGGTTGCCTTCTTGTTTTGTTGATGGTTTCCTTCACTGTTCAAAAACTTATTACGGTGTGGTCCCAATCGTTTATTTTTGCTTTTGTTTCCCTTGCCTGAGGAGACATAGGTAGAAAAATGTTGCTAAGGTCAATGTCAAAGAAATTACTGCCTATGTTTTCTTCTGGAAGTTTTATGGTTTCAGGTCTCACATTTAGGTCTTTCATTCACTTTGAGTTTATTTTTGTGTACGGTATAAGAAAGTAGTCCAGTTTCATTCTTTTGAATGTAGCTGTCCAGTTTCCCCAGTATCATTTATTGAAGTGACTGTCTTTTCCCCATTGCATATTCTTGCTCCTTTGTCATAGATTAAGTGACCATAAAAGCACGGGTTTATTTTTGGGCTCTCTATTCTATTCCATTGATCTATGTGTCTTTTTTTGTGTCTGTACTATACCATTTGGGGGTTAGAGGGAATATGCCTCCACATAATAAAGGCCATATATGATGAACTCACAGATAACATGATACTCAATGGTGAAAAACTGAGAGCTTTTCTTCTAAGTTCAGAAAGAACACAAGAATGTCCACTCTCTCCACTTTTTTATTCAACACAGTACTGGAAGTCCTAGCTGTAGCAATCAAACAAAAAAGAAATAAAAGGCATCCAAACTGGTAAGAAAGAAGTAAAACTTACACTATTTGCAGATGACATGATACTATATAGAGAAAACCCTAACGACTCTACCAAAAAACTATTAGAACTGATGAATTCAGTAGTTTCAGGATACAAAATTAATATACAGAGATGTGTTGCATTTCTATACACTAATAACAAAGTTGCAGAAAGAAAAATAAAAAAAAAACAATTCCATTACAATTATACCAAAAAGAATAAAATACTAGCAATAAACGTGACCATGGGGGTAAAGACCTGTACTCTGAAAACTAAAACACTGATGAAAGGAATTGAAGACAACACAAACAAATGGAAAGATATTTCAATGCTCATGGGTTGGAAGAACTAATATTGTTAAAATTTCCATACCATCCAAAGCAATCTACAGATTCAATGCAATCCCTATCAAAGTACCAACAACATTTTTCATAGAACTAGAACAAATAATGCTAAAATGTGTATGGAGCCACAAAAGATCCTGAATAGCCAAAGCAATCTTGAGAAAGAAGAACAAGCTGAAGGGATACCTGGGTAGCTCAGTTGGTTAAGCGTTTGACTTCAGCTCAGGTCATGATCTCACAGTTCATGAGTTCGAGTCCTGCATTGTGCTTTGGGCTGAAAGCTCAGAGCCTGGAGCCTACTTCGGATTCTGTCTCCTCTCTCTGCACCTTCCCTGCTTGTACTCTGTGTCTCTCGCTCTCAAAAATAAATAAAACATTAACAAGAAGAAGAACAAAGCTGGAGGTATTAGAATTCCAGATTTCAAGATATACTACAAAGCTGTAGTAATCATCCATACATTTTTTAATGTGTACCAAACAAGTGCTAGGCACCGTGATAGGTGCTGGGGATGTAGATACCATGAGTAAGACACATACCCCTTTTCAAAGGGCTCACAGGGGAAGAAGTTAGAATGTGAGAAGTTGAATGACAAAGTTGTACATAAAACATGTAGGCGCAAAGAGGAGGGAAGGACAAGGGGATTGAGGAGGTCTACAGAAAGGATTCTGAAATATAAGTCAAGCTGGGCTGTTTAGGCTAAAGGGGAGTCTACCAGGAGAGAAGGAGGGGAGGCCATTTTGGACACAGGAAAGAGTCCATGCAAAGGCACAAAAGTAGGAAAGGCATATGTTTGGCCCATTGGAGGAACTGGCAGAATTTGGTGTGAGGAAAAGAGGAGGAAGTAAGGCTGGGGAGGAGAGAGGGGTGTCTGTGTGGTACAACATCCATTCCTTTTTTTTAAACTGTGAAGGATGGGCTCTTTCAGTGGAGATAAGACTTAGAGTAGCAAGATCTCTCATGTTTCACACTCAGTGGAGCATCAATTTAATTTAAACTCAGGGCATCTTCCAGTATAGATTAAGGGTATTAATGCTGCCATCCCAGAGAGAAAGAAAACTGGAGTCACTTTCAACGACACAGAAATAACAAAAAATATACATATTAACTATGGGAGAGCCACAAACATTCTGCAACTAGAATACATGAACTGCATTTCAAGGATCAAATGTTCACATGTGAGGCTATAATTTACAGCAATAAAAGCTAGAGCGTACATTATAGACAGACTGTGACCCGCGACTTTGAAGTGTGTGCCTGGGCATGGGCACACCCATACCCCTGGGAAAGGGATGCTCCTTTCTGAGTCTAGAAGGAAAATGTGAATGGATATTTGTCTCATATTGTGACTCAAAACAACTTTCCCAGACCAGCTGATGCTCTGGAGCACCCCATGAATTGCTCCTTCCCAGCCTACCACCCACATTCTGCAGGATCTTCCCAGAGCCCCTTCTCTCAACTGTGAGACCCACAGACCTGAAGGCCCAGCTTGCCAGTCCCTGAGTTCTTCCTTATCTGGGAAGGCAAAGTGTCAACAGGCTTAGCCCAACCAAAGAATTAACTGTGCTATTAGCCAACTAGGCTATGTGCCATATTCCTTCAGGTTTTGAGTACCTATTATGCGTCATGTGCTCCGATATGCACTTTACAAATCCTTAAAGGGACCCTATGAGGCTCTTTACTGGAGGACACGAAGATATAGAAAGACTAATTTGCCCAAAGCCATACCGTTACTATGAGTCAGAGCTGGGATTTGAACTCAAGACTTGTAACTTCAAAGTCTATGCTTCAGCAATTACATCATTCCTAAATTCGCTCTGTAAGTCCAGTCTATATATTTGAGCTTCTGCCTTGGTTTTCTAGATACTCTAAATCAGATGAAGTAACACTAAGAAACCCTAGTCTGAGCCGGTAGCATGCAGCAGATACCACAGTCCACTTACAGCTTCTAACCTTACTACTACATTTGGATTCCCCTGGCTAGTGACCTGCCTGTGTACCTCATTTGCCCCTTCAGTTCTCTGCACAACCTCAGTCTTCCCTGTTCTGAACTTAGTTTCTCCTTTCCATTTGAAGCAGCCAAATGGCCAAATTATAGGACAGCTCTGACTTGACTTCCATAGCTGGGTTTTGCTCACTTGGTGAGTTTCCTTGTGCATGTAATTAGCTGGAATGAAACCCAGCCCCTGGAAGTACTGTGGGGTGCCTACTCTCTTCTTCAGCTGGATCTCTCTCTTCTTTAGTTGGGTTTATTTTCTGGGCCCTGATCCTGTCTGGTCCCAGTATCCTTTGTGTTCTTACTCTGGACAGTGCCATGAAAGCCCCAGAATGTTTTTGGTCTTCCAGCCCACAAGATCACAGGATAAAGGAGTTTCAACGTCTGGTGGAATGGTGGTGTGGTCATCGCTACCAGGGGTCTTGCAAGAGAAGCTTCTTGGAAATGAACGTCTCCTAGGGAAAGTCAGATATACAATTCAGGTGTGGAAAAAGTAGTTCGGTTGTTATAGGAGAAGGGCAGTTTTGAGTGTGGCATGGGTGAATTGTGCTGTGGCCAAGCCCTTTTATTTGTCTTTTGTGGGGGGAAAGATGGGAAAAGCTCAACAAAAACAAAGAAAACAAAATAAGTATAACAACTTCCCATACTCTTATTACCTAATGAGTTGTTTCTCAGCCAAGATTTCTGTAAAATAAAGAGTAAGGAAAGATTTTCTATAATTCATAAGAGCACTGACCCAGTAGGGCTTTGGTGGGAGAATGGGGTGGTAGAGATCGAAAGCACCAACACTAGAGACAGCAATGGCGGTGCAAACATTGGTGGCCATAAGTCTGGCCTAGCTCATTCCAGGGCTGGCACCAGGCTCAGAAGCATCAGTGGGCAGAAGCATCAGTGTCCTTGTTATCAGACCAGTGCACCTCCAGGAAGCACCAGAGGCTTGGAAGGTATCAGGAACCTCAGTGGCATCAACAGGAAGTAGTGGTTACAATCTTATCAGAACAGAGGGGAATTTAAGTGAACTGAATTGTCCTGAGACATACAGATCCAATTTGAATTAAATTGAATTGAAACTAAAGATGAGAACTGTCTCAATGAAAACTGTAATGTGAAGTGACATTTCAATCACAAAAATTACAGCTGATGTGAGACAGGCCATTGAAACTGACCCCAAATTAAGAACATGAAAAGACTGAGTGGATCATTAGATAATATCTTCCTGTGAATTTGAAAATGGGTTTTGATTACAGGAAGTATGTAAGGGCTTTGAACTAAGAAGCTTGTAAAAAATTGAAGTGACTCATTACATGATTCAATTTTA
Organism: Cryptoprocta ferox; assembly: GCA_028646485.1. Taxonomy (NCBI): domain Eukaryota; kingdom Metazoa; phylum Chordata; class Mammalia; order Carnivora; family Eupleridae; genus Cryptoprocta; species Cryptoprocta ferox. The sequence goes on from CM053575.1 coordinate 47,765,160, forward strand.
CATGGGCTTATTATTGTTAAGCTTGTATTTGAAATTTTTATTTCAAAACCATAAAAATCTCATGATTTTGTTGACTATTACTTAGCATTGCTTTGGAAATATATGAAGAAACAACAGGCCCTCCTGCTTACAATGTGATTAGCTTCTTTTTTTCTTTCCCTGAAGAGGACATTCTTTATTCTTCATTGCCCCTCACCCCTTTAAGAATCATGTTAAAGAAATAAAGCAGGGTGAATGTGACTATACTGTTAGTCAGGAGACTGGGGCGATAGCTGGAAAAGGAGAGTCCACCTGGGTAATAACTACTATTTGTGGAGCACTCAAGTGGTCTGCCTAAGAGCTTTGCATAGCTTACCTCATTCAATGCTTGCCTGGACCCTCTGTGATAGATATTACAGTTATATTTTTACAGAGGTAACTGAGTCTGAGAAAGGCCAAATAACAAAGGTAGTGAGTGGAACAAAGGAAGAGCCAGGATCTGTTATCATGTGTTTATGGTCCCAAATGTATGCTCTTAAGTACCATGCCCAGGATGGCAAATTATTGTATCCTGTATGCCAACTACATCGTGGTGCCTTTCTTTTTTTTTTTATTTCTTTTTTATTTTTTTAATGTTTATTTATACTTTTGAGAGAGAGAGAGACAAAGCATGAGTGGAACAGGGGCAGAGAGAGAGGAAGACACAGAATCCAAAGCAGGCACTAGGCTCTGAGCTGTTAGCACAGAGTCCAATGTGGGGCTCGAACCCATGAACTGTGAGATCATGACCTGAGCCAAAGTCGGGTACTTAACTGACTGAGCCACCCAGGCGCCCCATAATGGCACCTTTCTAAAAAGGATTTCCAATTTAGAGGATAATTCTGAACAGTCCAGACTTCATAGGAAAGTGTATTAAGATCCACTGTCAAGTCAGCCTTGAGGGGAAAGTGGTGAATGGTGGCATATGTGACATGTACATTGTTACTGAGAGGGTTCATCAGAAACAAGCAAGAAGCAAGGGCTATAAGTGAGGTGTCGTTAAAAAGGTATGGGGGAGTGCTGTCATAGTTTTCAGATGAAGGGCCAAGTGAGTGAATTATAGCAAGGCAAAGCTTACTCTACCTGATGGGAGTTGAGCTGAGGATATTTGGAGTTTGTTACTCCAAGTTTGTAATTCATTACATTTATTCATTAATTCATTCAACAAACATTTATTGAGCACCAAGCAAATGTGAAGACCACTAGAAACACAAAGATGACCAATGCACACCCTACTATTCAAGAGCCTGCAGTTGTCAGTAAATGACTAGAGAAACAGGACACTGAGAAAGAAAAGAGAGGAAATAAAGTCTCATCAAGAAGCTTGATTGAAATTGCTATGTGTGTGTGTGTGTGTGTGTGTGTGTCCAGAATTCCATTTACCCAAACCAGAGAAGAAAAAGGAAAAGTTATTTAAAAAAATTGGGTCAGGGTGAAAGTTGAAAGGTTCCTAGGATATATGAGATTCACTGAATTGTGAAATGCAATCCCACTAAAAAAGCATGGTGTTCTCTCCCACTGACAGTACAGCTAGAAGCCAACTATAAGCCAACATAAGAAGGGACTTGCCTTGTTAATGCATAGCTCTGTTGAAATTTTCTGGGGGGCCATCCATGCCCTTCCCCAGGTCTGTGCACAGGTATCCTACCTTTGCAGTTTGGGACTCAGACCTCTGAATGGCCATCTGTAATCTCAGGTGCTACCAAAGACCTGAACTGGTAATTCTGTTCCTGCTATTTGGAAAATTAACTTCGTGACACCAGCAAGGTATAACAAACAAGAATTCCAAACAATGAAGTAATGATGCTTTTTTGGTGTAAGTTATATTTATTTGAGTGTAAGAACACATTTTGTATCATAGTTCTGCTTTATGTTGAGGTAAGTGCTTAAGAATATATTAAAAATAACTGGATTTATGATTTTAATAGATATATTTAGGGTAACTTGACTTGTTAAATTTACTGAACATTTAAATGTTCAGGAAAATCCAGTATACTAGGTTTATAAATTTATTTTCTGAGAGGTTGAAATGCTTAAGGTAGTTTAATCTAAAAATGTAAGGTTTTATCTATTAGCATTAGAAGAGTTAACAGTGCTTGAGAACCATTTTGTTTAACACCTACTATGTTAGATGTTTGAAGTGTTTTATGTAATCACTCTTTAGATTTGTGACTTCAGTTTGAAATGTTTAGGGAAATCAGCCAATCAATTGCTTAAACAGTGCTTAAGTATTAGGAGAATTTTATTTGCTAGATGTTTAAGGTCTTTTCTTTAATTTGAAATGTTTAAGAGAATGTGATTAAGTGTGAAATTAGTGTTCAGTAGTTTAGGGAAATATAATCTGTCAAATTAATGAAGTAATTGAGAACTAAACATGGAACAAATGAAAATGAGTGCTTTAATTTAAAAACAAAATGATTAGTTTCATAAATCATTACAATAGTTAATATTATATATAGCATTTAGTATGTACTGTTCTAAGAATATTTCATCTATGAATTCCTTTGCTCCTCACCACAGTTCTCTGAAGTGGGTACTATTATTATCCCCATTTTACAGATGATGAAATCAAGGTACAAAGATGTAAAATGACTGCTTTACCAAGTGCTATAGAATGAATTGTTTACCTCACAAAATTCTATATTGAACCTCTAACCTCCAATGTGATGGTATTTGTAGATGGGACCCTTGTGGAATAGTTAGGGTCAGATGAAATCCTGAGGATGGGATCCTCATGATGGGATTAGTGTCCCAAATAAGAGACATCTGAGAGCAGGTGCTCTTTCTCTCTTTCCACTTGCCATGTGAGGACACAGTGAGAAAGCAGCCATCTACAAACCAGGGGGAGAGTCCTTACCAGAACCCAACCCTGGTGGTACCTAATCTTTGACTTCCAGCTTCCAGAACTGTGACAAATAAATGTCTGTTGTGTAAGCCCCCCCAGTCTACGGTATTTTGTCATGGCAGCCCAAGCTAAGGCATCAAGTGCCTTTGTTTCCTAGGGCTTTCATAACAAAATAAAACAAACCAGGGGGGCTTAAAATAATAGGAATTTATTCTCTCACAGTCCTGGAGGCCAGAAGTTTGAATTCAAGGTGTCAGTTGGGCTGTGCTCTTTCTAAAGACTCTACAGAAGAATCCTTCCTTGCCCCTTCCTCGCCTCTGGTAGTTGCCAGCCATCATTGGTGTTCCACAGCTTTTGGCTGCATCACCCCATCATCTCTGCTCTGCTGTCACACTGCATTCTCCTTGTTGGCTCTCTCTGTGTCTTCACATGATCTTCTTATCATAAGGACACTAGTCATTGAATTTAGGGCCAATCCCAATCCAATATGACCTCATTTTAACATAACTGAATATATCTGCAAAGATTCTTTCCCAAAAATGATTGTGGTTAGATCAGCATTTTGGAAGGACACCATTAACCCAGTTATCTCATGTCACCAATATCCAGCACATAGATAAAGTCCAAGTCAGTTCTCAGTCTTCATCTTATTTGACCTGTTGGTAACATCTGACAGATCTGATTACTCCCTTCTCCTGGAAACAATTTCTTCTCTCTTGTCTTTGGACACTCCTGGTTTTCTAACTATTTCAATGACTTTCTCCTTCTCTGTTGGTTTCTCTTCTTTTTCCTACCTTTAAGTGTTGGAATGTCCCAGTTTTTAGGCCTTGGACTTCTTCTCTTCTCCATTTATATGTCAGCCATCTTTACAACATCAGTTTGACCTTTCTCTGGAATTCTAGATTTCTGCATCTCACTTCTACTAGATGTCTCCCTGTAGATATCCAATATCTGATTGCCCTGCACAGGTGCTCGACCTGCTGCTGTCTTCCTCAGTTCACTTCCAGGTGCTCAGGCCCAAAATGTTGAAATCATTGTTCACCTCTCTCTGTCATATCCTACATCAGGAAATCCTATTAGGTCTCCTTCCAAAAATATATCCAGAATGTAACCACTTCTCACCATTATCCTGCTTCTACACCAATCCAAGCCTATACTGTTTCTACTGGATAATAGCAGTAGACTCCTAGTGGATCTCCCCCTTCTCCCCTTACCTCCTATAGCCTCTTCTCAACACAGAATCAAAGGGATCACTTATGACCTCAGATCACATCACATCTCTCTTAAGCCCACGAACTGTGAGATCATGACCTGAGCCAAAGTTGGACGCTTAACTGACTGAAGCCACCCAGGCACCCCTTGTCTATTTTTTCTCACAGATGTATACCCATTGTAGGTACTCAATCAATATTTATTGATAAATAAATGATTGAATCCCCCACATCCCTCTTCAAAGTCATCGTTTTAAAGGAAACTTGATTGAATACTACTTGAATAGAATATCACAATATAGACAGTAAATGATGCAAATAATGCAAAGAGGCATCTTGAAAGATTGCAGAGGTAAGCAGCCAGCACTGTAAGTCCAAACATGGAGAAATTCTAGAGGACATGGTCATGGTTCTTCCAACCTCTTTTGTTTGTTTTTTAAAGAGACTAAACCTTATTTTATTTTATTTTGTCTTATCTTATCTTACCTTATTTTAATTTTTCACTGGGGGGAGAAGCAGAGGGAGAGGAGAAAGAAAATTTTAAGCAGGCTCCACACTGCGGTCCTCGATCCCATGATTTTGAGATCATGACCTGAGCTGATATAAAGAGTGGGATGCTCAACTGACTGGGCCACCCAGGTGCCCCCCAACCTGTTTTCAAACTAAGATGATTCTGTCACAGAGACCTTTATAAGAACCCTCTGGGTGTTTTTGTTGACACAAATCTCACCTGAGACATAGACTGGGAACTTGGAATTATTGTAATTCTCTCAAGTGCTGCCTTGCACTTGTAGAACTGAGTGCTGGAAGGTGGGTATAGCTCATTTGCTCCTCGAGAAAATGGAGCTTCTTTGGCTTTCAGAGCTAACACCAGGTTACTTTTATAAATTAATGGAACCACTGCAGCTGTAGTTTTGAAAATGCATGCAGAGTCCATCTAAGAAATCAACAATCATTTTCCAAGCTATAAGATAGAAGAAATTGGAATTCTATTCAACAAGAATTTATTCAATGCTGACTTTGTGTCAGGCATTTTGCCAGGTACTGGTTATACAACGATGAATAACAATTGCTATCCTCAAGGAGCAGCTGGCTGTACTGTGGATGACACGCACACAAATAATATCAAGTGGCACCAAATGCTAGGGTAGGGGTAGGCACAGGGGACCAGCGGGCGAGAACACATACAAGAGACACTTAACTCCTAGTAGGAGGATCTCCAGAATGCTTCCCAAAGAAGATGACAACTGATCAGATGCTTCAAAGATGACCTGGATGTAGCCAAGCAAAGAGAAGTGGAGAGGACAGCACAAGAAGAAGTCAAATCAGGAGGAAGGGCATGGGGGTGAATAAAAAGTATGGGGTGGGCCACAAGAAAGTGGGCATGGCCTCAACATAAAGTACAAGGAGGAGATGGAGGCAGGGTCACAGAGGACCATGAATGGCAAAATAGGGGACCTGATCTTGATTTGAACGAAGAGCATCTACTGAAGTAGGGGAGGAGCATGGTCAAATTTATATTTTAGGACCTGGGCCCTGCAAGCAGTGCACAGACTGGACAGGAGAGCAGGGACACCAGGGTGGAGCCACCATGTAGGAGCAGCTAACTCACCCCTCTTGCCTTTGTAGTCCTCATTTACCCTGGCCTTGCAGAAGTGTTGGTCAGGGAAGATGGGGAGAAGATAGCTGGTTTTGGCTCCTGAGAGCTCTATTTGGCTGGTCCTGAAATAGGACCAGAGTATTTACATTCAGAATTTCCTAAAAAGGGGACAAGTGAAACTCTGAAAAGTAATGAAGAGCTATAAATATAAATACCAAAGAGATAATGAATGAAGTGTCATAACTACCTCCCAACCCTCCAACGTTTAGTATACAACAAAATGGATGCTCGATCTTTTCACCTGTGAAATTGACTCCAGGATATCACCATTACCACTTATAGAGGGTGGGGATTTTCTGGCTAAACAACAAGACCCCAGTATCCTCTAGCTTTTATTTGCCTGATATGAGGGAGACATTGAAGGGAGACGCACTCAGCCCGCTGCACATGTAGGTAACTTGCACCTCTCCCCTGGGTGCTTCGACCCACTTTGAAGAGCCTGTGCAGATTCTATGTGTCTTAATCCTCCCTCAGGACTCTCACACTGACCAGTCCCCCTCCTGCCTGTTGATGATCACATGCTGGAAACTTCTCTATGGACCACAGAGGAAAGGCTCAGTCACCCTCTGCAGCAAAGATCCAGCAATGAGCTCATGTCAGCTAAATACATCAATTGATGAATAATGAAAGCCCCTACTTTTCACCATGGGGAGGAAGCATAATCTCAGACCTCAAGGGGTTCACAGATAAGAGAGAAGACAGATGAATCTAACTCACTAGAAAGCAAAAGCTAGAGGCAGTAAGTGGTCGATATGAATCACAATCACAGTGTCATGGGAGGACTTCATGCTAAGTGGGGTGTGGTTCACTGGAGACTTCAGAGAGGAGGTGGCACTTATTGAACCCCAAGGATTTTGTAGGATTTATATGGTAAGAATGTAGAGGAAAGGTACAGCAAGTTAAGGAAGCATCAGGAGAAAAGGTGAAAAATAGAAAATTAATTTAGGCACTAAAAATAGGCACAGCCAGCCAGTGGAAGCTTCTGAAGGAAGGAGACCTGGTAAAATCTGGACTCTCCTGCCTACAGAGAGTGTCTTAAAATGAAAAGGAAACAACTGAGGGGCTGCTGACGTTGCTTCCACAGACTACCTGAGGGAGGGATGGCAGGCACTGGGGGGGACGTCCTTCCTGAGCACCTGCTGGGACCGACCTCACTCAATTGAGTGGTGATACTCGCTTCAGGAGATATGACCCAGGAGATGGTTAACCACGCCGAGTCTACACAGGCCAAAGAGAACAGCTGTGGAATTCATAGTCTATTGCAATACCACGAGAGAGAAAATACCCACTGCATGGTGGCCTCAGGCAGGGGGTCTCTCCCATAAATTATCCAGGCCTCTCATGTTTCCTTTTCCTTCTGTGATTATGGATGTGTTTTTCCTTAACTTGGGAGAAGTTCTCAGAATTAGCTTAAACACTGGGATGTAGTTGTGTGGAATAGATACATCTAGTAGGTTGAACAGAACTATGTTTTGAAAAGTTCATTAAATTTGTGGTGATTTAAAAACACTATAATGTCTTATAGCTTAGTTTTCTGTGTGAGAGAGAGATCCTTAAATGTTTGTTGTTTGAAAAGAGGGTATGACATAAGACACTTCTTTTCCCTAAATATTTAGAGGCTTATATTAAGTTCTTCACAATATCAACATTTTGGGGATTATTACTACCATTAACTTTTTTTTAATGTTTATTTATCTATTTTGAGAGAGACAGAGAGAGCATGCATGCACGTGGGCAGAGAGAGAGCGGGAGAGAGAAAATCCCAAGCAGGCTCTGCGCTGTCAGCATAGAGCCTGACTCGGGGCTCAATCACACAAACTGTGAGATCTTGACCTGAGCTGAAATCAAGAGTTGGATGCTTAACCGACTGAGCCACCCAGGTGCCCCCCACCATTAACTTTTCATCTTAGCTTCCCACACATCCAAAAAAAAAAAAAAAACACCCTATCAGCATAATTTTCTCTTATCTGAGTATCTGGTCTTTTCTGAAAAATCCGACTGATCATTGGCCATGGAATGCATCTCTGCACAGTGCTGTTAACACTGGCCCTTTGCATTAATTAGAACCAGGAGCCCCTCCAGGCACACTCACCACGGCCAAATGGTGGAAAGTGGAAAGACAGCAAACTTCAGCTTTATGTTTCCCCTCAGCCCGACTCCCTGCTGCTGGAATTGCCTATAGGAGTATTTGCAAGGCCCTGGGGGAAAAGCTCTTGGGGGTGAGTCCCTTGGGGGACTTAGATGACCAGGTAAAGCCCAGACCTTATCTTGGTTGAGAGGCTGTATCACGGGAGGCTGTATCATTCTGCGTAATGAAGTAAAGTGTCTTCTTTGCAGGCAAGTTCCCACTGATGATGGGATCCTATGATCTATTTGTCTTCAGTCACTCATGTCACCCCCAGCCCTTAGGAAGGTTTCATTAAACACTGGCACTGGGTGCTAGCTGTGCTTTGGGATATTGCACAGGATCTGGGTCCGTGCTGGGGGTAAGCAGCCCAGGGAGAGGCTATGGGCTTGAAGAAGCAGGTCGGAGACTTCTAATAATGACCAGCAGAGAAACCGGGAGTGAGGCTGGGGGCAGAAAGTAAGCAACACACAGGACTGATGAGACACAGAATCGCTGAGTGGTGTGGGGAAAGGGAGTTAATGAGGGCAGACACAAAGGGAAGAGAGGCTCAGACAGGTAGGACTTGAGGACCTTGGACTTTCATCAAGGGGCTGGAAATCCAGGGAGAAGGGCGAAAAGTGACTGAGGATGGAGAGAGGACTGGGAAAGGTGGCTCTTTCTGCATGAATTAGGGGTTGGTGTTACCTGTGGAGGAGCTGAGCTCTCATAGCTCTGCCCGGAGCACCTGAGCTGGGAGTCAAGATGGGCCAGCAGAGGGGACAGGCTGAGGAGACTGAGCTCTACTCCTGTTCCCTGGGGCTCCTGATGAAGGGCAGGGTTGCAGAAACTGAAAGGGCAGCCACTCCCCTTGCCATGGCCCGGAATCCCTGGGACTCACTGTCCTAGCTACACCACATCCTCTGCGCTCTTCCCAGGTCTCCGTTCTGCAGTCTGCTTCTTGTCCTGGGTCCTTATTAGTCTCACTTCCCAACACCAAGGTGGCTCCATTCACCCCATCACATCTCTCTGTTGTATTTTCATCCTTGAACTTATCATGACCTATTTCTGTTTACGTGTTTATAGTTTGTCTCCTTCCATCAGAATGCAAGTTTCGCATTCAACACTGCATTCCCAGTGTCGGGAACAGCATGTGGCATGCAGCAGGTGCTCAGTGAATGCTGTCTGAATAAATGTTAAGAGGGCAGACATCAGGACAGCTGAAGAATGCTGTAGGAATGGATAATAAACGTGCCGACGGCCAGCCCTTGGGCTTGGGGGAGGTTAGAGGAACATAATTTGGAGTGTCTTTCCAGCTCAAACTGATGACACCTCCTCCTCTCTATCAGCTGCAGTGCCCTCCCCCCCAGCAGTGAGTTCCAGAAGCCATGCTTGTAAGATGTGGCTCTCCCTTTCTCCCCTCCCCACCCACACCCCACTGTCTCGGCCGTCAGGGCCACAGTGGGCACTCAACCCAAGATGGGGCAATGAAAGGTCTTCTATGAGAATATGGGGAAGGGAAAGAAAGAGGAAAAGAGGCAGAGAAATGAGAATATGGAGGGACATAGAGATAGACATGTGTGTGTGTGTGTGTGTGTGTGTGTGAGAGAGAGAGAGAGAGAGAGAGAGAGAGAGAGAAAGAGAGATGTAGTAGAGGTAAAAGAAAAAAAAGAGCAGACTGAAAGAGAAAATAAATGTTGTCCAGTTTCCTCACAGTTTCCGGTTACCAGCCCCAGTCCTTACTGGAACTTACATATATTTCGGTTCTTGAATTCCAACAAGCTTCCTTCTCCTTACAAAAGTCCTGAGCTAGTTCCATTTGGTTTCTATTACCTATAATTAGGATAAACTAAAAAAGGCTGCCAGTGCTGTTCCACACCCAGAGTGCCCAGGGGACTTCCAGGCTCCCCCACAGCAACCTGTACTTGCGAGTCAGAGGCCAGTGAGTTGGGGAGGGCAGCAGGAGCACCACCCACACTAGGTGGGGCCTAGACTTATTACTGCAGCCCCTGCTACCTCAGTCACTTGCAGGTCCCAGCGCCACATACTTGCCCTGTCCTAACCAGTCAGTTTCTGGTTCCAGTCTCAGGCTATTACTCCTACCAGCCGACTCTGCCTGCCTCTGTCGGTCCTGAAACTTGTCTCTGGGCCCTCTCAGCCACGCTTCTTACACCACTAGCTGAGGTTTCCCAGCCCAAACCACCTGCTGTCACTGTTCTGTTCACCTTGCTCTGTTGGTCCGGTGCTGGCCAGTTCCACCCTGAGCTGCTGAGCTGTTGAGTGCTGAGATGTTGAGTGACATTATCGACACGACTTTGCAGTCTCTCAGTCCCTCTCAGTCTCTCCCTCCCTCCAAAGGTTCACACTGGCACCTGGACTCATTATCACTTCCTCCACATCTCAACTCTGCTCTCCTTTGATTTGCTCCATTCTGGGGCAAATTCTGTGTGACGGCAAGACTGCAGTAACGACTCCGCATGTGTGTCCCCACGGCTCCAGATTCAGTGGAAAGACATGACTCTTCTTGACAGTTCCAGGAACCCCCCCTCCCCCTCCCCCGGGTCTAAATTAGATCACATCATCAATGTGACCAATGAACCAATGCTGGAGTGTGCCGACCGGACACCGCCTGGGGGGACACAGACACACTCCTGGAGCTGAGGGTGGGGTTGCATCCTCCCAAACCATAGGGGCAGAGAGGGAGGTGGAGTGGGTCCTCAAGGCAAATAGGGTTCTTTTATCAGAAGAAGGAATGCTGCATCAGCAACACATAAGTTTTCACTTCAGAGCATTTCAGCATTAAGAGAAAACCACGTTCTACTTTGAAGGAATCAAATCTTTGCCGCTACAAAGTTTAGTCTTATCAGAATAGAACACTTAAAAACACATTTGTGGAAAAACCTCACAGAACGTAACAGGATTGCTAAAATAAAAAAAGAGTAGTCTATTAGCTTTTAGGACTTTTTTTTAAAAGGATTTCAGTTAATCAATTTTACTGCATATTGTTCACTGCATGTCCCAGTGGTTTTGAAAACCACGGTTATATTGAAGCAGCAGCTGATTAGGTGGGGGAGAAACAGCAGCCGAGAAACAACGGAAAATAAATTAGCAAAAAAACTTACATGACAAATCATTTGGGAATGTGAGGTCACAAGGGAGAGGGCATGAGTGCCAGCAGGAGGAAAATGGAAGAATGTTCCAAAAATCCTTAGGCATTGTGTTATGTTAGATTTACATTCTTAATTAGCTGCATAACAACAGCACAGAGGGAAAAATCTTTTTAGAACCAGCATCGCTGTGTGATCCGTAAGCTGACTGACCCTGTCAGGAGCCGGTTGTGTCTGACTGATGTAGCTGCCTGACCAGCAGAGAGGTGGGTTTTGGAGGTTTGCTGAGAGACTATGTAGGTACATGCAGATTTGTTCCTAGGAAGAGGGCAGGGGAAGAAAAAGAAGAGAGCAACTGGGACAGCTATAAGATGCCTGATTCAACTTGATGAAGGGAGGCAGACAGAGCCTTCCCTAAGAGGGTGGAGGAGGTCCACATCCAGACCCAGTCAGAACGGCCTTGGTATCTATGCTCAAGATGCATTGGGCAGGAATCCAAAAAAAATCTGTATTAGTCAGCTTTTGCTGCAATAACAATCAACTCCCCACTATTCACTGCTTACAACAATGAACACGTCTTTCTTGCTCATGGGTCTGTGGGCTGGCTGTGGCTCTGCAGGGCTCAGCTGGATCTGGCTCCAGACAGGTGGAAGTCGGCTTCAGTGTCTTCTCATTCCAGGACCTAGGTAATTCCCTGACAGATGCCAAAAGCCCAAGGGGATGAGTAGAAATAGGAGATGCTTCTGAAAGCCCCCACTTGGAGCTGTGACCCCACCCATAGTCTGTTGGTCAAAGTAAGTCACAGGGCCTCACTCAGAGCAACCAGAGTATAAGGCCCTTGCAGAGTGTAGAGAGGGCATGTAACAATGGACAAATAATACAAGCTACCTCAATACGCCAGTTCTACCACAGCTTTGCCATATAATGTTGGAAAAGTTAGTCCAGCTCCGGTTGTTTCATTTGGGGAGATACTATCATCTACCTCACAGGGTGAGGGTGACATTGGATGATACCTGTACAGCGCATGGCGCAACGCCCTGGATAGAGGAGGTGCTTGATATAGGCAAGCTAACGTGATACTATTTTTCACTGGAAGTTACTGTGTCACAGGTAAGGCATGCCTGCTTGTCAGGGGTGTCGATGACTGGCACTGGGGAGAAGGCAGGACAGTGACTGATAGCTTAGATGGTCACAGTCTGGGGCAACAGGAGGGGAGGTGGTGGTCAGGCAGGGAGGTAAGGGTTTAAGGTGGTGGAAAGGCCGTGGACACACTAGACCCAAGCAAGGCTCACAAACACTGGGTGATGAATGAATGAATGGACGCATGGATGAGAGATGGCTTCAGTTAAGTTCCTCTCGAACAACTCTGGAAGAGCAGCTGGTCTCAGAGCTGTTGTGGCTTATCTTCTCACACCCAGGACAGCCTGGTCACCTTAGTTCCTCCACGGAAGGCACACTTTGCTCCTTGGGGCTGAAGCTGCCAGGCCTCACTCCCTTGCCTTCTGCCCCCACTGTCCAGTCACCTTGTGTCTCCACCCTGCCACCCATATCCTGCTCTATACTTTCCCCTCCCCGAACGAATCCCCTCTCTGAAATATCTGCAGCCCTCCTCTGGGGCTCTCCACATGCCATCCTCTACCATCCCTGACTCGTTATCCAAACCTTGCACCTGCCTCCCCGCCTTAAGTTCTCCCTCGAAGCCACAGCTCTGCAGTCCTCTCAATGGAAGGCCATTTAGCCCTGTGCATTCCCTGGGCCCCAGGCTGGGGTGGTGGCATTGTCTCTTTTGTCTTTTGCTCCTTGATGCCCCTGCCTCTCCACCTCTTTGTCAAACTGCCTGCCTCCCCTCAACCTCTCTTCCTGCTACCCCTAGGAATATCCTTGGCCATCCCCCCGCCCCTAGTCCTGTGAAGACTAAGACCCCTGCTGCCCTCGGCCCTGCCCCGCACTGACACCCAGTCCAGGTAGGTGTCTCACCTGGGTGCCAACCCATCCCACCATGAAGCCACAGCCACCTGTTGTGACAGTGGTGGTGACAGCAGGGGTGGGGAGGGAGATTCGGGGAAGCTGTGGAGAAATGGCTTCCAACTCCGTGTGCCCTGCTGCAAAATTACGTTGGAGGACCTATAAAAGGTGATTTATTTTGAGAGGATTCTTTGTGCTCTGTAGCAGAAGAGATTCTGCCCCTTTATCAAACGATTTCAGGAAGTCTGGAAAACAAAACCATGCACTATACAACACTGGAGACACAGTGGGTACAGTTGCCATTTTCAGCATAGACTGAAGTCTGATAATTGCAGCATGAAATTGCAATAAATGGGCACAGTCATCTTGCCAACCAGCACAAGTGCGCGCATGGGCTGCTTTCTTCTTCAGAGCAGGGGCTATGTGCCGCTGCCCTGCTCTCTGCCTTGTGGTGAGCACACGGAGGCCGAGATCTGAGGGGGTGCTCTTTTCACAGGTGCCATCAAGGGCAATGATGTTGCCCCCTCCCAAGCTTCAAGCCAGGTCCCCACACTTGAGTACTGCACCTTGGATGGCAAAGGGTGTTTTCAGAACAGACCCTGAAGCCTTTCTGGAGGCCAGAGTCTCTATCCCCACTGCCTCTCCATCTCCTGCCTCCTCAGCTGCACAAGCGAGGTCACCAAATCATCTCAAAATGTGCATTATCCCGGAGTCTGGAGGCCCTGAAGCCCGGCTGTATTTCTCTCCTTGTGGACCTTACAGACGTTCCCTAATGGCCTCTCCAGAGAGGGCGATCCCATGCCGTGGGGCAAGGCCTGGGCCTTTTCTATTCAGTTTTTCAAGTGGGGAGAAGTTTGAACTGAAATCTGATGGAATCGTGCAGTGGCTGTCAGTGAAGAACGCCCAGTATGGGGGTCAGTCAGGGGACCCCGCATGCCTCATGCTGAGCATGTGGGAAGCTAGGCCTTCCGCTTTCTCTCATTCAGCCAATACCAAGCACCTACTCATTGCTGGGGCCTATACAAGGGTCTAGGGATTCAGAGATGAATGGGATCCACTCCCTGTTTTCAGAGAGGTCATGGTCTATTCTGGAAAATGAACATGAAATGACAAAATCTCGGGTGCCTGGATGGTTCAGTCAGTTAAGTGTCTGACTTTGGCTCAGGTCATGATATCGTGGTTCATGAGTTCAAGCCCTGCATCTGGCTCTGTGCTGACAGCTCAGAGCCTGGAGCCTGCTTCAGATTCCATGTTTCCCTCTCCCTCTGCCCCTCCCCGGCTTGTGCTCTTTCTTTGTCTCTCTCTCTCGCGCGTGCGCTCAAAAAAAAATAAACATTTAAAAAAATTAAAAAAAAAAGAAATGACAAAATCGCATTATGAGAGCTTTCACAAAGGTATATATGTAGAGAGAAGAGGCTACACTTGGGTTGCATCTGAAGGAAGTACATGTTTGCAGGGAAGTTCTCAGGAGGTGTCTTAGGCCAGTGGAATGGCCCATGCAAAAGCAGAGGGACATCACAGAACACAGTGTCTCCACATTCCAGAAGCAGCTAGTGGGGTATGGCTGGGCATAAAACGTCAAGGGGCAGTGATGGGCTAGGACTCCAAACAGACAGAGAGGGGCCAGGTTGTGAAGGTCTCTGTGTGCACATTAAGGAATTTGGGTTCTACCTGTAACAGAAAGTCTGGGAGGGCTGGAGGGAAAGACAGAATTGGGGTGAGGTGCCAGGGTGAGACACACAGTGGGCAGGCAATTTCCAGATGTGTTCATTGGAGCACGGGGAGGCAGGCTGCATCTGTCTCCCTCTCCAAGGGGCTCTGGTTACAAGGTCGAGACTGGCCAGACCCCAAAACATAGCATCTCACAGCACTGGAAAACCTGAGTTTCATCAGCCAGTGTTCTCACCTGTCCTGCAGCCTAACATACACTCGCATGTGGCCAAACTCCATATGCCAAACAAAAGGACACAAGGATATGGGTGCCCTTTGGCCCTAGGAGTGAGTGTTGTGTTGCAGTCACGGTCAGGTTCTGCTGGGACCCAGGGTGGATATGCAGGTGGTGGTAGTGTCAAGGTGTGCCCTACGCTTCTTTCCTAGATCTTCTCAAGGATCGGGTCTGACCTGTCCACTGCATGTGCATTTTATTATTTAGGAATCATTGCGAGAGGCCTGAGGGACTGACCAAGACCAAGGTGGGCTCACAGACAGAGAGGCAAGGCAGGAACCACCTCCCCACATAACTCAGGAAGAGGGGAGGAGGAGCTGGGAGGTCCTAGTGGACCAGCCTTGAGCTCCTGGATGGGGAGCTCACAGAGTATCCCCTGCCTGTATCTCCTTGAGGAAGTCAACACAGGGGCCCTGTGAGTGGTGGGCATTTCCTTCTTTCCCTCTGGGCAGTGCCAAGATCCAGGTTCTTAAGAGACCAGTACTTGTGGTACCAAATGCTAAGTTTAAGGATCAGGAAGCTATCATGATGTCATTGGACAGGAGGATTGGCCCTTCTGAAAGGTCCCAAAGTTGGGGAGGGAGGGGCAGGTATGCCTAGTGTTTCTGGCCAGGACTCTATAAGCCCCATGGAGCCTGATTTCTCCTTTACTAATAATGACAATAATAACTAGTATCTATTGAGCATACACGAGGCACTAGGCATTCTTATCAGTGCATTAGACGTATTAACTCATTTAATTCTTACAACTCTACAAGGTAGTTAAAAAATAATCTTCACTTTGAATCTTCCCAACAACAACCATGATCACCTATGGGTGTAAAGACTGGACATCCGGCTCTATGACATCACTGGCTGGGAGCCTTTCACTTCCCTGCAGCCCTGGCTGCACAGCTATAGGCTCGGGGGGTGCTCCAGGCCGGTCTGGCACCTGGATGGTGCTGTGCCTGGGGCTGGTTCCCAGCTTGGGGCTGCCATGTAACTGTTGCTTATGCCAGCGGCGGGGCGGGGAGGGAAGCCAGCTCTGTGGTCAGTGCCATGCTGGCCACATGAGTTGGACTTTTTAGAAATTTCAGCAGAAGGGGCACATACTGTGCGCAGGAGGGTGGGGCAGCCTGAGCCCAGATGCTGGTCAGGCGTGGTGATACATCTGGAAAAGCTGGTTTCCAAATGGGGACCTCACCAGTGCCCCATGGTGCAGAGAGGATCTCTGAGATCCTGGCTCTAGGTACAGAGTCTCAACAGCTGATTTGACCTGGCAAGCCCTGCCTATTAAAAGAACTGTCTCTCCATGGTACTCTACATGGAAAACCCAAAAGATTCTACCAAAAAACTGCTAGAACTGATCCATGAATTCAGCAAAGTTGCAGGATATAAAATCAATGCACAGAAATTGGTTGCATTTCTATACACCAAAAATGAAGCAACAGAAAAAGAAATCAAGGAATCGATCCCATTTACAATTGCACCAAAACCCATAAAATACCTAGGAATAAACCTAACCAAAGAGGTGAAAAATCTACACACTGAAAACTATAGAAAGCTTATGAAAGAAATTGAAGAAAACACACACAAAAAAGGGGAAAATATTCCATGTTCCTGGATTGGAAGACCAAATATTGTTAAAATGTCAATATTACCCAAAGCAATCTAAATATTCAATGCACTCTCTATCAAAATAACACCAGCATTCTTCACAGAGCTAGAATAAACAATCCTAAAATTTGTATGGAACCAGAAAAGACCCCAAATAGACAAAGCAATCCTGTAAAAGAAAACCAAAGCTGGAGGCATCACAATCCTGGACTTCAACATGTATTACAAAGCTGTAATTATCAAGACAGTATGGTACTGGCACAAAAACAGACACTTAGGTCAGTGGAACAGAATAAAGAACCCAGAAATGGACCCACAAATGTATGGGCAACTAATCTTTGACAAAGCAGGAAAGAATATCTAATGGAATAAAGACAGTCTCTTCAGCAAATGGTGTTGGGAAAACTGGACAGCTACATGCAGAAAAATGAACCTGGACTACTTTCTTACACCATACACAAAAATAAACTCAAAGTAGAAGAAAGACCTAAATGTAAGATAGGAAGCCACCAAAATCCTAGAGGAGAAAACAAGCAACAACCTCTTTGACCTCGACCGCAGCAACTTCTTACTTAACATGTCTCTGGAGGCAAGAGAAACAAAGGCAAAAATGAACTATCAGAACTTCATCAAGATATAAAGCTTCTGCACAGCGAAGGAAACAATCAGCAAAACTAAAAGACAACCAACAGAATGGAAGAAGATATTTGCAAATGACTTTTCAGATAAAGAGTTAGTATCCAAAATCTATAAAGAACTTATCAAACTCAACACCCAAAAAACAAATAATCCAGGGAAGAAATGGGCAAAAGACATGAATAGACACTTTTCCAAAGAGGACATCAAGATGGCTAAGAGACACATGAAAACATACTCAACATCACTCATCATCAGAGAAATACAAATTAAACCATAATGAAATATTGCCTCATACCAGTTAGAATGGCTAAAATTAACAACACAAAAAACAATAGATGTTGGTGAGGATGTGAAGAAAGGGGAACCCTCTTACCCTGTTGGTGGGAACGCAAACTGGTGCAGCCACTCTGGAAAACAGTATGGTGGTTCCTGGAAAAATTTAAAATAGAACTACCCTACGAAACAGCAATTGCACTACTAGATATATATCCAAGGAATATTGGTGTGCTGTCTCAAAGGGGCACTTGCACCCCAATGTTTATACTGGTGCTATAGACAATAGCCAAAGTATGGAAAGAGCCCAAATGTCCATCGACAGATGACTGGATAAAGAAGATGTGTACACACACACACACACACACACACACACACACACAAAATGGAGTATTACTCAGCAATCAAAAAGAATGAAATCTTGCCATTTGCAACAACGTGGATGGAACTAGAGGGTATTATGCTAGGCGAAATTAGTCAGAGAAAGACAAATATCACATGACTTCACTCATATGTGGAATTTAAGATACAAAACAGATGAACAAAAGGGAAGGGAAGCAAAAATAATATAAAAACAGGGAAGAGACAAAACATGAGACTCTTAAATATAGAGAACAAACTGAGGGTTGCTGGAGGGGGTGTGGGTGAGGGGAAGGGCTACTGGGTAAGAGGCATTAAGGAAGATACTAGTTGGGATGAGCACTGGGTGTTATACATAGGGGATGAATATACTCCTGAAATCTAACTAACTTGGATGTAAATGAAAATAAATAAATAAATAAATAAATAAATAAATAAAAGAACTGTGTCTCTAGCATCCATTGTACCCCAGTAGGTCACCAGTACCCCTGTCCCCAAAAGCTGCTTTGTTTGGTATGGAAGAAAGAAAAAGTGGCCTAAAACAGAAACCTGGGGCACGAATGTGTCTAACCGTGAGCCCACCAACTCAAACAAGAGATAGAAAAGAGCAGCTGGAGATGGAGAAGGACAGCAGCCTTGTTCTAGGAGCCAGCAGGAGCCAGGTGAGGGCAGGATCAGGGCAGAAGGGGCAGAGCAAGGCTGCATGCAGGGGCTCCTGGTGGGTCACCATCGAGGGAGATTGACGTCGAAGGGCACGGCTGTGAAGTCCAAGCTGGGCAGTGAAGCCTGAGGCCTGGTGCCCCCTGCTCTCCTTGGCCACTGGGCCTTTAGGCAGCACATTACAGACATTCCAGTTTTCCCTTCTGGTTCTCTCCTTCCCCTGGACATACCTGTATGTTAAATAACATCAATGACCAAAATTTACCTAGTATCCATTAAGGCAGACACTGTGTTAAACAAACACGCTGCAATACTTTCTCATTGAGTCTCAAACTGCTCTATTTGGGAGGGTCTATTACTGTGCTGAAATGAATAATCTGAGGCTCAGAGAGGTTCAGAAACGTGCCCAAGGACACACAGCTCAGAAGCAGTAGAGCTAAAACATGAGCCCAGTGGTCTGACTCTAGAGCCTATATTTTTGATACCATGCTCTCCTGGGGTCCCACAGTGAAAAGACTTCATCCCTGGCTTTCAGTTAGTGGATGGTGGCCTAGGGCTCCTATAAAACCCCAGCAGGGGATGGCCCTCCTGAAAGCCTGTTGGCAAAAGGAGCCACTTTCTCATCTGTCCCCAGCAGCTGACATCTAGGTCCCTGTAGTAATTCTGCTCTGAAAAATCATGAACTCCATGGGAGATCAAAGGCAAAGCTGGGTACCACCTGCCAATCCATTCACGCCTTGGCCCCTCCCCTGGCGAGTTTCCAGGGAAAGCAGTCGACACAAGACCAGAACATCCCTGGCTCTATCTCTATAGGGGAGGCGCACCCGGGCCACCACTGGCTCTGGAAATTGGGCAATTTTTCACTTAAAACCAGCTGAAAACAAACTTCATGCCTTCAAAATTAGACATTCACAGAACATTTCTAGACTCTGGAATAGGATTAGGCGGTAATGATTTAATTGATGGTTAAGTGTGTAGATAAAATGAATGTGCTGAATCCTTTCTGTAATTATCTCTCCAAGGAGCCCCGGCAGCTGTAATTACTGTCTGAGTCCGAAATTACAAACCAGCTGTAGTTTTAAGCAAAATGTGGTGAAGTCCCTGCCAGACTGAGTGAAAGTCAGTCACTACCAACCAGCACAGGGGCCCACGAGGACTCGTCAAAGGGAGCACGGCCCTTGCAGAGGCTCGTCTCGAACCTGGGGAATGTGTTCTCGCTATTGCTCTGTACCCCTGGCCCTGACTGCCACTACAATGTAGTCTACACCCTGTTGGTGGCCAGTACACCAAATTAGGTTATAAATCCAGGTCTGGATTAACCAGAATGGCTGTCTCCACTGATTAAATGAGTCCAGTCACGACTAAGTTCTTTGCAGAAGCTATGCTCCTGCCTGGATAATTATGCACAGTTCATGGATTCATTCAACAACCACCGACAGAATTATGGTGTGTCTCCTACGTGCCAGGTGCTGTGTGAAGGATTGGGTACACATAGGTGAACAGAGCAGACAGGGCTCCTGCAATATAGCACCGTGCTGCTTGAGTCATTCTTGACTTGAGTCATTCTTGACTTTAGCAGGCTTCTAGCCTGCTAAAGACCTCACACATCTGGATGTGCACGTGGAGATGAGGAGGGTGGGTACAAGACCATGTCAGGAAGGGGTGGGTGTGCTGTAGCTGAGAAGGCACAGGAGCTGCGGGTCTCAGCTCAGCTTGTTGGAGGCAATGGGCTTGGTTCTTAGGCCTCTGGTCTGCACTCTCTGTCATGCGTTCAGCACTTCCCAAGATGTTCACCATGTGCATACGCTATGCTCCTCTGTGGTTCATTTCTTCCACCCGAAAACAAGGGACCCAGTACCTGATCTTTGCTGTGCAGGACTCTTACTAGATTCGAACAAGACAGAACATAGTGGAAGTGTTATCAAACAATCTGTCTGATTACTTACTTTGTGTCCTTAGATTATAAATTTCATGGGGACTGGGGTTAGCATTTCCCCCACTGTGTCTCTAGTGCCTGTCAGAATGCTTGGCACATGCTCAGAAATATTTGGCTTATCAGTGAAAACAAACCATAAAATGCTAGGGAGGAAGAAGTCAGATGGGGCTGGCACATTCCACTATTGGAGGGAGGTCAAAGGTCCCAGCTCCAGGGAAGGGGTGTCAAGTGCAGGTTCTGGACAGTGGAGTCTGTGGAATGATGAGCAAATCTAGGCATCCCCAGGGGTCCACTAGAATTCATCCATTCTCTGTCTCTCTGCTCTCTGTGTCTCTGTCTCTCCACTTTTCCTCACTAGACCATGCCCCTGGAAAGAAAGTGCCATGTGTTTTTATTGCTGAATCCTCAGTGTCTAGACATTGCGTGGTACAGAGTGGCCCTAAATAAATGTTTATTGAGGAAAAGCATCAGTAAAGCCATCAGAGCACTGAAAAGTTATCTGCAGTGATACTGATGGCCAGGGGAGGGCAGCAAAGGGCAGCTGAGCCGAGGCCAGAGGCCCAGGAGAGGGCTGTCTGCTCTTTGGGGATCATTGGGCATTGAGGCAAAAGTCCTATTATTCATGTGAATATTTGGGGACATGGAGGCACCAGCATTGGAGAAGACTGCTGACAGAAATCCAATAAAGCCCAACATTATAAAGGAGGGGTACCAATTTGAGCAGGTAGCTAGAGAGGGTAGGGGCCAGTGCTGGAATAGAGGTATGTGTACAGAAAGGCTGATGGGCAGGATCCCGAGGGAGGTAGTCTAGAGTCACAGTGTTGGCAGCACAAGGCCTGTGCAGAGCACCTCCCGGAGCTCCGGACTTACTCTTGGGGCATTGACTCTGGTTCTTATAGTGACAAGTGTCCTGAAAGTTAGGCCTGATACCACCTCCAATCCTGGTTTGGGCTCAGGACCAGTAAGAGGAAAAGGCTAACACCAATCGGGCTGTGTGGAGGGATGCTCCCGAAGTCCCCACTAGGTGTGGGATTGGCAGAGTGCCAGATCGTTAGAAGAGCTCCTCATCTTAGTCGATTTTCCCTGGTGCACAGAGTGCTGACAGCACATGCAGAGTTATGACAGGCAGCAGGTGGGGCACAGGCCATGACATCTGCCAGGACTGCCTCTCACCTGGAGAGGTTCTCACTGGGGGCTGCTGGTCCAGCAGATGTGGGCTCCAGACTTGATTCACTATCCTGTGGTGCCCATGTTGGCTAGAAAATGCTCTGTTTCCAGGAGGGCAGACAATGCTGAGCCCAGAGCTGTTGTGGGCAGACATCAGGGGAATGGAGGGAATCACAGCTGGAAGGTCAGACAGACAGCACTAGGGGAAAAGGAGATGGTGTTTTTTGCCAGTATGAAGAAGGAATTCTGCCTGTGGTTGGAAAACAGTGTCCTCCAAATCAAGGGAAGGCCTCTGTGCCTTGACAGATGTGACATGGCCAGCTAACCCAAGTGGTAGGTAGGACACACCTCCCTCCAGGATGCTTTGAGGGTCAGGAGCTTTGGGAGGTCCTTAGCCCACGAGAGTATGAAGAGGCACATAACCTCAGGTATCCGAGCAAAGCTTTGATGGAAGCAAAATTGCTGCTTGATACCTCAAAGTGTCTCAGTTGTGGAAAACAAGTAGCCCTGAGTCAAGTCTGTGGTTCCGTGAAGGATCTCAGCTTCCCAGTAGAGACAGAAGACCAGATTTCTAAGTTCAAATCTGGCGTGGGCCCCTCTAGGGAAGTGGTGAGACAAGCAAGTTTCCATATTTCTAGAGAGGGAAGTGCAGCAGAGAGGCAAAATGATGGGGATGAGGCAAGGTGATGAGAGAGACAGAGACCAGGTAGCAAGAGAAAGGCAAGAATGCGCTTTCCGTATGGTTTTCTTTTCAGCCTTCGTACATGCACGTCCACGTAAAACATCAGTGAGCATGTCTTTCTCTGAGTCCTTCCCTTACTACCATTTGTGACTGCAGAGTCAGAACAGCATTTTAAAGAGCTTCTCAAATACACTGAGTCTCTCTCTGTAGGCTCCCAGCAACTGAAAATGTCTACCTATTTTTTTTCTTCTGAGTTTTCAAAAATCTTTACTCAAAAGCTGATGACAGAATCTGACCATATCGAAACATTATCTCTTTTACTACCATGATCTCTATGATGATACAGTAATTTTCCCTGAGGGCCTAATTACTTCTACTTTGCCAAAGAGTTCTTGTTTTTCTTTCTTTCTCCTTCTCTTTCTTACTTTAATATAGATTTTTTTTCTGACCTGAACTCACGGTCTACATTTATCAGAAGATGTCTTGTGAAGCACACTGTTAATTACCTGCCCGGCACTAACTCCCTCCTAATTTCCCCCCTCCTAAATGAACCTTGAATTTGTCAGGTTTCCATTTCTCCCCCACACGCCTATGTATCTCAAGGGAAGAGGATCTGTCTCTGGAGTTTGATCTGTTTGGCCTACATAATCCCATTCCTTTTGCCAGTGACTGATTAAAAAATTGGCATCTTCTGGCTAATGACATGTAAAGGGCAAGTCTGCTGGGGGCTTGAAGAATATTTTCCTTTTCCCAACAGAAAGCTAGAAGCAGCACATTTTTCTCTGGTTATTTTCATGTCTGGACTCAATGCCTGAGCGGCAACCATCTTGCCACCAACCTGAAGATGAACTGAAAAGGGAGGAGGATGGCCCAGCAGCCTGGAAAGATCCAGAGTTCTGACCTCATCATAACCACAACTCCTTAGCCAGAGGATATATTTCTCATCGTTTTAACCTAGTTTGTGACAGGATTTTGTTCTTTACATGCAAAGTATTCTGATACATCTTGCCAGCAAAGCAACTCAAGAGCTTGCCAGATCCTTTGTTTTTAATCAAAGAAAATTCCAGGACATGTCTCCTTGGTGGACTTTCTCCCTCATGCTGAGATTTTCCCTTTGTACTAGTGCTATGATTTGCTTTAGGAGAGCATTACCCCTTTGCCTGTGATACTCCCTTCGAGGGGTCACTCTGCTAAGCTCTGCATGTACCCTTTTTCCATGAGTTTTCTGCCTCAGACTTTCCAGGCAGGTTAATTACCACTAACCTGACCATTTTAAGTCATCTGCTGACATGCCTGGGGTCCACAGGCCTTGCACTGGATTATTGTGCTTGTTCTCTGTGTGGGATACATTAGAACGCTGGAGGTCACTTCCGGCTGGTCTTCTGATCTCACCTCCCATGTACCACTGACACCACTGGTCCCAAAACTCTTTTTGCCACATCCTACTTAATATCATCCATAGGGACTAGTCTGCTGTGTTATCTGTTTTGTTGTGCTGTTTCCCTTTTCCTCCTGGCATTTCCTTTTTAAATCATCTTGATGGGATTAGCTAGTCAATAGCTAGTTCCCCCATGTCTTTGTATGATCTGCATTATTGGCTAAAAAGGATTTCTTCTGGTATGTTAAGCCATGGCTCAGAACCTCATCTAAACATCAGCCTGATTTTCTGAGGCAACTCTTGATCATCTTTGAGGTATTTCTTCCAGAGTTCCAAAGGACAAGTGGAAGAAGTAAGGAAAACACCATTTATGTTCTCAATTTCTTCATTTTCCCACCCCCAAATCATGATCTCTGAAGATGTATCCATGTTTGCTGCTAGTGGGTTGTCCATGGTTCATGAGAAACAATAAATCTGACCAATCTCAGCTGACTCTTTATTATACCTTATTATCAGGAAGCCATCTTGCTATCAGATCATTCGGGTCCATCTGTAGCTGCCTCACTACAAGGGAATCACCAACCAGACTCTTTTTAAGCTTCCCTCCATGCAGCTTTCTTTACATTCAAGTTTTTGGGGTTTCTCCTTCATCTGTGTTTCTCTTCCAGAAACTATAGCTTCTTCTCAATGGGATAAATCTCCTTTCACTTGTGTGCTATTCATTCTAGCTTCTTCTCTTTTCAGGGAGATTTCCACCATTTTCAGGTTTCATCTTAATAATGAGGGAACATAAAGCAAGCTAATGGCAAAGCTCAAGCTAGTACATTCTTCCCTCACCCCCTGCTCCCTGGTGGGATATGTGTTATATTATTGCTCAGGCACTCCTGGCTGCCCAAGGACAAAAGAAAAGATCAGAAAACAAATGGTTAAATTGCTAGAGTCTACAGTTTACAAATATCTTGTTATAATTACAAGAAAAGGGCAATTTTATCAATAGCCTAATCTCTAGGAACTCCCTACTGTCTTAATGATAATGCTTTGCTAGAGGGAAAAACAACCTTAGCTTGACAATAGCTAGGCCTCCAGTAATCTGTAAGTCTTCTTTAGTATATGGAAATCCCATTAAGAGACTTCCTCTTGACTTTATCTCCCCCAACTACATAGTATATAAGCAGTCACTCTTCACAATCCTAATGCAGCTCTTTCTGACAATGGGTCCTGTCCCTATGCCTTAATAAAGTCGCCTTTTTTGCACCAAAGATGTCTTCAAGAATTCTTTCTTGGCCATCGAGTCTGAAACCCCACCACCACTTCAAAACCTCATCATTATGCTAGACTGTGGCAGACTATGTGAAAACATGGAGTGGACCAAATCTAGCATCTGCCAAATGTACTGGGTGGCCCCAAGTCCATACATGCTCTGCTACTAAATCTTTGGGTTGTGAAGAATAAAGGCTCACACAGGGTAGTTCCATAAAAAGGTTAGCTAGGGGTGGTGGTAGTGATTTCTTATGAAAACACTCATGGAGCAATAATGGAAATGGACTTTCACAGAAGTTCAAGAGCAGGAACTCTGGTAGGAGTAGGTCCTATGACCAATTGAGCAGGACTGTTCTGGGTCCAAGGTAACTTCTGGAATCTCAGTACCACAACTTCTGGATCTTGGCTCTGGTCCACTATTAACCTAATTCAGCTGTGCTTTCTTCTCTTTTTACTGATTGGCTTCTTAATCTTCTACTGAGCATGTACTTCTACTTACTACCATTTCAGTGTACTTCTACTATGGTTTTTCCATGACCTACCAAGATCTCTAAAGTCTCTCTTCGTCTCATAGTTCCACTGATGCCTCATTTTCTTGATATATGCAGGGTCACTGGCAGTATCTAATGGCCCCAACCCACCCTGAGGTAACATGTGACCACATCATATGTTACTGGGAAGCCCATAGACAGGCTGCTGGGAGCATGTGCCCCTCTTGACCCAATCATCTGTGGCTATGGATACATTTTATAAACCATGGTGTTTAGAACTGCCTCTTCAACAGATGGTAGGGGTGGAGTGTGTGTACATGCCGGGGAGGCTGAGACAGGGCAGGCATTGTGAGTAACATACTCAGTGCAATTCCCTTGGAAGGCTCTGCCTCCCATCTGCTCTGTGTCCCACCCTCGCTTCATTTTCCTGACCTCCAACCTTGAAGTTTGCTCAGCCTCTCCAGTCTCAGCTTACAGTTCCACTTCTCACCTCCTGGCCTATCTTCTGATTTGGTGTTGCTTGACTAAAGCTCCTGTGGCTTGGCCAGGGGGTCCACTCCCAACAACTATTTCCAAGGAGCCTTGGTAGATATGGCCCAGCATTCCTGAGCACTGGCTGCCCTGGCATCAGCACTGGCTATGTGAGATCAGATATGCTCCTCCTCTCTCAACCAACACTCAGCTCCAACACTCACTCCTCTTAGCCTGTTTCTTATTTTCTGGAACAAAGAAACCTGTCCAGAAGGTTGAATTCACATTCTAAGTGAAGATTTCACACCATTCTCTTCTACGGTGTGTGCATGCCTCAGTGTCTCCACTTGCTTGTAGGATACCTTCCATTCTCTCCTGGAACTTTGTCTTCTCTATTAAGCTGGGTTTTTAGGAACATTTTTTCAGACTACTTCATCTTTTCCAATGTCTTAGAGTTTGTCTGATTAAAGCCAAAAGGGCACAGTGAGTGTCTGTACTCTGAGTTGTGAGGGATGGCCTCTCACATCAATGTTGAGCCCTTTAGGACTTTAGAATAAATGCTCAAAGGCTGTCCACAGCAGGACCTGTTGGAAGTGAATGGAGGTGGGGCCAGTGAATTAGAACAGGGAGGAGAAGACTTAGCAGGAAGAAGCCTCTGCATCAAGGCTGATGCCGAAATCAGAGATG
This sequence comes from Cryptoprocta ferox, assembly GCA_028646485.1. NCBI lineage: Eukaryota > Metazoa > Chordata > Mammalia > Carnivora > Eupleridae > Cryptoprocta > Cryptoprocta ferox. The sequence continues at coordinate 47,791,615 of CM053575.1, forward strand.
AGGTCTAGGCAGAGGTGTGGCATGTCCTTCATGTGTCAGAGGTGGCACGTGGGATGTGCATGGGAGGACAGGAGTGGGGCTCTGATCTGAGGGGTGCAGTTTCAAAGTGCAGAGCAGAGCATGGGGAAGAGGCTGGGCTGTTTCAGATGATCTGATCGAAGTTGATGGAAGAATAAGAGTAAGGTCTGGATGCTGGCAAAAGGCTCAGCAGGATCCAGGTGGAGAAAGAGGCCCTTTCAAGGCGGAGCCAGGTTGGAAGAGGACAGAGCTGCTTTCAGGACACTGGAGTATGCAGGAAGTATGCAGAGGAAACCTGGGGACCCAGAGACTTGGTAAGAGAGGAGGCAGGGGATCATCTGGGCCTCAGTTCTGCTCGTTAGGGAAGGTGGAAAAGGGGCATTGCATAAATGCTGGGTGTTCTGTGCAAGCCTACTCCCAACCCTGCCTGTGGAGTGACATCTGTTTCTGTAGGTCACAGGGCATGCTGTGCCCAAACCAGGAGGGAGGAGCATCTGTGTGCTCTGCGAGAAGAGCTGGGGACAGGCCCAGGGCTGTGTGTCTCCAGGTTAACACCCACACACCTGTCATCCCTTTTCTCTCCTGCATCTTCGACCTTTCTTTCCCATAGGCCTTTTCCTCAGCCTATAAAAATGCTCAGATCTCTTGTTTCTGAAAAAGAAAATCTCACTCTCAAAAACTCTTGCCTTTCCATTTTGGCCAAGAAAATCGAAGGAGTTGTCTGTGTTTATTAACTCCTGTCTGTCACCAATCTGGATGCTACCAGATACCACTACTCTGCTGAAATGCTCTCCATGAGAGGAGGAGCCATATAGACATGAACACTCAGGGCAGTCAGCCCAACCAACCTGTGGATCAGAAAGACAAGACTCTCTCTCTCTAAAGACATTTGAGAAATTTGAAGGAAAGCAGAGGGATGGGCACAGTAGTGAGGAATGATTTTAAAATACCATTAAGTTTAATTTGACATTGATTTGAACAGATTTTGCTAAGCTTTCTTCTGTCCTGGCCTGCTCTGTGACATCACACTGACACTGACTGTCTTAGTGTTACGCTGTCCCCTTGGGTCCCTCTCCAGTCACCTAGCCCATGCCTTGTTTGGAGGGTACCCATCTGTCTGAGTCCCCTGATGACTGCTGTTCCAGAGTTATTTTTTCAGTCCTCACTCTAGGCCTCAGGGGGAGAGGGCGGCAATTCCAAGAATCAGCCTGTGTGAATGGATGGCCCTTCTCTTCACAGTAGGGTCACAGCTGAGTCTGCATTCCCTAACACTGATATACGGGCCACTTGGAAAAATCTGCAGCCTCTCTTAATTCAGGGAGAGATTTCGCTGGTCAAGCTCAGGACTTTCTGACATGTTCTTCCCAAGGGATATGGGACTTAAATGCAGGCTAATTAGCCATTTGTCAGCAGACTATGGGCATAGACATTTTTACTGGAAAACTGGGTGAACGAGCTGTCTTCTTCCTGTGGCCTTGGGCCCAGATTAGAATCTGACTGGCTGTCAGCTAAGAAAAGGGCAGGAGGTAGGAGTGCCATGTATGTGTGCACATGTGTGTGTACACATCTGTGTGGGGGGGCAGTGGATGGCTAAAATTGAAGTAACTGAGCTGTGAACACTATATTTTCCAGAGGAGCATCTTGTAGATGTAACAAGCAAATGGCACACTGTGTCACATGTCACTGTTCTCGGCACATGGTGAACTCCTTTTTCCCTCCCCTGTCTCCTTGTCAGGCCCTGTCCTCTCATCCTGCCCCTAAATACCCTACCCTTTGTCTACCATTACATGGCTCAGAAGACGTCAGGACCATCCATCTGGTCAGCACAACAGCCTGGGTATCATCCCAAACTCCTCTCTCTCCTTGGCTTCCCATAAACCTCAGCAAGACTTTCTTCCCACCTACCCCTCTACTTGTGCCCTCTTCCGGCCTGAGCATGAGCACTACAGCTGTGTCTGTCCCCAGCCTCCTCCCTCTTGTCCATGCTCCTCCAGATGGTCACTGTGATCCTTTTAAAACACAGATTTGGGCATGCTGCACTCTTCTTCAAATCATTCCAAAGCCCCCTACTGCCCCAGCAGGAAGTTCACATTCCTTATCATGGCCGAACAAGCCTTTGCCTCCCTTTTGGACCTCATTTCCATCCCTGTGTATCCTGTGTTTCAGTCATCCTGAACTCCCTTGCCCCAGCCTTCCTTCCCTTCCCATCTCCATGCATTTGAATGTGTTCATCTCTCTCATCCAAGTTCCTTCTCCTCTTTGCTCAGCAGGAAGATCCCTACTCATTTTGCAGAGCCTGCTTGAGTGGGCCAGCGTCTCTCTGGTTGCCAGCCTTCTCCAGTGGGTGGCTGGGGACTCTCATCTACACTCTCTTACAAATTTTGAAAACAGTGATTATACAATCTCCTGTCAGACTACCCCAACAGACTCTTGAAAATGGGCACTGGGTCCTCAGCACTTAGGACAGTACTCCACAGCCGGTAGGAGTGAAGGAGTCTACATGGAGACAGTTACCCCAGGGAACTCATTTGAAGCAGTGACATACACATCCAACAAGAATGGCCCCTTCCTTCCTTCTGTGGCTTTACACAACATTTTTCTTCAATTATAAACACAGTTGGTGTCTCTGTGCTGTTTGAGCAGTGTAAGGCTAAGTACAGCTCCAAACCAGAAGGTTAAATACTTGTGATTAAAAATAACCAATACGTGCTCATGCACATGAGACAACACCGACTCAGGCATGCAGCGTCCTATGCGGAGTAGGGCCAGTGTTTCCTGATTAATATATGTGATGAAAAGCCTACAATTCCAGTCTTTTGAAGAAATGCATGGAGTTGGTTATGATTCCACATTTCCTTCTTAAAACTGCATCAAAATTACAGTGGTCTTTTGAAAGGTGTGTACCTGTCACTCCGGTGTTTTTCATAGTGTGAACTGTGACCCATCACTGACTGAGTTTGTGAAACCAATTGAATGATTGTGATCAGTATTCTTGTTTTAATGACAAATTTTTTTTTAAATGTATTACATGTGTGTGTATTATTTCGTGAAACTTTTGTTTCAGTTTTATATCTGGTATGTCATGCTGTAAAATGTATTTATTACCCTAAATCTAATCTAAGATCACTTGAGGCCACTGCTCTGTTCTGTAACAATTGGGAACTTATTGAAATATGGTGCCACCCCTTGCGATCTTGACCTCTAAGTCTCTGTGTAGCATTGGAAATTCCCAAGGCCAGAGACACGACATGTTGGGATGTCCTCGGAAAAGTTACCTTATGTGAGCACTGCAAGAGCATCAGCAGCAACCAGTGGCAGCCAGGCTGGGCGGGGTTGTATTTTCCCACTTGTTCCACACTTGTGGAGCACCTTTCACTGCCAGAGACTATGCTGGATCATTTACTCACCACGGCAGGTATTTAAACTAGGTACTGACAGTTCATTTTGCCTAGCAGGAAACTGATCTCAGGGAGACTAGGGAATTTGCTCGGGAGCAGCAGCTCTGAGTGGCAGAGCGGGAGTCAGATACTGGTAACGCAGCACAAGGGGCTAGCCCACCGGGAAGTGGGACTGGTCATGCCTTCCTCTTTGATTCAGTGATTTTGCTCTCCTCCTTTTCTGTCTTCTTCAACCACAGTAGCTTTTACATTTATCTGTTTTACTCATTCAGTTTCCAAATAAGATTGGACTTCAGGAAACAGTTCACCAAAATAAACCAAACCAAAACAAAATAAAACAAAACAAAAGTACCTCTCCAAACTGGACACCACTGTGTTAAACAATTAATTTAAGCATTTCGAGGCATGCTTAAATTTGCAAAGAACTTAAATTTTTACATTTACATATGCACATAAACAGTAGATTACAAATAATTTAGGATCATTAGGACCTCCATGGATCCTCAAGTCTGGGGGCCAGACCCAACAAGTTCTCATATTACATTCCAAATACAAATCTATGTCAATCTTACTGAAGACTTCCTGGAGCTATTGAAGGCTAGCTCGTCTCTGGCCAGCAAAACTGAGTCCAGATCTCAGTGAAATACCTTTCATCTCCCACCATCCTCCTCTCCACCACCAGATTCCTTTCCTTGCAGTGGGCTACTGCCCCACAAGTATCTCCCCCAAACCTCCTCTTCCTTCAGCTTCTTCAACCACAGGTAGGGCCCCATATGCAACCTCCTGCCCCATCCCACTCAACAGGTACTCAGCAGGCAGGTCCTACTCAGCAACACAGAGCTTTAAACACAGAGGCCACCCAATGTTCTCTGAGCATGGTGGGCTGGGCATCGTGAAGGGGGCCCAGCCTTTAACTTTCAGACCCTCCTCTCTGGATGGGAATGGGCGAAGCCCTGAGTCTGATCCAGATCTGCTTATTTTGTATCCCTGGTTCCCCAGTGTTCCTTGGCTCATGGAGTCCCCTTTTGGTCTTCGCAGCTGATTCACTACACAGAGCTAGAGGAGTCTCAGTCTGCAGTTGCTCAAGGACCCTCGCGCTGACTAGAACACAGGGCTCAGCACTGCATCTCCAGTGCTGCTCCTATTATTAATGTTGTCCCTAGTTCCCGCTACCGAGGAAGTCCTAATGCAACAGGGCAGTGTCCTGGGCTCCCACGAACTCAAACACAATGGGCAGACAGTGAAGGAAGCTGCATATGTGCTGGGGGCTTTAGAAAATTATGGCTTAGTGAGAGCAACATCTTCTGGGCTGAGTGGTCCTTGAAGACTCCCATGTGATTCAAAAGTCCTTTTCTTGCCTATTATTCCCTTTCTTGCTTTCAAGCATCTCTTCTGGCAGTAGCAGCTGGAGCTAAAAGCTATTTCCCTGTAACAAAGCACAGCTTTCCCAAGGTCCTTGCTATTAATGCTTTGGCACCCGCTGATGTGTGTGAGAGCGGCAACAGGACAGGAGGCGGAGCAGCAGGCGCACTGTGTGGGATGGCTTAGATTCTGCTGGACTCAGTGAGTGATGGCAGCATCCCAGGTTTCCCCTTGATATCCTGAGAATGGAGGGTTTCCCTGAGTAACTATTTCTTTTGCTACAAGGATCTCTGGATCCTTATTCCTGATCTACGGTTCAATTCTAGGTATGCCTACATTCATACAATACTTTGGTTCCATACTTGAGAAGCAACGGAACTATCACATTATTTTTAAGCAGGAGGATACAAGCCATTAGCGCCAGTCCTGGAAGTGGACACTTTGCAACTTTAAGGAATATAAAATTTAAAATGTAAGCAAAAGATCAGATTTCGTCCCTTCCAACCACTCATGCTGTTGATGTCATCCTGTAGGCTCCATCCAGGTGGGGAGGCAGAACTGTAGCTCTGTGGCTGCCCTGCCCTGCTTCAGGGTCCTGTGATGCAATCTTCCATAGCACGGGGGCCTCAGCTGTCAACCCATTCTGGGACCTGGTGTGCCAAGGTGAGTCAAACTCCACATCCTTTGCCTCTACTACCAGATGAACCCCACCTGCTAAGCTGAGATCCTGCTTGGATCTTAGCTCAATCCTAAAAGTTTGCCATGAAGACCTCTGCCATAATTCTCTCTAAAAACGGAAGCCTGCCCTGATCCCCGTACTCTTGGCTTCTTTGTTAGAGGTTGAATCTGCAGCTACAGTCACTGCCACTGGAGGGCTCCACTCACTACCCCTAGATGGAAACTTCCATCTTGAATTTCCCTTTGAAATTATTCCCTTGAATTTCCCTTTGCAAAAAAAGATATGAATGCAACAGGAAAGCAGTTTTCCCCTTCACTTCATACAGCATTTGTGTGTCACTAAGAGCAGAAAGTCTCTCTTCTGGCCATGACTGTTTCAACATTTGAGCTAAGCAATCAAACATTGATCATGTTTTCTTAGGAACATTTCAGTGAATGTCTACCATGTGCCACATACTTTGTTAGGTACTGGACTTACTATAGTGAGTAAGACGGAAGAGTTGATCTCATGGCAGCTTTGGGAATGGTTCTCTTCACTCCAAAGGAACACCAAATGGATCAGGAGTGGGCGTTTACCAGTGTCCCAGATAATATATTTGTTTCAAACAACAGAAATCCCACCTCATATTGCTTATACAGCAAAGGGAACTTATATGCTTATATATTCACAAAGGTCAGAGGTAACACTATGTTCAGGAGTGGCTTGATCCAGCCGCTTGATCAAGGGTCTAGATTCTTTTTCTCTCTCTACTCTGCCATCCATGGGGTTGGCCTCACCCCATGCCTGGATCTTCTAGAGATTCAAAAGGGCCACAGCTGTCCCTGGGATATATGCTTCTTTGTTTACATCCAACATGAAAGAGAGAGCATCTTTGTCCAAGCATTCACACCAAATGCTCTACAATCCTCTCCGACTGAATCAGCTTATGCAGTGCTAATCCCCTTTGGTGGGGGGCGGGGGGGGGCTGTTGACTGGTTTAGCCTGGGACCAGGTCATAATTTCATCACTGGAGCCAAGGAGGGAGCTAGGCTCCCTAGAATCCCCAGTCAGAAATCGGAGCCATCAGAAAGAAGGGCTAATGCTGGGGAGGCAACTAATAAACATTCACACTGTCTGTGGGCACCTGCAGAACTGGGCAAACTCCTTGTTAGCTCTCTTGCTTCTTGTTCTTGGCATGTGACAGCTAAAGCCATCTACCCCAATACAGCTGTCTACAGAACACAGTCTACGTCAACCTGACTGTAACTATTCTACTGTCTTCATTAACACAACTTTGCTATTTCTCTAGACCCTTGCCAAGAGAGATAAAGGTTGTAAATAACATCATTGCTCATTACAGGGAATTCTCAAAAGACCATCAGTTCTTCATTACTATCAAAAGACAAGTTTATACCCCAAACTCTGAATTTTGGTCTCACAATCCTCACCTTGCTGTGTCCACCTAAATTATCACCTCATGATCTTTACTGAATCCTAACCAAGCTCCCCCTTTCCATAGCAGGCAAACAATAAACTCAGCTTTGCCCTATTAACAGGTTGTTCTGGTGATATTTAGGAGGCGGCAGTCAACAGGTCCATCTCCTGAAAGACTCATTTCCAGGAGCAGTGGCCTTCCAGACATGCTCCATCTTCTGCCAAGATGTGCCACCCTTGCTCCAGGCCCTTCAACCCATGAAGTTCCCTCTTATCCCTAGATACCACCAAGGGGTGTGGTTCTTTCAGAAGCCAGCAGGAACCCTTATAGTGCATTTCACCTATGGGGGAAGAATTGGCCCATTGGCCCCCTGCATAAACTGTCACCTCTGGATACCATTCCTGGAGATGGAGATTGCCAGAGACTCAAGCGCATTGTTAACCACTTTCTTATTTAATTACTATTCAAGTGTGCAGCAGGTGCGCTCCAGGGCAGAGACTGCTGGGGCAAGGTCATTTGTGAGAGAGAGGAGAGTCAAGATGCAATTGACTTTTTGTTCAGGCAGAAATGTTATTTTCTAACACACTGTTATTATCTCTTATACCTCTAGTGTTGCCCCAAATGTTTTCATGTTTTATAGGAGCACCAGGTCGACAGATACTCAGAAGAACCACTGGTTTTGCATCCCAGCTAAAGATGAAAAAATGCTTAGTGTCTTCCTTCCTCCCTCCCTCCCTCCCTCCCTTTTATTGATAGCTAATTCAATACAAGAAAGAAGACTTGCTTGGGAAATATTGAGTGCTCTTGGCTTTGTTTGCTGACCATTTCTTCCACCAGCTGGAAACACAATGCCCCATTAACACTAACCATGCATACTTGTCCAAACAGCATTCTGGCCGCTTGTAACAATTGGCACAGATTCCAAAAGGTTTGTTAACGTTCTTCAGATCCCAAACATGTAGCACATCTTTATGTTCTTTGCAATTGGTTTTGCTTCAGTGGTACTACAGGTGTTTATGCATAGTGGCATGCTAAATCTCACCTATAAAAATAGTTAATTCTTTCCAAAAAAAATTCAACTATGAGTCCTTTATTTTGTCCAAAAAATTCTTTTCTGCTGGTTTTTCCTTTTTTATCATGACACATAGGTGGAGCAAATCGTTACATTGTGTAAAACCGCTGCTAAAGTGTTTCCGTGTTGAGAAAACCAACTTATGGACTAAAGTCCTTGTCCCTCCTGATCGGTTCTCATTCAGGGTGCAGCTGTCTACCATTCGCCACAGACATCTCGGTGCTGTTTCTGCTTCCCCTGTCTCTTATAAAAGAAGACACTAAAATACTCTAGGACCCGGTCACCTACATCAGCTTGAGGGGGTAGTTCAAGATTTAACAAGGTGCCTCTTTACTGTTCTGAATATTTTTCATTTTCACTCAAAATGCAAAGCTATCATCACCAAGTGGCAGTTTGTGATGTTAAAAAAGAAAGAAAGAAAGAAAGAAAGAAAGAAAGAAAGAAAGAAAGAAAGAAAGAAAAAGAAGCAACAGGCTCAAAATGTAGTCACTTGTGCTAAAGCCCCACACCAGCAAACCAAGACTTAATACCTAGCCTACCTGCAGTTCAGCCTCTCCCACCAATGTGACCCATAATCAGTCATCTGGACCTTTCTGGTCAGCAGCACTAGTGAAGTATTCTGCCTGATCCTATTTTCTCCCAAAGGAAAGTTATCTTACCTGAAACAATCCACTCTTTGCTAGACCAACTTCCTTGCTTCATTCACCTCCTTCTGCCTACAGAAGGCTTTCATTTTTACTTTTTGTACAGCTCTTCAGAACTCCTTTCTATCTGCCAGATGGGAGACTGCCCAATTCATGAATCACTGGATAAAGCAAATAAGATCTTTAAATTTACTCAGTTGAATTTCTATTTTTCAAACAATGGGAACAAAGGGAGGAAATGACTTCTTCTCATCTCCTCCTCCTAGATGGAAAAAAGTTAATCAAAATGTAGAGCTAAATAAATTAGGGCCATCTCTATTTGAACAGCCCACTGCAAGTTCTGAGTCAGGACCTTTTATATCTTGCCTTGAACTGACTTCTACTTTAGACTCCGTCTAATGGAAAACTGTGGAACTTTAGAACTAAAGGAACCCAAATGCTTTCACTATATGTCTCATTCACTCATTCATTCTTCAGTACTAATTCAATACCTATGTAAGAGGAGTAGTATATCCATTCTTTGTAAATCATGTTGTTCCATGCAATGAATCAATGCCATAGATTCCTATAAGCCAATAAGCAAATAATACAAGGTCAATTTATCAGCCAGTCCCTCATGAGATAAAGAGTCTGGAAAGCCAGGCCTTGTTCAGGGAAAAGAGATACATCTAAATTCCAAATGTTCCCTTTGCATGTTGAGACGAAACCCTAGAGATCTGAACATAAGGCATAAGTAGACAGGAGTCATGTTAGATATAAAGGAAGTGTAACAGAAAGAGTTAGGGGTTTCCTCAAAAAGAAAGAGGAGATATAGCTTTAGTGACCTAAGAGAAGTCATTCTAGGTCCCCAGCTGGTTTCCCTCATCTGTGCCCTACAAGCTCAACTTCTGGGAGCATACTTCTAGCAGAATATTCTAGGAGATGTCAGAATTACAAAGAAATGCAAAAACCTCAGTAGTTAAAGGTTTTAAGGGAACAAAGGAAATGTAAAAATCACTAGTCTCCACCAGGCCAGGAAATAGCCTGAGGGTATCAGAGACAAACAGTGGTAAAACTCCCTGTGCTCCTTCAAAAGTAAGCAAGGTCCCACCCTCCTTACCCAAGAGAAGGAACCCCAAACCTGTCAGTTTATACCCCCTCTCAGAGCATGCCCATGTCTGACAGTTACCTCTGTTTCATTATAATGTCACAGTATCAGCCCTAAAAGGAGCACAAGCTTCATTAATATGACATAGGATGAATGTATAGGCATGTTTTCTAAGGACACCTGGACAACCTTGTGGCCCGCCTTTGCAAGTGGTTGACAAAGCTCCCCTTTCTGAATATTCATCCTAAACTCTAAATAAAAAGGACCTGCTTATCCTTGCTTGGGGTGGGGGACGGGGTCACGACTTTGGAAGTAATTCCCTGTGATCTCCTTACTGGCTGTAAATGAAGTTTCCTTTCTGTGACAACTCCCCCTGGTGTGGTCTCTACCTATAACTCACCAAGGAGTAAACTCACATTAGTTCAGTTACAGAAGTTTCCTCCAGCTGGGAGGAGGAAGTAGACAGCTTTGGCAGAAGAGATAGGGAGAGGGGAAGAGAGGCTCTCCTGTGAGGTCCTGATTTCAACCCTCAGGCCTGAAATCCTGTTTCAGGTGGATTGAGGAGGAAGCTGAAGGTGGATGTGGCTGCTCTGTCGACATGAGGCCAGAGGGACGATGTAGAAATGGCCACGTGGGGGCACGTGGCTGGCTTAGTGGGTAGAGAGTGTGACTCTTGATCTCGAGGTTGTGAGTTTGACCCCCATGTTGGGTACAGAACCTACATAAAAATAAAATCTTTAAAAAAAATTGGCCATGTAATTTAACAGGCGGAGGGCACCTGTGATGTCATCATGTCCCCTGAAGCTCCCATGTGTCTCTGATGTTTGGAGGGTGTGGAAAGGAGCAACCAGAGGGTTCCAGTAAGTGGAGAAGTGACCCCACACCAAGAGATGCAAAGACTTCCTAGGCCAGACATCAAGTGAGAGATGCTGCCAGACCTCAGAAATCCTTAGGGCAAGAGCCACATTCGGGTTTGGCCAGCCTTGAAGGGGCCAAGCTCCCACGGAGAAATCAGGCCTGGCTTGTTCTGTGAGGACAGGTAGCAAGTAACATCAGCAGAGATCCTCAGCACAGGCAGAGACAGTGGCATCTGATGGCCAAAGACAAGAAAGACAATGTCCCTGGTCAGGTGAAAGCACGTGGTCCACCCCTCCCGCAAGGCCTTTGGGGTTCCCTACACCTGGGCGGCAGCTTGGGAAGGAGGAAGGAGAGGAGGCTTCTAGAAAGAAGGGAAATAGCTCTGGTAGGGAATTTAAACATGACATTTGACTAAATATTTATCCCAGAGAGACTGAGATAACCTAGAAAAGACCAGACATCATCAAATAGCAAGATCAAGTGTATTTTTTTCCCCTTCCTGTTCTTTACCAGGACGGTATTCATTTTAGATAATAAAGAAATCTACATTTTCTTACACGATTTTAATGTACTTCAAGCGCTGCTGGTTCTCTCGGTTCCCATCCAGGCCAAGCATTTTATTCTCTGAGGCACTGAGACCTTCTGTTGGCTCATGTGTGTGGGGGTGTGTCACCACATGTGGAAGATACTGTGATAGCATGTGGCCCTCCAGGTACAGACTGCTCACCTCCTCCATCACTGGCCCATGACACACACATTAGGCTTATGCTCAGCTCACTGACCCAGTTCTTGGGCTACCCCTTCACAGGGCAAAGCCTGTGATCACCAGCCTCAGTTCATCCCTTACTTATCAGAACTGGATTCATGCTATTTACAAAGACCTGCAACAGGGGTGTTGTAGGCACCTCAGATACCTCCTGCTTCTGTGTGGCAGCACTTTCCAGGGCTGTCCCTGTCTTTCACTCCATGCTTTCCCCCCACCCAGTCTGTTTCCTTCTCTGCTAGTCTACCCCTCACCCAGGCCCAAGCCCCGCAAAAGATGCAAAGTCCTCTAATGAGAACCTGATCACCTGCTGGGGTCTTTCCAGCCAACCCCTCCCTGTTCTGGAGAATCACTCTTGTTTCTTCAATCTTTTGTAAATAACAATTTGCCCAAGGTGCTAAGGCCTCTGAGTCCCTCAGTTCAAAATCTGGGTGTCAGTGTGGTTCACCTGTGTCAATGACCCCATTCTGCCTAGGCCCTACTCAGGAAGCTGAAATGGGCACTCACTCACACTGCAATGACCCCTGACTGACAGCAAAGAGGGCTGTGGCAGGGGAGGGGTACACCAAACCCAACTGGGGCAATCAAATGCCTTCTCTTGGGAATGAGTGTACCTCGCAGACTCCAGGCAGGCTCTGTGGGGCACTTACTTGATGCGTACTATCTAGAACTGGTTTCAACAGCCTGCTTGTGTAACTCCCAGGGGCATGTGGGTAACTGACACTTGCTGTAGTTCTACAGCTGTAAGCTTACACCTTCCAGAGGTTCCAGAGGGTGGTAGATGAGTACTCTGATCATACTGGGTCACACTTGTCCCTCAGTTATGCTGGGAACTGCATAACTCTGAGTTGCAGGGGGCACTGGGCTCAGTGAGGTGGCCCTGCAGACCAATAGACCAACTGGGTGCAGAACCCCCTTATATATACACACACATAGGAAAGGCTGAGTTTGAAGAGAGGAGACTTATCCACACCTAAGCACAACGTGAGTAGGACTTTGGGGTTTAGAATCTTGTATCGCTGTCTGTCAGGATAATGTTGCTGATCTTCACTATCCATTCTGATATTCTCTCTTCTATCTCTTTTAGAAAAGTAAAATTTTATTTAACCAAATGGTGTCTGTGTCTGGTCTTCCTATTATACCAGTTCACTGCCTGTTAATGCAGAGGTTATATGGTGCTACGGGAAGAAGCGATAAAAACCTGGAACTATTTTTATTATTCTCGACAGGGTTCATGGTGTAGGCGAGCTCCACTCCCTGGAGGGTGGGGAAGGTGCTGGGGTGTGACCATGCCGACACCATCTTCTCTGAGATATTCAAGGGAGGGGGCTGTGGTGGGAGATATTCAAGGGAGGGGGCTGTGGTGGGAGCTCCAAGAGCTCTGCCACCTTGTGAGGCCCCCTGGAGGGGCTACTCCTGTCCCCGAGTCCCAGGCAGCTGGCTCTAGGGGAGTCTGCACAGCTTCCCAAGCCTTTGACATCACAGAGAGTGAAAGGAACTGTATTGGCTGACCTTTGAGTGTGCAGTGAAGCCATCCAGAAACCCTGAGAGAGAAATGGATTTTTGAACTCATTGGCTTTGAAGACTCCATCTGCCACCTTCCCTGGCAAGGTCAGGGTGTGTTGGATGCAGCCCTGAGCTGGCTGCCAAGTCTCTGCAGGGCTCAGGGTTCAGTCTTAACCTGGTCCCTCAGCCCCCAGCAGTGAAGAGCTTCTGCCAGGCCAGCCTCCCCTTATACTAAATCCTAACTACCCTGTAATCTCTCTCTGCCCTTTCTCTCATTCATTCATACACATATGCTTATGTACACACACACACACACACACACACACACACATATAGAACTGTTTTTGTTTTAATACAGAAAATTTAAGGTTCTTAGTGCCAGAGGAGAGGAGAAGAATCAGAACTTAAGTATGTGCATCTAAGTCCAGCCCCTTCCCCCAGGCTGAGGGTGCAGGGGGTGGGATTTCCAGCCTTCCCTTTTTCCTCCAAGGCAAACACGATGGCTGAGAGTCCCTTGAGGACGCAGGGCAGACCCTCAGAACTCAGGCACACCCAGAACTTCCTCGAGCATCTACAGCCACTGTGGCCTCACTGTCTGAGCCTCACAACCATTCTTGGGAGATAGGCGGTTAGGGCCACTTTGCAAATGAGAACACTGAGATTCAGAAAGGGAAAAACAAACAACTTGTGAGTGGCAGCACGGAGCTCTGAATCTAGGTCCATCCAACTCCACAGTGAGTGCCTCTGACCAATGGCTCTGTGTCCAGTCCCCTCTCCATCCTTACAGCTGTCACCAAAGCGCAGTGACCTCTCCAATCCTGCTTTTCATCTCATCTGGTACCAGTGCCCCAATTCTGCTGGCTGCATGTTTATTCTTCAAAGGGAAAGTACTGCTTCCGCTCTTGGGATGGATGTGGAGTCCTGGGCACGTACTTCAAAGAGACAGGAAGCAGCAGGGCAGAGACAGCTCCCCTCGCTTGCCCCTCACAAAAGTGTGCAGGCATGTTGTTCTGCCACAGCAGTTGAGAAACCACCGTTGTACCAGCTGAAGTCATTCTAGCTGCTGCAACACACGACTCCCAAGTTTCAGTGGTTTAACCCTAAAAACACCAATTTCTCACTTACATGCTATCATAAACTTATTTGCAAAAAGCCAAGTGCTCAGGGTTTAGGGACTGTCTCCCAAGTGAGCAACATCAGACAGTGCTTTTTCCTCAACAGTGAAAAGAAGCCTCCAAGGCCTGCTTTCCACACTTCCCGTTGGGTACAATGCGTGCACTGCCACTCGGGGTCCCGTGCACAAGACACCACCTGTCCTCACTCCCAGGCAAGGGCACTGAGAAGGAGCTGCTGTGCATCAAATCAGGGCTCCTGTCTCAGCCCCACATCACACCCCTAAACCTTACTCCTTTGCCATCCTGTGCTCTGAGAAGTGGAGAGCTCTGTGACACTCTGTGACACTCCAGATTACAAACAAGAATTAAAGTCAGCAGTGACTCAAGGGTGCAAAAAGTCTATCACAACTGCTCTGAGGGGCACTGCTACTGACAGACTTAGGCAGTATAATGAGCCCACACGTGGACTCCTTTGAGGACTCCCCCCAGGAGCTGAAGAAGTGAGGGGCAGTTGGGTCAGCATCTGACTTCCAGCTACTTTTCAGGTGATTCTGGGGGGGCCGTGGGTCTCCCTCAGGGATTAATTTTGAGTCCGGGAAAAAATGAGTCTTAGCTTTGCTGGCCCAGGGGCAGAGCTCTCCTCGGGGACCTGTAAATTAGGGGGCCCTAGGCGCTGCTTGAATACACCTAAGGCCCTGAAGCTTAGAATCAGTCCATAGGTCCTATGCCAGTCTTCTCCCTCGGGCACCATCTCCAACAAAGGAAGACTGTCCCTTCCTCCCCAGGCCCACTGCCTCTCCACGTCTGCTTCGACCTAACTCCAGACTCTGGATGGCAGCGGGACCCACACCGACAAGGCTTTGTCTTGGCCTCTCAGGACTGCTTTGCCAGGAGCAGAGCTGCCTGTGTTGGGAGAATAAGAGGAAAGTTCTCTGCCTGGAACCCATGCTCCCTGGAGTCCCCGTTCCCAGCGGCTCACTTCCCATCACTTAACCAAGAGCAGGAGGGAGAATGCTTTCCTGGACAATCTCACCTCCCACCTTTGTGCTCCTGTGGCACCTGATATGGATGTTAAAGCTCATGACTGTGCATTTTAGTGGTTAGTTTGCATGCCTTCTTCTGTCTCTCTTGTGGTCTACAAGCTCTTCACAGGAAGGTTGCTTATTCACATCTATTTTCCTTACCTAATACGACATTTGACTCTCACAGTTGATACCTAGTAAATGCAATTTGTTTTTGAAAGACTGAGTGAGTGCATAAATAGGAGAGTGTGTCAATGAGCAAAGATGGATGGGGGAAACATAAATGAGAAATAAATGATGAGGGTGTGGTGGTAAGTGAATGAATGAAGGTGTGAGGCAAAATGATGGCCCACTGGATGCAAGTATTCACTCATCACTTCTTCCCTGCACACAAACCCTGGTTTTTAGTTGGGCATATATCCACACAACAAAAGAATATATTCTCCACACATGTCCATGTGACTAAACTCTGTGACTAAGTTAAATATAAGTATATGTGTCGCATGAGACATCAAGGAAAATCCTTTAAAAAAGAATGTGTGTGCTTTTGGATGTTGCCTCTTTCTACCTTTTTATGACCTGAAAGATGTGTGATGGTTGGAGCTTAGTAGCCATGTTGTTCAACGAGGTGACCTCAAAAAAAAAACCCACACTGGGCAGAAAGACAGAAGCCTAGTTCTCTATTGTAATCACAGAGGCACCATAACACCTTAGGCTGCCTTCTTTGGGACTTTTTTTTTTTGTAAGAGAGAGATAAATTTCTATTTCATTTGTTGATTTTTGCATTTTTATCACATGTAGTTGAATCTGATATTAACCAGCTTGTCCAGAATCCCACTTTAATGTGTGACACAGCCAGTCCTGGAATCTAGGCCTCCTCTCTCCTAGTCTCAGGTTCTTTCTGATGCTACGCGTAAGTCACCATATGGTGGCCTGAAACTCCACACTCATCTGGATCCTGCATACACCTTCCAAATGTCAATCCAAAGCCATAACATGGAATCAGAGAATCCTAGCCATTTTTGAAGACAATCAAAATGAGGGATGAGTGATCAGTGTTCAAAACCCACCAGACAGGTAGGGAGCACAGACTCAACCTCACACTGAATGCAATTTCCAACGGCCTCAGAAAAGGCAACCAGAGGAACCGTCGGTGAGTGTAGACCCTGATACACTCACATTCTTGGTGGCTCCTGCATTTCAACAGTAAAGCATTTATTCTTCCTCCAAGTGGAACATGTGGGAGTAGGGTCTTACCTCCACCAGGGAATGCCAGTGTGCGATGGGCTTCCGGGGATATGACAACATCTCACTCCAGTGGTCTCTGCCCAGCCTCTCAGCTTCGTTGCCTACTTGACACACGCCGATGATCTCATTATGACCTACACTGTGAAAATGGCCCACAATAACTTTTTCTTAAAATTCTGGTATGTAAGAGCAACAACTACTCAATTAAATTGAGAGGAACTAGGGAAAGGGTGGTTCTTTTCATTCCCCAATTTAAAACTACAGGACAAGCTTAACAGCCAATAGAACTTGGGATCCAAGATAGTACTTGGTGGCACAGAGAGGAAGAACAGAGGGTCACCGTCACACGCCTGAGCTTTTGTAACACTGGCATGGCTTAGCCTGTTCCTGATGCATACTAGGGATGACAACTCTGGTTCTAGAATGAGGTTGACCTCTAGGTCTTCAAACCAGTGTAATGAAAAGGAGGCCACCTGAAAAGAGTTCCTCACATTAATGGCTGCTCAAATTCCTGTAAGAGGCAACCAAGCATGGGTAAAGGAGAAGCACTGTGCAGGGCAGCCATAGTCTGGAGCTTACATAGGGGGTAGGGTGGAGATACTTCCTGGGTCTTCTTGCAACCGCTCTCTTCAGAGAAAATGTGCTCTCATGCTCTCCCCTCCTTCCTTCCTTTGCTTCTTTGACCCAACTTGATTTCTCTACTGTAGGAAGATACTTAGCTCCTCTAACTTTAGGGCTAACATTTCTGAAACTTTCCTTGGGTAGGTGCCTTCCTTGGGACAATCTTTCCCCTGAGCAGTTTTTGGTTAGAAGTAGCCTGCATAACTAGAATGATATGACCCATCCTTTTAACTCATTGCGATCCAAGCTCATGGACTTTCTGTCATTTTCCTTCCTGCAAAGATGAGTAATTTTTCTCCTATTTGTATGTAGGGAGTAAGGGCGAGACACGGGTGGGGGAGTGTGAAGGACATTTGAGTCTGTGCTCATTAAAATCAGTTATGTGCAGAAGCCCCATGAATTCTGCCATGGATTTTTCCAGGCAGATTCATGAGTTTACTGAGAATTGAATTGAAGCAGAGCTCATATAATCAGATTTGTTGATGCGGGAAACTTGGCAATTGCTTGAAAAAAGCTGGCCTAGCTTTCCACAGTTGGTGGGCAATGTCCCCTCCTGTGACCTGACACTACTGGTGTTGTGTTTCGTCCAGAGAAGACAGGATAAGGTCTATTACCCAATGTGGGCTGTCATACCCATGGGCAGCTGAGCCAACCCATGTGCTCCCTGAGCTGGAAGACAGTTATGCTTCACCTAAGCATCTGCTAGAAAGGGTGTTCAGGGTGCTGAAGCTGCCTTAGTGACATTTCAGGGGTATGTGGGAAAATTTTCAGCTACAAATAATATTTGTAAGATTATATTAGAAGTCAGAATGACTTTTTTTATACTTGTGCCCAGACCACGTGGGAGGTTTCCAATTAAAAAGAGACTCTGCATTTCAGTCCAATGACTGGTTTAACATGTCTAATTCCCTGTTGGTACTTCCTTTGCATATTAAAATGACTGTTTTTCAAATCTGTCCTTTAAATACACAATTGGCTACAATGCAGGCTATAAATATCTCTTCTGTGCTGTATTAATTAGAAAGTCGAGCATCTTATACATTTTAATGTACCCTGTCATCCATACTGATTCTAGCATTTTCAAGAGAACATTTCTGTTTGCTTTCAGACTTAAGTGGATGGAAATGATCTTTATTAAACACACTGGGAGAAGGGAAAAAATAACAGAGTTATGTATTTAGAAATGTTGATGGTGTGGCTAAAGTAATCACTCTGCTATTTTGAGTGGAATCTTCCCACGAAGGCCAGGCAGGATTGCGCAAGAGAAGATTAAGACCTGCAGAGCCACGTTTTTCCAAGCTGAAATTCTGGGGAGTGTACAGGGATGGAAAGGGGATGAGGTGAGGAGGAGGGAAGGATGGGGAGGGAGAAAGAAATGAAAAGGGGGAGCGCAAAGAGGCACTTG
Organism: Cryptoprocta ferox; assembly: GCA_028646485.1. Lineage (NCBI taxonomy): Eukaryota > Metazoa > Chordata > Mammalia > Carnivora > Eupleridae > Cryptoprocta > Cryptoprocta ferox. Next base: position 47,809,827 of record CM053575.1, read on the forward strand.
GGTAATATGACTCTACAGCATGGTTTGGAAAATGGCAACTCCTTGTCAGTCAGCTTTCCCAGGGTGCCCATTTGACTCATTTCCTGCAGGCTGGGACACCAGTGTGGCCTCACTGCCCCTCTTTCCTCCCTATCCTGGGCACAGCTGACCCGCCCTGAGAAAGAGCTCCAGGTATCTCACCGGTCGTAGTCCATGACAGCTATGGACAAGTGGATTTGGTCAATGTTCTCGGGAGGGACGTCAAAGACTATGGCTTCGTTGTAAACAGGGTTCAGAGTGTTCCTCTTGGTGGATGTTTTCCTCTTCTTCAGTCGTCTGCCATCACACATCAGTGATACTTTCACATAGGGATCTGTACAACCATGAGAAGCAGGGGTACTGTGAGGCTAAATGTGGATGTAGGGGGCAGTTAGGTCATTGTGGAGGTCCATGGACTACGGGATGCAGAGCTCCCTTACCTGCCTGTGGGCTGGAGTTTGAAGATTTTAATGAATACGATGCCTGGGCAGTGATTAGCATTAGGATAATTAAGACATTCATTCAAGAAAAAGCACAGGACACTGTCTCCTCAAAGTGTGTGGAATTTAAAAATAGTGTGAAAACATCTGTTACCAAATTAGAAGATGCTCCAGCTAGAATTCCAGACTTGTCTGGCTGCAGCGGGGAGAAATGCAAAGGTATTTCCAAGGCAGGAGAAATGGGCTGCAAGCCCCGATGCTGAGCCACCCCAGACAGTCTCTTCCTAAACAGCAGGTCTTTAGGAAAGGGACAGAAAGAAAACCTAGACGACAGGGACAGCTTTGGGGAGTACAGGGGCTTCAAGCCCCAGAGTTGCCTGCAGTCGGGTGACAAAGGGGGAAGTGGTTCAGTGCGGCAGGGAGAGGACAAAGCCTGCTTGTGGCATGATACTGGCATAGGGGGACAGGTGACAAGGCCGGTCTCTGCTTCAGGTGGGACTTTTTTGGTTCTACCTCACTATCCTTCTGCTTAGTGGGGACTTCTCTTTCTCTCCTTGCCTGCACAACCATGCATTTCCCTGATTCCCTGTACACTGTCCAGGAGGGACTGAGAGGCCAGAAGGGGTCACATCTTTTTTTCTCTTGGAAAGATACTGGAGGCCAGTAAGTAAGCAAAATATATTGCATCTGATGTCCTTTGATTTTTGTGATCAACAGCCAGTGGACTGGGTATTCTATGGCCACATTTTGGGAGACCCTGCAGAGGTTGCTTGGGAATGTCTAGAGAGGACCCGCATATCAGGGCATTTTTTTGTTATGTTTTAGAATTTAAGTGTACAGGGGCACCTGGGTGGCTCAGTTGGTTAAGCGTACAACTTCAGCTCAGGTCATGATCTCACAGTTCGTGGGTTCGAGCCCCGTGTCGGGCTCTGTGCTGACAGCTCAGAGCCTGGACCTGCTTCGGATTCTGTGTCTCCCTCTCTCTCTGCCCCTCCCCTACTCATGCTCTGTTTCTCTCTGTCTCAATAATAAATAAACATAAAAAAAATTTTAGAATTTAAGTGTATAGTCTTGATTCACTGGAAATACCAAACTGCATATAGTTCATTGATGGACCTTGTAGGAGGATATACGATTGCTTTCAATCTTCCATAGGCCTGAGATGGTGATTACTTATATCTGAGGAAAGACCCAATTAGATAAGCTGTGTCAGCATGTGTAAACTGTAGGTCCAGTTCACAATTATGGTGAAGAAGACCTACGAGAGAATAATAATGACGATTCACATCAGGTAGCATTTCCTGTGTGCCAGGTACTGTTCTTATGACTTTATATGCATTGACGTATTTAATCTTACGACAACCCAATGAGCCAGATACTATTTTCACCCTCATTTTACAGATGGGGAATCTGAAGCTCAGACAGGTAAAGTGACTTGCCCAAGGTCACACAACCATGAGGTCTAGGAGTGGGATTAAACCTAGGTAGTTTGGTTTTATGCATCTTATTACTCTACTAGAGACTTCCTAAGTACTACATTAGAACCACAGGAGGAAGTCTGAATTTGAGAATTTCCCACCTGATGCTCCTGTTATGTCCATTGCCTTTAAATTCCTCGCTTTTATAATGGTGATGGTCAGCCTGCCAGCAGTTGGAAGGTAGCAGAGGGAAAACATCAACTCTCCAAGATCCACATTGTCCTGTTGAGAAAACACAAGCGGACGCATTAGGAAGTGTCCTCAGCCCGGCGTGCATAAGGACCAGCTACAGAACAGCATTGGAAGGGACACCACTGCTCCTTCTGCTCATCCTGTGAATCCCTGCTGTCTCTCCCTTCACGTCCATCACAAGGAGGAGAACAAATGCCTGGACTTTGGGAAGTACAGCCTGTCCTCAGATGGCAAAGCTCTGGAGGCCGTCCAGGGCCTCTACCACCCTCTGTCCAGCCACTTGCAGCCCCCAGGGATGAAACCCCCGGAGCCTTAACTAGTTCCCACATAGCTCCCCATGCAGTTCTATTCATCTTCCCACCACAATCCCCCAGGTATCCCAGGACAAAGCAACACGAAGAGGTTGTGCTCTGTAGGACTGCACAGCCCCACCAATGGCCCAGACATGCTCTGCACACAGCCCCATGCAGCCTCCAGCATCCTCTCAACAGGCCCCCATTCAGCCTCTCCCTGTTTCCTATAGATCTTCCCCCATAGTCTTCCCTACAGGCCCCATATGAGTGCACAAAGTCCTCCAAATAGCCACCATCCATATGCCTCCTTCCCTTACAGCCCTATACACTCCCCCCATCCAGTCCTCTCAGGATTGTCATCATACTTACACACACTCCTGCAAACACCCTCATCCCAAAACACACACAAGTGCATGCACGTGCACACATACACACTCAGCCAACAACCCTCCACCCAGAGCACTGTGCACAACCTGGTCACGCAGTACGTGTGCAGACCAACATGGCTACACTGGATCCTGACACACCTCACCCCTACTATGTGGCTCCAGACAAGGACCCTGCAGAAGGCTGTGAGTGCCACCCCATGACCCCAGGCATGCCCTCCACAGCCCTGGACATACTCAGACACTCGCTTGGCCCTGCCCAGCCTGACAGAGCCCTGTGTAGTCTCCACACAGGGAGAGATGGGTGATGACCCCCGACTGCTGTTTTTGGGGGCTCCCACTTGGCTGCAGCTCTTGCCTTCTCTTGGTGTGTTCCTAAGGAGCCCCTGTTTCTCTCTGCTGGGGAAGACATCGCCTCAGGCAGTGTGCAGCCATTCAAATAGGTCAGAAGACATGGTTCTCTTTCTCTTTTATAGCCCAAGGAGACTTACCAGAAAGGGGTGGGTGGGGGGGAAGCCAGTTCATTTAGTTTCCATTTCTGTGATACCTAAGGTTATTGAGCTGGGCGCCTGTGTCTAATTAATAGTTTCATACTGACAGTGCTCTGGGGACTCTGGTTTTGCCCTCAACATCCACAGACTCCCCTCCCCTCCTCGATTCTCCAAAGATGCTTCTATTTTTAGAAGCAAAGATTCAGCTCTGGAAGGTCACCTCACCCAACCTCCCTGCCTTGACCGCTTCTGCAGGAGGATGAGGCGAAGGGAATCTGTTTGGTCGCTAAGGCAGATGGATTGCTCTGCATTTCTGCGCATAGCTTGTGTCGTGTAAATAAATGACCTCACTTTGCAAGCCAGGCTCTCCTGGTTCCTGGAACCCAGACCTCAAGATACCCAGGTGACTGGGCCTTTCCCTCTTGGATAGAGTGAGGGGGAGAGACAAGAATTCTACAGGAGTTGGGGGTGGCACACGGGGCACTGGACAGTTTCGTGCTGCTGGTTCCCTATTGCAGGACAGGTGTCTGCTTTCCCTGAAGAAGGAGGATCTGACCCAGCTTCCTGCTGGTGGCAGAGGAGAAAGAGAAACAACAGCTGTCCCCACAAATTATCTTTTTCCTTCCACACTCTCTGCCTTCTGCCCCACACAGTATTCCTTTGCCCTTTGGCTTCTGTCTGCCTCAAGCAGAAAAGTGCAAACACCTGTTCCTCCTCAGGAGGTTATTCCATGCGCCTAGCTCACTACCCCTCCTCTCGTCCTGCCCAGAAAATCTCAGTTTCACAAAGTAAAACAGGAGTAACCAGAATCATGCTGATTAAGCTTCATCATCACCAATTTTCTCAGCATACAATTCTGGAAGGCCCACGCTTACCCAAGCTCTGTCGGGTTCGAGATGTGATGGGGCATGTACTCCAGGCCCTGCCCTCAAGCCCAAAGCACATAAGTGAATGTGACATGTCAGGTTACTTTTGTGCTAAGTACATTTTCTTCCCAACATAAATCCCATTCACAAATATTTCACATATGGCTCTTTGCTCATAAGTTAAAAGAAAAAGAAATCAAGCTTTGGACTTGGTGGTACAGTATTCAAAAGGTCAACAAAAGTCCACATGTGTATTTAAAAAACCCCAGAAATTAAAGACATAGTTATCAAAGAGAAAATGCTTGATTTGACTTTCAAGTGTTTAGAAATAAAACAGTTAAAATGTTCTAAATCATGAAAGTAAAAATAATAAAATTAATATATAGACATTTTTAGTGAAACAGCAAAATATCCCCTTTTCTTTAAACAAATTTTTTTAATCTTTATTTATTTTTGAGAGAGAAAGACAGAGCATGAGCAAGGGAGGGAGGGCAGAGAGAGAGAGCGAGACACAGAATCAGAAACAGGCTCCAGGCTCTGAGCTGCAAGCACAGAGCCTGACATGGGATGAGCTGCGAGATCATGACCTGATCTGAAATCAGAGGCTTAACGGACTGAGCCACCCAGGAGCCCCTATCCCCTTTACTTGTGCATCTATGTCATTTCTTTCCCCAGAGTGACACTGTGAATAATCTTTGTATTTTTCTTTTCATCCATCTATCCATCCGCTCACTCCCCTATTCTTTTAACATTGGCTGAGGTGGTGGTGGTTGGGCATTGCTGTTTTCCAGGTACTGAAGCTGTTTTTGCAGTGGGAACAACAAACAGCATCCCATAAGGACAGATGGGCTTGTAGGGATACAGAACAGGGGTTGATGGTATCTAGTGTTAATTCTGTTTTTCCCCTACCAGCTGGTGCTGATTTGGGGTCAAAAAACTATAGATCCTGATGTTTGCAAATATCCCCTTAAACCAATAGTTCTCAACCAGGAGTAATGTTGTTCCCCTGAGGGGACATTTGGCCTTATCTTGAGAAGTTTTTTATCATCATAACTGGGGAGGCAGGTGTTACTGACATCTAGCAGGTAGAATCCCGGGATGCTACTAAAGATCCTACAACGCTCAGGGCAGCCCCTCACTGCAAAGAATTATCAGGTTCAAAATGTCAATAGTTTTAAAAAGGTTGAGAAACTGCCTTACACAGAAGTGCTTATATTGTTCGTAGAATTTTTCCAGAGTGCTGATGAAAGTCAAATATAAAAGGGTGGTGGAGTATTTGGCTTCTTTTTCAGCTTGACAGGAATCAGATATGGAGAGTGTCACTGGTAGCTATGTGCCCTGGGGTATACAGGGGAAGGAAAATGTCATATAAAGAAATGCTTCATTTGCTCCTGCTTTGTGTGGCCAAGTTCAGTATTGTTAGCAAAATATATTGGGAATTTATAGCAAGTGTGCGTGAACTCTCTACCTGCCAATCTGCAATGTGATATGTTTGCCTATAGTGGTCTATGATAGCTCTAATTTTTGTCTAATTAGTGCACTTTGCATTCTTCTTCTTAGGTTCTTTTGGTGAGCTCCTTCCCAATTCTATGAAGTTCTAGAAGGGTTGCTGCAGGAATTTAGGTTTAACCAAATATTCATGCCCCTGTCCACTGTTGTCTGTTTAGGGATAATCATGGAACCCAAGTAAGGCCACTTAGAATCTTCTCTGGGATTGAAAAATTGATATTGAAATGGAGTAATTATAATTTTATTGGGATCATTTGTTGGGAAGATATGAAACTAGAATTGTTGTAAGGTTCTTATACTACACGTATGTAGCACACGTGGTATAATATTACTTTAAGTTAGGCTGTGTATATTAAAGACAAACATTATTGGGGTGCCTGGATGGTCAGTCAGGTGAGCATCTGATTCTTGATTTCGGCTCAGGTCATGATCTCATGGTTCATGGGTTCAAGCCCCATATGGGGCTCTGTGCTGACAGCTCTGTCTCCCTCTTTCTCAAACATTTACAGATTTACATTTACAGATTACAAACATTACCATAAATCCATAAGAAATGACTAACATACTAAAAGGATTTATAGCTAATGTGCCAAAAAAGGAGATAAAATGGATGCTTTAAAAGCATTAAATTAATCCAAAAGACAGAAAAAAGGGGGGGGGGGAGAGAAAATAATATGAGAAGAGACAAACCTTACAGAAATAGAAAACAATAACAAGATGGTAAATTTAAACCTATTATTTCCATAATTACATTAAATGTAAATGATCTAGGGATCCAAATAAAAAGCAAAGATTGAGACAATAAAATAGCAAGACTCAGTTTTTTGGTCTCTAGAAAAAATGTTCTTTAAATATAAAATATAAGTAAGTTAAAAGTAAAAGAGTAAGAAAAGATATGCCATACTAACAGTAATAAAAAATCTGGGATGACTATATTAATATCAGACAAAGTATATGTCAGAGCAATGAATATTTCCAGGACGAAGAGTATCGTTTCATGATAAAGGGGTCAATTCATCAAAAGCACATAACAAATCTAAATATTTATGCACCAGATAGCACACTCTCAAAACACATGGAGCAAAAGCTGACAGAATTGTGAGGACAGACAAGTTATAGTCAGAGGTTTGAATACTTGAACAACACTATCAACTGACTTGGTGTAGCCAGTGGCATTAAAAAAACACTCTACCAACCAGTAGTAGAATATACATTCTTTTCAAGTGCACCCAGAACACTAAACAAGCTAGACTATATTCTATTGTAGGCCATAAAACGAGTCTCAATTAAATTTGAGAAAAATAAAAGTATATTTTCTGGCTGCAATGGCAATGAATTAGAAATCAACAGCACAAAGATATCTGGAAAATCTCCAAATATTTTGGAACTAAATATGACACTTCTAAATAACCCATGGATCAAAGAAGAAATCAAAAGAGGAATGAGAAAGTATTCTGAACTGAACTGAAATAAAAACATGACACATTAAAATGTGTGAAATGCAGCTAATGCAGCACTTAGGGGGAAATTTATATTACACAAGAATGAAAGTCTCAAAACAATGACCTCAGCTTCCACTCTAAGAAATCAGAAGAAAATAAATAAATGAAAATTAAAAAGAATAAATAAAAACAAAGTAAACAGAAGAAAGTAAATAATAAAGATTAAGTAATAACGTAAAGATGTATATTTCAAATAGAGTAACCACTATTACTTGGTATAACAAACCAAGGCCCAACCATATATGCTGTCTACAAGAAACCCACTTAAAATATCATGACAAAGATAGGTTTTAAAAGATTTTTAAAAATTAGTCTATGTAAACACTAATCAAAAGAAAATTTTTGTGACTATATTAATATCAAAGAACATTTCAAACCAAGGAATAGTTCCAGGAAGTATCAGATCACCAAGAAGACATAATCTTAAATGTGTATGTATCTACCAACAAAAATTCAGAATTATTGAACAAATCTGACAGAATTAAGAGGGGAAATAGGCAAGCCTACAAGCAGAGTTAGAGACTTCAACACTGCCCTATCAGTCATTGACTGAACAAGCAAATAGAAAAGAAGTAAGGATATAAAGACCTGAGCAATGATATCAACCAACTTGACCTAACTGGTATTTAGTTTACCCATTAAAACTCCATCTAACAACAACAAAATGCATTTCTTTTTAAGTATACACCAAACATTCACCATGACGATGTGGGCCATAAAATTTTTTATTCATTAAATTCAAGAAGACTGAAATCATACCAAGTATTTTCCAAATAAGAATAGAATTAAACTAATATTCAATCAACAATATCTGGAAAATCCCCAAATATTTGGGAATGAAACAATATTTTTCTAAATAACCCACAAGTAAAAAGAAAACCCCCACAAGGTATAGTAAACATTAATTTGACTTGAATGAAAATGAAAACACAATATATCAAAATTTGTAGGACCCAGACAAAGCAGTACTTATAGGGAAATGTACAGCATTAAATGCTTATATTCAAACAGAGGTATAATTTCAAAACATTGATCTGAGCTTCAACTGAGGAATACAAAAAACAAGAGAAAAAAGACACAGCATAGATAGAAGGAAGGAAATAATATAAGCATAGAAAACAATGAAATATAAAACATTGAAACACTTAGAGAAAATCAATGAAACCAATATCCTAGCAAGACTGACCAAGAACAAAAATTAGAAAATATTAATTATCGATATCAAAAATGGAAATGGATATATCAACACAGATACTACAGACATTAAAATAAAAATGAAGAAATGTTAGGACCATTTTTATCCCAATACATTTGATAACAGAGAAAATGAACAACTTGATTGAAAGACAAAAAACCACCATACCAAACTAAAGAAAAAAATAGATAACCTGAATTGTTTTATATCACTAAATAAATTGAAGTCACAGTTAAAGGCCTTCTCACAAAGAGAAGTCAGCCCACTTAAGAAAAAAATAATGCCAATTCTATATAAGCTTTTCCAGAAAACAGAAGAACATTTCCCAGCTCATTATATGAGTGCATCAATATCCTAATACTAAAACTAGTCACAGATATTATAAGAAAACTACAGACTAGCATCCTTATGGACACAGACACAATTATCCTTAATAACATTTTAGCAAATTAAACCCAATAATATATTAAATTGGAGATACATCCTGAAGAAATGGGATTTACCCTGGGAATACAATTTTGGCTTAACATTTGAAAATATTAATCAAAGTAAATCAACATATCAACATACTAAAAAGGAAAAACCACATGGACATACACAAAACAATCATGTGAAAAAGTCAATTCAGGATAGATGCTCTCAGAAAACTGGAATAGAATTGGGCTTCCTTCAATTAAGAAAGACACCCATAGGGGCGCCTGGGTTGCTCAGTCAGTTGGGTGTCTGGCTCTTGATTTTGGCTTGGGTCATGATCTCATGGCTCAGTTCGTGGGTTCAAGCCCCACAACGGGCTCTGAGCTCACAATGCAGGGTCTGTTTGGGATTCTGTCTCTCTCCCTCTCTCTCTGTTCCTCCCCTGCTTGTGTTCTCTCTCTCTCTCTCAAAATAAATAAATAACTTAAGGAAAAAAAAAGAGGGGCGCCTGGGTGGCTCAGTCGGTTGAGCATCTGACTTCAGCTCAGGTCATGATCTCACGGTTCATGAGTTCGAGTGCCACTTTGGGCCCTGAGCTGACAGCTCAGAGCCTGGAGCCTGCTTCGGATTCTGTGTCTCCCTCTCTCTCTGCCTCTCCCCTGCTCACAGTCTGTATCTCTCTCAAAAATAAACATTAAAAAAAAAAAAAAGAAAGACACCTATAAAAACAACTACAGTTAACATTAAACTTAATGATGGCAGACTATACACTTTCTCTGCTAAGTTTAGAAAACAAGGTTAGGACATCTGCTCTCACTACTTCTGTTTGACATTGTACTAGAGGGTCCAGCCAGTGACAGAAAACATAAATAAAAGATACACACATTAAAAAGGAAGAAGTAAAACTGTTTCATTTGCAGATGCAATGATTCTTTATGGAGAAAATCCTTAGGAATCTATAAAAAAACTACTAAAACAAGTTTTGCAAGGCCAACAAGATTAATACAAAAGCAACATGATTTCTATATACTAGAAATGAAACAACTAAGAATTGAAATTTAAAAACACATTTACATTTATACTCACAGATAAATTTAGCAAATCATGTGCAAGACCTGTACACTGAAAACAAAACACTGCTGAGAAAAATTAGATAAAACATAAATAAATGGAGGAATATTTCACATTCATAGCAAGAGACTTATTAACATTGTTAAGATATTGATTCTTCCATAATCTGTAAGTTCAATGTAAGTCCAATCAAAAGCTCAACATACCTTTTGTAGATGTTGACAAAGTGATTCTAAAATTTATATGCAAATATAAAGAACCTAATAATCAAAATCATTTTAGAAAAAAGAAACAAGATGGAAGGACTTAAGACTACCTTTGAGGCATAGAATAAAACCACAGTAATCAGTAATCGAGGAGGTGTTCACAAAAGGACAGACATACTGATGAGCAGAACAGGATGAAGAGGCCAGAATTAGACCCTCATTTCTATGGTCAAGTCATTTTCTAGAAAGGGAGCACATAATTTAATGAAGAAAGGATACTCTTAAACAAATAGTACTGGTACAGTTGGGTATCTATTTGGAACAACAACAACAAAAGAACCATGACCTTTCCTTCACATGGTAGGAAAGGATTTCATGCAAATGGATCATGTAAGTACTGAAACTACGGAAGTGCTAAAAGAAAGCATAGGAGAAAATGTTTGTGAATTCGGGTTGGATAAAGATTCTTTAGATGGATACAAAAAGCATGATGTATAATTTAAAAAAAAAAACCTGATACCTTGTGCTTCATTAATGTTAAAAACTTTTGCTCTTCAAACACATTGTAGGAATGACAAGGTTAAGCCACAGGCTGAAGGATCGTATTTGTATAATATATAGCCCATAAAGGACTTATATCCAGAATGTATAAAGAATTCCTACAACTCAGAGAAACAACCTAACAAAAATAGGGGCAAAAGATCTGAACAGGCACTTCATCAAAAGAAGATTAAACCATAGTGAGATACCACTATACACCCACAAGTATAGCTGAAATGAAAGACTGACAATATGACTTATTGCCCAGAATGGAGAGCAATTGCCTCTCAAGCTCTGCTGGAAATGCAAAATATTAAAACCATTTTGGAAAAACAGTGTGGCAGTCTCCCCTAGGTTACACATACACATGCCAAATGACCCGGAAATCTCACATTTAGTCATTTCCCCAACTGAAATAAAATCACACCTCCGTCCAAAGACTTGGATGCAATTGCTGTGAGCCCAAACTGAAAAGAAACCCAAGTGTAGCATCAAATGGTGGATGGACAAACAAAATGAGGTATATCCATACAATGGAATACCATACCAGTCAGCAACCAAATGAAAAAAACTCTAATAAAAGAAACAACACGAACATATCACAAATGCATTACTCTGAGTGACAGGATCTCCACACAAAAGACAACACGTATGATTCCCTTTATATGAAACTCTGGGAAAAGCAAAATTACAGTGACACAAGTGATCAGTGGGAACTAGGGACTGGCGGTAGGAGGAGGGGACTGATCATAGAGGAGCACTGGGAGCATTAACATTCATTAATGTTAAAAACTTTTGCTTTTTAACAAAAAGCAAAAATTCTGGGGATGACAGAAATAGTCCAGGTCATGATTATGGCGGCAGTTACATGACTGTATAATTGTGACAAAACTTGTACACTTAAAATTGGTTAGTTTTATTGTATATAAATTAATATTAACAATCCTGAAAAGACATATTTTGCAGAGGGCTACACTGTGGTCTTCCACTTTTATGCCCTTGAGTTCAGAGAATATGCCTTAATGGTTTCAACCATTTAAAATGTTATGCTCTTCTGTCCTATCCTGTCTTGTATGTGCTTAATATGTGCTTAATGTGTATTCTCTATCTGCAGGGGCCAAATTTCCACGTGTCTATTAAATCAAGCTTGTTGATTTTGTATTCAAATCTTCTTCCTCCCAGAATTTAATTGATAATGCTTTGTCTTTTAAAATACATATAAAAAATAAACAAAAATAAAAACATTTTTTTTTGTTTTTTGTTGCTATTCCATTATGTTTCATAGCCAAATTAACCAACATTTACTCTATGGTTAAAATATTCCCATTTCTTTGCTCACTGCAGTTTCTTAAAACCCATATCATCCCCCCTTTTTAGAAACATTTTTCATTTCACTTGAGTATGTCCTTGAGAACTTTTTTTCTTCCCCCAGTGAGGGTTCACAGGTAGTTAAAATAATTTTTATGGTAGTCTAATTCTTAAAAGAAAGTTGGCTGGGCATAGAATTTTAGGTTAAAATTATTTTATCTTAGAATCATTTTACATTGTCACAATGTCTCCAAGCACTTCATGTTCTAGCTGGGGTGAACATTTGATGGCATTCTTTTGTAGATTTTTTTTTTTCCTCTCAAGGAGGTTTTAAGATGGTCTGTTTGTACTTTTATTTTGTACTTATACTTTCTGAAATTTTCCCAGAAGGTATTTAGATATCTTGTTTTCACTCATCTTGTTTCATCCTCAATGATCCATCTTAATTAGAATTCTTTCTTTTCTTTTAATGCCCCTGCCCTGGAGTCAGTTGATCTATCTGTTTATTTTGGACCATGATGGTGGTTCTCCTCATGTTCTAGGACATCCCTAATTGTCTATATTTATAATTAAAGGGTCAAAGCAAAAGTCTTCTACTGCTTATGCCCTTTGTAGTTCCTTTAATATTATTTTATGAGGGGCCTCAAGAGGTAGTGGAGGCAATCTCATGTTTTTTATCTCATATATTTAGGAGTTCTGATGAATTATTCTTTAACACTACCTGTATGATATTAACATCACCAAAATTACTGAACTTAGGCATTACAGAAGGTTACACAAGTTAGGCAAAGGGAATCATTATCAACAGACTTCTGATACCCCAGTTTCCTCAATATTTTTGAGTATCATTGTACTGGAGGTCCCCAAGACCACGCTGAAGTTTGAGGATTCACTAGAAGGACTTATAGGACCCAGAAAGGCTGTTATCCTCATAGTTAATGGTTTATTACAGCATAAGGATTCAAGATTAAAATCAACAAAGGAAAAAGATACAGGGTGGGGTCCAGGAGAAACCAGGCACAGGCTTTCAGTTATCCTCTCCCAATGGAGTCACACAGACAGCACTTAATTCCCCATGATGTGTAACAGCACATAGCAAGTACCGTCAAATGGGAAACTTAACCTAAACCTTGATGCCCAAGGTTCTTTTTCTTTAGACACTTTTCTTTTTTTAAGTGTCTTTATTTTTAAGAGAGAGAGAGAGAACATGCAGGAGAGGGGTAGAGAGAGGAGGAGAGAAGATCCCAAGCAAGATCTGCACTGTCAGTGTGGAGCCCCACATGGGGCTCTAACCCATGAACTGCAAATCATGACCTGAGCCGAAATTCAGACTTGGATGCTTAACTGACTGAGCCACCCGGGTGCCCCAATGTCCAAGGTTCTTTGTGTGTGGCAAAGAGTTCCCAAATGATGAACCTTAACTAGTCAGTCCTCATTCCCATCATCAGAGGTCAAAAAGCATGGCTCAGAGCCCTAGGTGAACAAATATAGCTGTTTACCATTATGTATTGTTAACATAAAATATCTAATGTGGCCCAAGTTCTGTTATATAAAGAACTCTTATCAGGCAGGATATTCTAAGGGCTTAGAAGTTATCTCTCAAGAACCAGCCAAGGACCAGTCCTTTCTTTAAAATGTGTAGTTTGAGGGGTGCCTGGGTGGCTCAGTCGGTTGAGCATCTGACTTCGGCTTAGGTAATGATCTCACGGTTTGTGGGTTCGAGCCCTGCGTCGGGCTCTGTGCTGACACCTCAGAGCCTGGAGCTTGCTTCAGATTCTGTGTCTCCCCCTCTCTCTGTCCCTCCTTTGCTCACATTCTGCCTCTCTCTCTCTAAAATAAATAAAACATTAAAAAAATTTTTTTAATGTGTAGGGCTTGAGTACCACAAGCTTGCTGAGTTAACACTTTATTGCATGCACACATTGCTCTCATTTCAACTTGCCTTTTCACACATATTTTTCTGTACTGGAAAGGAGAGAGGTGATTGTGGTCCATATACTTTTGTACTCAACCATAACCCAGAGATGTCATGGAAGACATTCTGGAAGGAAGTTAATTAACAGCAGAGCCTGATGTTAGGCAGGATGAGGGCTGACCATAACGCACTTAAGCTAGAAATCTATAACAAAAAGATAATTAGAATGTTTCTATATGTTTGGAAACTAAGAAATACACTTCCAAATTCACCACGGGGGGCAAGTAGAAAATCACAATAAAAATTAGAGGTATATTGAACCAGATGATAATGAAAATCATACATTTCAAATACATACAATACTGTAATATTATGATTTATAAAATGAAGTACATATCTGGTCTTTGTCCCCATTGTGACACAGAGTTCCTGAAACTCTTGTAAATTTCTAAGTGATAAAAAGAATTAGGAGCATCTTTTGTTCTATTGAAGCAACTCTGTGTGGGCTCCTGAATGGGGGCTGGTCACCAGAAAGACCAAAGGGGCGCCAGGGTGGCTCAGTCAGTAAGTGTCTGACTTCGTCTCAGGTCATGATCTCATGGTTTGTGAGTTCGAGTTCCGAGTCCGGCTCTCTGCTGTCAACACAGGATCCATTTCAGATCCTCTGTCTCCCTCTCTCTGCCTCTCCCCTGCTCACGCTCTCTCTGTCTCAAAAATAAATAAATACACTTTAAAAAACAAAAAGAAGCTTGGAATTTTCAGCCCCACTTCCTATTCTCCAGAGGAGAGTGGGATGGAAAGGGGTTAATAATTGATCATGCCTACATGAGGAAGCCTCCACAAAATCCCAATAGGCCTGGGTTCAGAGACCTCCCAAGTTGGTGAACCAAATATATATACCGGAAGAGTGACATACCTGCCCTATGTATCTCTTCATCTGACTGTTCATCTGTATCCTTTATCACATCTCTTAATACACTGTTATGTTTCCTTGAATGGTATAAACTGTTCCAGCAAATAACCAAATCCAACAGAGAAGAGGTCATGGGAATCCCTGATTTGTAGCCAAGTTGGACGGAAGTTGTGGGTAACACATGACCTACTTCTTATCATCGGCATCCAAAGTGGCAGGCAGTCTCATGAGCCTGATCCTTTACCCTGTGGGATCTGACATTATCTCCAGGTAGATAGTATCAGAATTGAGCTAAATTTTAGGATACCCAGTTGGTGTCACAGAATTGCTTACTGTGGGATAACCCAACATGTTTTGTGTTAGAAGTGTTGTGAGTGTGGTTGTGGTATGAGAGTAAAGGAGAAACACACAGGAAGAGAATGGTAGCTTTTTTCTATATAAATGCTTAAAATCAGATTAAGGGAAAAATTTTTTAGCTTTAAATGTAAAATATGGAACAAAGCAAGGCTGATTATCAGTGATCAAAGCATCTACATGAAGAACTTGGAAAAAGAACAACAAATTAAACACAAAGTAGAAGGAAGGAAATAATAACTATAAGAGCAAAATTAATGAACAAATATATTTAGAGAGAGTCAACAAAGCCAAACAAAGTCGAAGTTAGCTTTTTTCTCCCTAAAGTTTATTTATTTTGAGAGAGAGAGAGAGAGAGAGAAAGGGAGAGAGGGAGAGGGAGGGACAGAGAAAGAAAGAGAGAATCCCAAGCAGGCTCTACACTGACAGCACAGACATAATTATGGACAATTGTGTCCATAACAGAATAAAGAGGGGGAAAATCATAAAATTATCTAAATGAATATAGAAAATATGATAAAATCAAGCATCTACTGATGATAAAAAGCTTTACTCAAACCATATATAACAGAACAATTTGCTTATCTGATAGAGGGCATCTCAAAACAAGGCCATAGCAATGGTATACTTAATGGTGAAGCATAGAAAGCTTCCCAATTAAATTAGGAATAAGACACATGACTACTTCTAGTCTACATAGTACTTGAGGTCCTCGTTAGTGAAATAAGGCATGAAAAAGAAATAAAAGGTATAAAGTTTTGACATGAAGAATTAATTCTGTCATTATTGCCAGATGATGTGATGTGGAGAACTATCCAAAAAACCTTTCAGAAAAATTATTAGAATAAATAAGCATGTTTATCTATGACTGATGGGTTAATGGCCATCAGTGTCAGTAAACAAAAATAACTTTTATTTTTATACCAAAAAAACCCCAAATTTAAAAAATTAGGAAAAAAACCTCACTTAAAGTAGTATCCAAAAAACCATCAATACATTGTAATATGTTTACCAAAAAAGGTCCAACATTTTTTTACAGAAAAAAGATAAAGCATTATTGAGTAAAGGAACCATCTAAATAAATGAAGAGAGGTACCATGTTCATAGATTGGAAGACTCAATATTACAAAGATACTCTCCAAAGTGATCTACACATTAAACTTAATTCCAATCAGATTACAACTTGACAAAGTACTTCTAAATTTTATTTGGACATGCAAAGTGCCAAGAACAGTCAAGATTCTTTTGGAGAAGATCCAGTTGGGAGACTTTATCCTACTGGATAGGAAAACTAGTTAGAATTTTACTGGACTATAGGGTCCAGAACGGACTGGGCCACTGTAGCATTTGTGCAAGGTAAACAAATGAATGGGATTGTACAGAGAGCTCAGATACTAACTCATGTGTTTGGACATTTGTTTTATTGTAGTGGTTGTCTTCATTTGCCTCTCCACATTACTCCCTGCTCTATGCCCTAAAAGGCTGTCCTCTACACAAAGAAGTAAAACCTGATGTATTTATTAAAAGACTTAAATGTCTGACAGAGTTTGGGATGAATTAGTGATGGGCACATGGGCATACCCACCCTCATATAGCAAATAAAACCCATATAATTCATTTGTTTATTCTTCATTCAGTAAGCATTTATGGAATATAATTATTTGCCAAGTACTCTTCTGGGTGCTGGGAATCCATTGGTGAACCAAACAGGCAAAAACCATTTGCCTTCATGAGGCTTATATTTCTTGTGAAGCTAGACAATGAGCAAAATAAATTGCACACACACACACGTGTATGGTGAAATGTAGAGAAGAAAAAAGTAAAGAAAGGGGTTAGGTAGTGTTGAGGGGTTAAATAAAATATTAAACAGAAAGGCTTCAAAATAGAATGCCTTTTGATAAGGACCTGGGGAAATGAGGTGAGAAAGGTAGCAATGTAGCTAACGGAGGGGAAGATTGCACCCAGACCAAGGAGCAAGTGCAGATGTCCTGAGGTGGGAGTGTATCTGCTATTCTTGAGAAAGGAAAAAGAGGGAAAGAGAAGAGAGTAAAAAAGATGAGATCAGAGAGGCTGTGAAGGACCAGATCACGCAGGTTATCAAAAGGATTTTGGCTTATCCTCTGAGTGGGAATGGAAGCCATTAAAAGGATTAAAGCAGAAAAGTAGCACATGTGACTTTATTTTAACAGGATCAGCCAGACTGCTGCATTGAGAATAGTCTGAGGGGACAAGGGCAGAAGCAGGGCCATCCGTCAGATTACTGCAATGAACCTAGTGAGAGGTACTGTGGCCTGGTCCAGAGAAAGCAGTGAAGGTGGTAAGAAGTCATCTGATTTTGAAGATAAAACAACAGGATTTTCTAGTAGATTAAATGATAGAGAGGATTTAAAGTTGATTCCAGTGTTTTTGGCCTGAGTTAATGGAAAGGTGGATTTCTATTAACCTCATATCTACATGTAGGAGAAGGCAATGGGTTTTGGGACAGATCAAGAATTCAGTTTTTTACCAACCTGACAATAAACTATAAAGGTAAAAAAAAAGAATTCAGTTTTTTGTACATTAAATGTGAGATACAAATGGGGATGTCTCGTAGCCAATTAGGTATGAGTATGGAGATTAGGGGAAAGAGCCAGACTAGAGATACAACTGACCAATTCCTGGGGGGAAAAGAGAATGTAATCACAGCATACCACATAATTCAGCTATAAACCAAGTTTACATAATAATGACAGAGACATGAATAATTACCTCCACAAATTTATGATAGAGCTAATGTGAGAAGATGGGGAAGAGTCTGTGGCTGTAGGGAACTTAGGACCTACATCTTCATCTTCTGCAATAAAATTTAATAAAGCTAAAACTAAAACTAAAATAAAGCATTTAAAAATATATGGAGGCATATTTTAAAAGAAACAGTTAAAGTAGCAGAATGTATTTGTTTCTGCAGAGTAGGAACTGGGATAGGAGGTATAAACATAAAGATGATGACGTAATTGGTATTTAAAGGCCGTTGAGGTCACATTGGAGCTGATGGGAGTTGAGTTCAAGTCTTAGCACCTCACTTACTATTATGCAACCTTAACCAAGTTACTTAATCTCTCAGTGTCTCAGCTCTCTGTTCTCAGTCTCCTCAATTGGAGACTGAGACTATTGAAATTAGTATCTAAAGCACAGGGTTGTTAAAAAGATTAAATGAGAAAACACTTGTGTGTAGTCAGTACTGAATATGGGGTAACTATTAACCACCACTGCATTGATTACATGTCTCTCACTCTCACTGGTCTGTGTATGCTTCAGGGGAAGTCCCACTCACCCACCTGTCCCAGTAGCTGATTTTAGGAGTAGCTTGGTCAGTGTTCCTTGAATTAATGAATTGATATATAAATGAAGGGGAGGTGCAAGAGTCCTGGGACAGTTGCTATAGCCTCAGTAGCCTAGCCTCCTAGGACCTTTGGATCAAATTTCCATTGAGCCACCATGCTATGGGACATGCAATTACTACAACCCCCTATAATCTCCAGCACTACTGACTTCCATAGAAAGCCTATTACAGAGTCTTTTTCTTTTCTTTCTTTCATTTTTTAATGTTTATTTATTTATTTTGAGACAACAAGCGTGCACGCACACGTTAGTGCATGAGGAGGAGGTGCAGAGAGAGAGGAAAACAGAATCCCAAGCATGCTCTGGGCTGTCAGTGCAGAGCCTGACAAGAGGCTTGATCCCATGAACTGTGAGATCATGACCTGAGCCAAAATCAGGAGTGGGATGTTTAACCAGCTGAGCCATCCAGGTGCTCCCAGAGTCTCTTTCAAAAACAACCCCCACTGTGAGATACAGCAGCAAGAAATCATTATTTAGCAAGTGGAGAGGAAATCCTAGTTGCAATATTTCTCTCAAGTGTCATTATTCCACAACTGTAATAATCATATTGAAGGCCCAAACCTGCCCCACCTGTATCATGGAAGCTGTTAATGATTTGATCATCCTGTTTCCTCAGAAACTCCAACTGTATTCCTGATACTTGCCACAGACATGACAAAATTGGCAAAAACACCCTTTTCCAGTGACAGATCCTACCAATAATTAGCGATGCACTGTTAAAGTAACTGTTGGTTGCACTTTATTTATAGATATTAACATGATTAATTGCACTGGCAGTGTGCCTGGAGGATGACACTTTCTGAGCCGTACTGGGGCACAAGTGAACCCAGTAGCCCTCCCAGGGTGCTGGAAGGGATTGTGGTCAGCCCACTCCTTTTCCTTTTCTGACTCGCTCCCTCAGATGACTCCGGGTCATATTCCATAGGACTGAGCTGACACTAGACAGCATTTACTTGGACTAGCGATACTCTCAGCTAGGAATGGACAGGAGAATAACCTTGCACGTGTGTAAAGTACTTCATGGTTGACTAAAACATTCAGTATCCCAATCTCATCTGATCTTATTTAGCTCCCTGGTTTATAGTGCTGACTCCAACATGTATGTCTCCAACCCAGGCTCTTCCCCGCATTATAGACCCATACATCCAGGTGCTTTCTTTAGAGGTCTAGTGAATTGTCTAATAGGCATCCCAACCTTGACAGTTCACAAACGGGTCTGACTTCCCTCCCAGCCTTCTCACCCAAGTCGTCTTCAGCTCAGTTTGGTAAAAACATCCTCCAGAAGCTGAAGCTCACAATCTGGTAGTCAGCGTATCTAAATTCCTCCTCTTCTCTCACCCTCCCACATCTGCAAGTCATGTTATCTCTCCCTCCCAGAATATCTAGAGTCTGTCCAATTTTCTCCTTCTCCGTACATGTCCCTATTCCAGGATACTGTCATCTCTCTCACGTGAACTACTGAGGAACAGTGAAGGCACAAGGAGAGACGAGTCCATGAGGCTCTGTGCCCAGAGCACATGTTTCCGCATAGCTCACAGATGCCCCACTGCTTGCTTACATATCCTCATGCCCCCACTGCGACAAGACTCTGACTCTGGGATTCCCAATGTGGTCTGGTGAACTGGTGAGTACTCAGAGCTTCAGGAAAGGACTGGCCCCACTAGGGGAGAGGACACTGCAGTTCCCCACCTCCCCCCATGATTGGCATTGGTGCTTTCTCTCAAAGGCTTCTGGAGTACAACCTTGCGGCCGGGGAGCTCCCAACACGCCTCCACCACACGGGAAGCGGCTGTACCCTACCACTGCAATGGCAGACAGGATTGATAACAACATGCAAGGGAAAACTTAATGATGAGAACAATGATAATAGCTCAATCTCAGTAACTTCTCTTCCTTCCTGTAAAAAAGAGGTAGATCTGGCTTGTCTCGAGTGACACAATGGCTGAGATTTGAGTCTTTCATATTCCAGAACACTACCTACTCAGCCACAGAAGATGTGGTTATGTGGTAGACACTCTCTTCTGTGACATACTTATTAGGTGCTCAGCTTTTCTCAGCACTAGAGGATGAAAGAAAAGCATGGTGACTGACCTGTGCTCTGTAGGAACTGCCCACCCAGGATGATAGGCAGAGTGTCGCCATTGGCAGCGGTTGGGTCCTCACTGGCAGAGAGGGAAACCATAGCCCAGAAGAGAGTTGAGCCCTCTTCCGGGAAAAGTAAACTTGGTGTTTATCTCAGGCATGTTATCGGGGTTGATTATTTTAAAAGTATGGTTTTGGAGGCCCTAAAATTTCAATGAGTCTTCATGGGTACATTAAACATGGGGGGTAGTAGATTAACATCACTCCCTTCTTTGATTTGGGCTACTTGACCCCTATTATCAGGGCACTTTTGTGGGCACAGTAAATGTGGACCTCAACACAGCATCTGGTGAGGTCTGTCCTGATCCCCTGGTATATGATCTGATAACTTTAGGCTGGATGATAGTAAAACAAGGTGAGCTCATTTGTCATTGGACAACCAACCATACCAAGGGGTGCTGCTTAATGGTTCAACAATGGGGTATTATCCAGTTCTATTATTGTGTCAATAATTTAGAAGAAGACCTAGAATTTGGGTGTGACATGATAGGCATAATAAGTACATTGGAGCCCAGAATTAAGATTCCTAAAAATCCTGATAGGTGAGATGGATAAAGCTGAACAATATAAATTGATTAAGATAATTATTTGAGGGCCTATACAGTCAATGATGTCACCTCTTAAGTAGATGTGACCTAATTAGGTGAAAATAAAAGTCTTTCTGGCTTAATCCTATTTTGAATCAAAATGTGATACAGCTACCAGAAACTAATTTTGTTTTGGGCTGCATCAATAGAGGTATAGGAGGAATAGTCTAGAAGCGAAGGGTGTATACCAGCCACCACACACCCAAAACATTAATTCTGTTCTGGGCATCTCAATTTTAGAGATATATAATCATCTGGAAGATGGTGAGAAGTACAACCAGATGGGAGAGGGTCAGGATTATAGAAGGAGCAATAAAGAGCTATTAAGCTCAAAGGAAGAGATTCAAAGAGTCCAGAAAGACGAGATTCTTGTCAGCACATATTTGAAGTCCTGTCACATAGAAGGACTGAACTCTTTAATGGTTCCAAGGATTAGAGCTAGGACCAAGAAGAGGAAGTCAGGGGAAGATGTAGAACATTCTTTTCTATCACAGTCTGCTTCTCTGTGAAAGGGGTAAATTCCCTTCCTGTTGGGCTGGTTTCTCTACTCTAGAGAAGAATGGAATATCAAGAGGAGGGTTAAACAAATGTAAAGCCTTTCCCAGCCCTGATATCCTGCAATTCCCAGATCTTAGACATTAACTAATAGGCAAGAGAGACAATAAAGTTTTGGAGCAAGACAGTTGTGTTATCAGAAGTGTGATTAAGGAGATTGGATTTGGTGGAGTGTGCAATTGTATTTGAGGGAAAGAGCTGGAGACTGGGAGGTCAGAACAGTGATGGTGGTTGACTGATAAAGTTTACTTGTGCATCTTAGGAGCATGCACACTTTCAAGGGGGAAAGAGGAGGTGAATTCCAAGCCATGGTGCATCTAACACAGGAATACTGAGTACTGGAGTCTTCCTGAACCTTCTTATTATTTCTCAACATGCTTCCTGAATAGATTCTTTGAGATTTGCACATGATTTTTTTTTAATTTTCCTATCTTCCCAGGGAGCGTGTCTAATCAAAGACTGTCGTCTATAAAAATAAAGCAGATTTCAGAAGTTAAGGGGCTACAGAAAAGGCTTTAGTATTGAATTTGAATGTGAAATAATTTATTCTGAAGTCTTTTTATAGATCTATCAATTCTCAATGGGAATAAAAGCCCAAAAGTAATTGGAGATGAAAATTTGTTCTTATTTGGAACACAAATATTATTTGGGATTCTCAGAGCATTCTTAGAAGCTTGGGCATTGTGTCAGGGCTCTGACTGCCATGGCGTGTATCACTGGCTTTTGGAGAAAAGAAAACATTGAGATGAGTTAGAGAGAATTATGAATTTATCTTGCATTCTAAACATCCTTGTCATCTGGAAAAGGTCTATCAAAACTAAGAATTCACCTTTATTGGAGTTGGGAAAATGAGATTCTCTAGTAAAAATGCCCTCTACAGAGAAGCATAGCAGTAAGTGAATGAAACAATCAACATGCTCAGTGGTAGGAGGAATTGTGAAGAGAAACACATTTTTATTCTCCCATGGCTGGAGACCTGTTCCAAAGAAAATCACAGGACATAGGGTGTTTTTTAACCTTTATACTGAAGACAAGCACTAGGTATACCACTTCTCTTCCATGCCCATCAACTGTGCCTCCATCCCTACTACCATGTAACTCTTAGAATTTAGTACTTAGTGAATCAAGTCACTTCATCCAGCCTCTAAAGTGTGTCTTGATTGCAACTCTTCTCTGTTCCTTTTGTATCAGTCTCTGAAAGATTACTCGGGGGTAAATCTACCTCTTCCAATCTATCCTCCATGTAAACAGAGATCTGATCATTCTGCTCCTAGCTTAAATCCTTGGGTTAACAGTGAACCTCTTAGCATTATCCTATAAATGATCTCCTATTATTCCCCCTAACATGTCCAATTCCCCAATAAGTCTGAACTATTCTTAACTCCCTATGCATACCTTCCCCTTGCATTCCTTTTGTGTGCTGTTTCTTCTTCCTGAACGACTGCTCACTTCTCTGCTGGTGAAATGTTCTTTTGTATCTTTGAAGACCCAGCTTGCAAGTAATCCCTACTGTGCAAACTTCAGGTCTCTCCAAGCCTGTGCTCTCTGCTCGGGAAGCCCTTTGTCCATATTTCTATTACCACAAGAAATTGGAGATATTTGTGTTAGACTGTGAGATGCTGAAAGCAGGAGCTATATCTTCTTCCTCTTAGCATTTTATCCAGGGCCCCAGACATTTGACAGAAGAGAACTCTAGGTCAGAAAGGTTCAGTAACCTGCCCAGCTAGGTAGTACTGGAGCCATGCCCCAGTCAGGCAGCCTCACCGCAGAGACTATAATGCTCCCAAGTGGAGAGCTCTTGCCTAGCCCAGGAGAATCTTAGAGGATGGCAAAGGGGAAGTTGGCCAAATTCTTTTTTTCTTGTGTGGTGGAGACTTGAGGAAGCATGTGGGGAGCTACACTGGGAAATACTAGTCTCCAGATCCTTCCCTTTACCACACAAGGTTTTCACCCTCAGGGCTGACTTTCACCTTTTATCAGCAAGGACTCACTTCTGCTTTTGCAGCTAGTGGGGAAGAGAAAAAAAGGAAAGCAAGAAAAATAACCTTGACCGAATCCTATTTGAGAACTAGGGCAAATGGGGCTTTAGCAAAAGAGGATCTGCCTCTCCTTCACACACAACCATCAGACCATTTCCCTCCATATCCACTAAAGTTTCCTAATGCTCTTTTGGGAAGTAAGAGATTTTGTTACAAGTAAGAGAAGTGTAGCTGTAATTAAGAAGCATTTCAGATATACTTCCAATAAAGACAATAATAATTGTCTCTCTCATTCTTAAAAATTAAATGAACTAATATATCTAAAACATTTAGCATGATGTCTGAAATATGTGTTAACTCATTATCTGTGTCACCCCCACACTGCTCAGAGCAGTGCAAGGCACAGAGGAGGTCCATAACTCTCAAGCACAATGTATCCATGAATAAGCGTCAATCTCTACAGGAAGGGAAGGAGAGGCTGATCAGGGAAAGCACAGAGCAGAAACTCCTCTCCAACAGCTTGCCCCACATTTAAAAACACTCTTACATCCTGATCTACTAGCTGGATAAAGGAGACACACAGATGCTGCAAGAATTTCCTAGGCTATGAAAATAATTATACAGGAAAGAAAATAAAGTATCCTTGTAAAATGGTATGGCCCTAGGAGCTACAGAAGGTTACCAGATACGATCAAAGAGGTTGAACAACCTGTCTGTGGTCACAAAGTGTACCAGTGTCAAGAATAGGTCTGAAGATACATTCTATCTCCCTGTGCTCTCTGTGACTCCAAGTCTTCATTCCAGGGTGGTGACTTTCAGGAGGTGTCAAACCATCCTATTATGAGTTTAAGAACAAACATCCCACTCCAATTCCCAGGACTTAGCAGAGAGTCTGAAGTTTTCTCCACCAAATGCTCCAGTTGAGACTCACAGGCATTTTCTGGTAAGAATAACTCAACTGCTACAGAGAGTCTACTTCTTGATAATGGCCCTAAGCCATTCCATGTGTTGGGGTATTTTGCGTGACAAACATGGGCACAGGTTACGAGGTTACGCTTGAGGTAACCTTGAGGAATTCCCTGACTCCCTAGAATCATGACAATCTATGTTATATAGGAATTCTAGCATCTCTCTGCAAAGGTATAGTTCTCATTCATCTGGGACAAGAACAAAGGCAGTTATGTAGAAGCCAAGGGAGTCTTGGAATGTTTAAAAAAACAGAGAGTCTTCACTTTAAAATTATTAATTCATCTTCAACAAGTATTTGTTGAATATCTACCATGTACTAGGCACTATACTAAGTACTAGGAATACAAAGGAGAATAAAGGGTAAGCATCTTTGTTGTAATAGAACTGTCATTGTAGTTGATATTTTAGAACTCAGACAACAAATTTAAAAAGTAAACTGTATGTTGTACATTAAATGGTAAAAAAAAATGTTGCCAAAATTATAGGCAGATAGGAGGTAATGGAAGGAAATGCAATTTTATTTTGTTTTAATTTATTTTTTTAATTTTTGAGAAAGAGAGAGTGCGAGCAGGGGAGGGGCAGAGAGAGGAAGAATCTCAAGCAGGTTTTGCGCTGTCAGTGCAGAGCCCAATGTGGGGCTTGAACTCACCAAACTGTTAGATCATGACCTAAGTCAAAATCAAGAGTCAGTCACTCAGCCAACTGCATCACCCAGGTGCTCCAGGAAATGCAATTTTAAATAAGATGGTCAGGGAAGACTTCAGAGATGACAACATTAAAAAGAAGACATGGGGTGCCTGGGTGTCTCAGTTGGTTGAGCGTCCAACTCTTGATTTCAGTTCAGGTCATGATCCCAGGGTCATGGGATCAAGCTGTGCGTTGAGTTTCATACTGAGTGTGGAGTCTACTTAAGATTTTCTCTCTCCCTCTGCCCCTCTCCCCCATGTTCTCTCTTTCTCTGTCAAAACAAAATAAATAAAATAAAAAATAAAATAAAATAAAATAAAATAAATAAAAGAAGACCTGAAGGAAGGGAGGAAGTGAGGCATATGCATATGGAGGAGAAGTGGTTCAGGCAGAGAAAATGACCCTGAGGCAGGAATGTCTGAATACTGGAAGGAGCCTCCAGTGTAGCAGTAGTGGAGAAAATATTTGGGAAAGGATTAAAGATGAAGTCTGAGATAACTGGGGACAGGGTCCAACTCTTCAAGAATTTTGGCTCTTATTCTGATGAAACTAGGAGTCATCAGAGGATTTGGGGCAAAGAAGCGACAGGAATCAGCCAAAAATTTAAAAGGGACCGTTCTAGCTTTTGTGTAGAGAACTGCATGAAGCAGGGAGGCAAAACAGGTTCATGATAACCAATTACGAGGCCACTGCAATAAATCTGCAACTTATGCTATTCAAGCTTTCATTGTTTTTTTAAGCTAATTTCCTAAGATTATCTGGATTTTATAAAGTCTCCATAG
Organism: Cryptoprocta ferox; assembly: GCA_028646485.1. Classification (NCBI taxonomy): domain Eukaryota; kingdom Metazoa; phylum Chordata; class Mammalia; order Carnivora; family Eupleridae; genus Cryptoprocta; species Cryptoprocta ferox. Next base: position 47,836,000 of record CM053575.1, read on the forward strand.
TCATTAAGAAGTGGCTTAATTGGTCATTGAGTTCGTCAGGGCTTTTGTTGTATACAGGTTTCTGCTACTCATCTCATCAGATTCTGTAGGGTATGACAGGACATTCCTTTTGGTTAGGAAGATTCATGAGAGGGGCCTAAATGATTGTTTTCTCCAGGAACTCTGTGATATCAAAACGTAACCCTCTAGGATAATCTAGCAAAATGTAAAAAGAGCCTTGGAAAATGTTCATCAGGAAAACTTTCCCACCAGGTGCCCTAGTCACACCTAATGCAGGCATCTCCCTCTGGGGTCTCCAACAGAAAAGATGTCAAGGCTTCCCAGCCTCTAGGTGCTTCTAGACATCTATGAGGAGGGAGTTCAAGCATTAGGTTGAATTATGTGAAACTTCCACTTTTGTAGGTAAAAAATGATGGACTATTAGCAATTTTATATAGTTCAATCTATTTCATGGCTCAGAGTCAGTGTGAGCTGAGCTAGCTGCTGCCCTAAATGCTCTCATAAATGCCCTCTGACTTAGTACATGAGAAACTGTTCCAAAATAAAACACAAGCCTCAACAACTCAGGGCAGCCTACACAAAAGATGCTGACAAAGTCTGTACCTGAAGCAGTCAGACCAAGAGCAGGTAAACGGGGTCTTAGGAACATCTGGAGCTCAGCACTGGACAGTAACAATATGGGAAGAGGAGGTGTGAGCTTAAGGAGATCACTCGAGGGTAAAACAGGTAAGGGAATAGAAACAGAAAGGTGACATATGCAATTGATTTACTTAAAATATATTCCAGGGGCACCTGGAATGGTGGCTCAGTTGATTGAGTCTCCAACTTCAGATCAGGTCATGATCTCATGGTTCATGGGTTTGAGCCCCGCATCGGGCTCTGTGCTGACAGCTCAGAGCCTAGAGTCTGCTTCGGATTCTGTGTCTCCCTCTCTCTCTCTGCCCCTCTGCTGTTCATGCTCTGTTTTCTCTCTCTCTCAAAAATAAATAAACAACAACAAAAATATATATTTCAGAGGAGAAAATAGTAACGACTCTTATATTGAGTCTAGTATAACCCTGAAATAATATCTGACAAAGACACACCAAAAAAACAAGAACCTTTACCAAAATGATAACAAACAAGCAAACAAACCTATAGGCCAATTCTTATATGAATATAGTTGAAAAATTCTATATATTAACAAATAAAATCTATTGGTTTTAATAATACACCTTTACCAAGTAGGGTTTATTCTAAGATGCATGGATGTTTTAAAATTAGTAAATACGTTAATGGATTAAAGAGGAAACATCTCCACAGAAAAGGTTTTAGATAAAATTTAACATCCATTCCTAATAAAACAATAATGTAATATGAAGAACATTATCACTGAATTCAAGATCAGAACAGGAATGCCTGCTATCACTCCCATTATTCGATAGTTTGGGAAGTTCAAACCAATGCCATAAAGTAAGAAAAATACATAAAAGGTAAAACTATTACAAAAAAGGAGTAACAATGATTCTTCACAGAAGATATGATTGCTTAGTTGGAAACCAAAGATAACCACGTGAGTAACTACTGAAACTAATGAAATAGGTGGCTAACTACATATATGTAAAAAAATAAAGAACTCTTAGAAATCATAAATCAGAAGATAACCCAATAAAAATGGTCAAAAAGTTAAAACATGAATTTTATAGATGATACTTGGAGGTGCTTGATGTCATTAGTCATAAAGGAAAACCACAGTGAAATACTGTCATTGGGATGGCTAAAATAAAGACACCAAACACTGTCAGGGATATGAAGCAACTAGACTTCACGTGCACTGCTGGTGTGAGTATAAAATAGGACAATGCACTACAAAACTATTTGCATTCCTTATAAACATATATCTACTTACAACCAAAGAATTTTACTGCTAGGTATTTACCCAAGAGAAACGAAACATATGTCTTCCCACAGATTTATATAAGAATGTTCACAACAGCAGTATTCATATCAGCCAAAACAAAAGCAAAGAAAAAACCCCCAAACTAGAAACAACCCAAATGTCCAAAAGCAGAAGAATGAAAAAACAAATTCTGGTGTGTTAATACACTGTAATATTAGTTTAAAAAAAAAGAGCAAACTATGGATATACCCCACAACATGGTTAAATATCAAAAACATTACATTGAGCAAAAGAATTCCTCCTACACAAGTTATTAAGTACAAGAACAGGAAACTGTGGTGATGGAAGTCAGAAATTGGCTGGTATTAGGGTAGGGTGGAGGATGTGACTGGAACAGGGCATGATGGGATTTTCTGGGATGATGGAAATGTTCTTTACCTTGCTGTGGATGGTGGTTACATGGGTGAACACAAATACTAAAACTCATCAAACTGAACACTTACAATCTATACATTTTATCAAATGTAAATTACACCTCAATTTAAAAACTGTCTATATATACCAGCGAAACAGATTTTGAAAATGAAAAATTTTCCATTCTCAGTGGCAGCAAAAATATGAAGTACACAGGAAAAAAATCTTAAAAAGAGATGTAATGAATCCAGATAAAGAAATTTTACAAAATGGTATTAAATGACTTAAAAAAATTCTGAAATAAATGGAGATATTCTATGTTCCCAGATGGGAATATTTAAATTTATAACGATGCTCATTCATACCAAAATTGTATATAGACATGAGCAAATCCCACAGCAATGTCACAGTTCATTTTTAACCATCTTTCCAAAATCATACAAAGGATTACTTGCAAGATTACATCGATGAAATACCCAATCTTCTCACTATTTATAAGAATAAGATGAGACATTTGTCTTACTAGAAGTAAAATGTATAATTAAGAGGCTGTCATTCTAATATCAGTATACTGCTACCAAAAAGTGAAGATGAGTGGAAAAAAACCCATAAATACAAAAATAGACCAACTATATAGACAGACCTCTACTTGGGTCCATAATTATCTCATTCAAGCACAGGGGATACTAATACACAAAACTCAAGAAACATACTTGGATATTTTTATAATGGGGTTTCTATTCTCTAAGAATTACAAATTTTATTAGAACCCTAATCACACATTACTGCAGTGGCACAATTTTTAACAGTATGTTCCCAACATTCTCTTTCATTCACAATAGATCCCAGAATCAACAGGCTAAATGTAAGAGAGCATCTGTTTGAGGATAATTGTGAGTTGCTTTCAAATTCTCATTACTTCCATATTTATCCCAATTTTATTACATTTTTGAGGGTTATACCTTATAATTAATATCAGCACGTTTCAATTTCCCAGCTTGTGTGTGTGTGTGTGTGTGTGTGTGTGTGTGTGTTTGAACAGGGTATAGGTTGTTGTTTTACTGTTTTAATTGTTTTTCTAAGAAATAATTTACATCCCATAAAATTCACCTGTTTTTAGTGTAAAGCCCAACAAATTTAGTACATTTACAGAATTCTATAAACATCACCACAATCTTGGGGCGCCTGGGTGGCTCAGTCAGTTAAGTGTCCCACTCTGGCTCAGGTCATGACCTCACGGTTCCTGAGTTCTGACAGCTGGGAGCCTGAAGTCTGCTTTGGATTCTGTGTCTCCCTCTCTCTCTGCCCCTCCCCCGCTCACACTCTGTCTATTCCTCTTGCTAACATAAATAAACATTAAAAAAATGAAAACAACAGCAACAACAAAAAACACCACCACAATCTAATTGTAGGACATTTCCATTCTAAAAAAGAAATATCATGCCTATCTACTCACTCCTCATAACCTCCCTAGCCCTAGGCAACCACTAATCTAACTTTGAATTTCTACAGATTTGCCTTTTCTGGACATTCCATACTAATGGAGTTCCATATTAATGGAATCATACAATCTACATTCTCCTGTGTCTGGCTTCAGAATAAGGGCGAGATGAGACACAATTTTTAGACAATTATATAAATACCACTAATCAAATGAGGATGAAAATCCTGCTGAAAACGATCTGTTTCAGCAATGCTACTTAAAATAGTTTTCAAGAGCTTTATCAGCTGAAGTATTAAATGTCATATTTGGGTTACAAAAGGTGGTTTAGTGATGTCAATATATAAGGCTCAAACGTGCAGATGGCACAAAAAGTTAAAAATACGCATATTTATTATGTGACAATATTGGCAGTTTAGGAAATGTTGGCTTAATAAGAGGGGGTTAAAATAACCAATTATTTGGGAAAAATTAGTTAAGATCACTAGCCTTATATGTACACCAGATTCATTCCAAATGGATTCAAGTTTCAAAGTAGAGAGGTACAGTTTAGACTGCAGCCTCTGGAGTCTGACTAGCTGGGCTTGATTCCAGGCTCTGCCACTCACTAGGACCTTGAACAAGTCAGTTCACCTCTCTGTGTCTCAGCTTCTTCATTTGTAAAATAAGTTATAATAATAGCATATGCCTCATAGGGTTTCTGTGATGAATAAAGAAGATGGCATGTGTGAAGTTCTTTGGACATGGGCTGGCAAATGGTTAAGTGCTCAGTAAACTTTGTTCCTGAATGCTGCTATGGTTGTTGATATAGGTGATTTTTGTAATCTCAGGAATGAGGGTGGAGATGGGAGGGACTTTCTAAGCGTAACTCCAAGGGCAGAATTCCCTTTCTTTCTTTTTTTATTCTGGAGAGAGAGACAAAATGCCTGCAGGTGAGCGGGAGAGGGCTCGAGGGAAAAACAGAATCTTAAGCAGGCTCCATGCCCAACCCTGAGCCCAATGTGGGGCTCAATCCCATAACCCTGGGATCATGACCCGAGCCAAAATCAAAAGCCAGACGCTCAACCAACTGAGCCACCCAGGCACCCCATCCAAAGGCAGAATTTGCCATAAAAGAACATTATGTATGTGAATACATAAACATTAATAGGGTCAAAGAGCAAAAAAAGATTGACATCTTTATTTTCAAAGAGATCTTAAAAATTACTAAGAGAAAACAAAAGTAAACCCCAATACAAAAACAAATAAGAAAAACAAGTCACAAAAGAAAAAAAGAAAAAACAAATGGTCAATAAATATATAAACTGATGTTTATCTTTATCAATATTATAAGAAACATAAATTATATCAAAATCATCATGTTGTATTTTGCTTGCTACATTAGAAAATAATACAATTATGATACCATAAAACCTGTAAGCTCTACACAAATTGAAACAATAACTACAACAACCAGAAAAGGCAAAAATTAAAACAGGTGAGAGAAATCCCCTGAAAATGTCAATAAAGAGAAAGCAATGAGAGCCAGAAGCCAATTAAAGCTGGTGAGGATACTCAGTAAGAAAAGTTAGCTCATTCATTCATTTATTTAAAAAAAACAAAAGTTGTCACCCACAAGATGATGTGGCATGGCACGAGATGCTAGAATTTGGGGTTAGCAAAGGTGAACTAAAGAGTCCCCAGACCCTAAGGAGTTCCCCATTCCGTTTGCTCAGAAGTGCAAATAAATTACAAGCAACAATTACACTTAATGTTGTCACATAACCAGAACATGGTTATACTATAAAATCTTAAAACTGTTTTTAGGTTTGCAAAGACAGAAAATGAGAAATGTGAATTTTTTTTTTCATTTTTGGCTGAGGAAAAAAAATTGAAAACATGCTTTTCCCTGTAAAATGGGAGGGGAATAAAAGATGTACTTTTTAGACTGGGGTGTCTGTTTTCCTGACAAGTCATCTGTTCCCATTCTCCCAACCCCATCTGGAGGGTTTCTAAGTTGTTTCTTCAGTTTTTCTTCTCTCCGCAATCCTGAAGACAAAAAATGCATACACTCCATCATCACAGCTTTCCATGTCATTGGAAATGGAAAGGTTAACTGTGGGGTCTCACTACACAAGGGAGTGCTGAGGGGGGTGCTGAGGGTGGGGTGGGTCTGGGAGGAGGGAGCCTGAGTGCCTCTAAGCATACTCACTCAGATACCCCAGGACACAAAGCAAGGGCCCCTAGCAATCCAGAAAACCTGTTCAGGGAGGCAAGTCTTCACTGTCCGGATAGAAGGTTCAGTTTAGGACAGATCTTTTTTCTTCCCTTTCTCCCGCTAGCATTTGCTCCCTCATCCATCTGTCACAGCTGCAGAGCTCCCCAGCCATGAAGGAATCTGACCCCAAATTCTATTTTAGTCGTAGTGATGCCTTACATTTAACAGAAATAAATGTAACCACCAAGATGACAAACCCTGCTCATACAGGTTAGAGTTTTCAACTGGGTCACGAAGGATCTTAAATATTCCTATGAAGGGTAAGCAGGCCAGTGAAGGGACAGCAGAGAACTTCCAACAAGCCATGGAGAACTGGAGGGCGTCATTTTGTCTTTGCCATGCTCTCTAATGTTTCAAATTAAAGTGTCAGTTGAAAGGCAAACAGATCAGGGGTTTAATCCCAGCTCTGCCATCCACTAGCTGGATGAGTTTGGGCAAATTATCGAACATTTGTTTCCACATCTCTAGAGTGAAGGTAATAGCACTGACTGGGTTTTTGGGATTATTAGAAATAATGCACGTCCCTGACACTAGAAATTTAAAAGAATGTAAGCTGTTATTTGCTGGTCAATCAGGCTTCCTACTCTTCCTCAAACCAGTATCTTTATCTGTATCTCAGTATCAGCAAATGACTTTGTTTCTTTATCTGTATCTCAGTATCAGCAAATGACTTTGTTTCTTACTTCATGGGGAAAAATGGAAGTCATTGGACATGAAGTCCCTCAGCTTGTTCACTCAACATCCTTACAAAGACCTCTGTGTCTTTATGTTCCTTCCTGCATCAGAAGACGCATTCCTCATTTGATCAGGTGGGACTAACATTCCACCCCATTAAGCCCTCTTAGAAACTTAATGAATTATCTCCACTCTTCTCATTTTTCACTCTTTTCTTCTCAAAGGCAGCCTATGTGTCAGCGTTTAAACATACTCTACATTTTTAAATAAATCTCTTCCTTGAAAACATGGTCCTCTTCCCAGCTACTGCCTGACACTTTCTTTCTTGTCTGGGCAAACTTCTCCAAAGGGTTGTTTAGACCAAATAGCTCCAATTCCTTACTTGCCACTCAGTCTTCAACCCACCTTTATTTGGCTTATGCAGCCAGGGCTCTATCCAAACTGCTGTCACAAGGTGCCCCCCACATGTTGCCAAATACAGTGGACATCTCTCCGTCTTCATCTTGACCTCTCAGAGGGCACTTGCCCTAAATGATCACACCCTTTTGTGAAAGGATTCACTTCCCCTGGATCTGAAAACATTAGATTCTCCTGCTTTTCTTCCTTCTTTCTGACTCCACTGTTTCAGTTGCCTTTTAGGAGGTTTCTACTCCATTGGACCTTTAAATGTAGAAAGCCTCCATGGTTTGGTACCAGGCATTGCTTTCTTTTCCCTCTAGATAATCTGAGATGATCCCTTTCCATGCCTTTCATATGCTCAGGACAGCCCTGCCTTACAGTTTTAAACCCATACATCTAATAGCCTATCCGACATGTCCACTTGGATGGCCCACAGACACCTCCCATTCACTATGTACAAAACTGAATTCAGACCTTCTGCTCTAAACCTATTTCTAGTATTCTCCATTCCAATAAATGGTATCACCATTCACCTAGATGCTAATGTGAAAAAACTTAGGATCATCATTTTCCTTTTAAGACTTTCTGGTGTTAAAAGTACTCAATTTATACCATGTGGATGAGTCAGGAAATTTTAGGTTAGTTGTTTACTTACTAATTTCTCTATCTAGCTCAGTGAAATCACTCAGAAATAGTAGCAAGAGTGGATTCCAGGAGGCCAATTAGGAGACTATGAAGAGAAACGATAATAGCTTGGGCCAAGGTAGTAGCAATGGACATTCGAGCTAAATGTAGAAACTGAGGGGCACCTGGGTGGCTCAGTCGGTTGAGTGTCCAGCTTCGGCTCAGGTCATGATCTCGCGGTTCATGGGTTCGAGCCCCACATTGGGCTCTGTGCTGACAGATAGCTCGGAGCCTGGAGCCTGTTTTCAGATTCTGTGTCTCCCCCTCTGTCTGACCCTCTCCTGCTCAAGCTGTCTCTCTCTCTCTCTCAAAAATAAATAAAACATTAAAAAAAATTTAAATGTAGAAACTGAGATTTACAGAAACTGGTGATTGATGAAACGTGAGAACAAGAGACAGGTACAAGGGAGACATTCTGAGTTCCTAATATAAGTAACTGGTGCAAAAAAAGGTATAGTGGACAACAAAAATAATGGTCAATTCAATAAACAAGAAAAAAGACAGAGGAGCCAAAAATATCAGCCATATTAACCAGAAAGTGAAAAATAGTAAGACAGTAAAATAAATCCACATATGTACAAGTAACGGCAATATACATACATGGATTAAATTTTCAAGTAAAATTTAGTTCTATGCTATTCTTAAGAAACATCCCTAAAACGTAACAACATATTAATGTTGAAAGTGAAGAAATGAAAACTATACATGAGGTAAATACTAACCAAAAGTTCATATAATATTGGGCAAAGGATCTTTAAGGAGAAAAGCACTATAGGCATAAAATAGTATGGTATACTTGGCTGATTTTTCTACCAAATGTTCAATCTCTCCATTTCCTGACTAACAGAACTCCAATTTTGTTTGAGGCACCAATGGGCCCAGTTAAAAATACCCAATTTTCTGGACTCTTTTGCAGTGAGGGATGATTGTGGCCATTTCTGGCCAAGAATATATAGGTGGAAATCTGCTGGATGGTACTTTTGAGAAGTACGTGATATAAAGGAATAGTCTTAGCTGATACTTGTCATTCAACTTTCTACCATCTTCTTACATGTAATGCTGAGCTGATAACTATAGGTAAAGCAGGTATTCAGTGACTATGAATCTGAAAGTACAATTTTAAGAATGGTAGAGTAGGAAGTTAGAAGGATCTGGGTCCTTGAAAACCTCCTGAAAGAGTATGACCAGCCCTGAGCTGTCTATTTTCAGATTTCTTATTTCTTGAGAAAAATACTATTCTGTCACTAAGCCACTCTCATTTGTTTTCCATAACATGCTGCTGATCTCATTTCCAGAAGACTTAATGATATAAAAATGATTCATCATGAAGATATAATGATCCTGAACCAGTGTATATTATACTAGAAATACCAAATTCACAATCATAGTGGGACATTATAACATACCTTTTTTAGTAAATGATAACCCAAGCAAATGAATTATGTGAGAATACAGATTATTTGAAAAACACAGTTAACAAGCTTGATCTAAGGGATATACATGGAAGCTTGAATTCAATAATAGGAGAAAATACTTTCTTTTTTATACATAAGCATACATAATCGATTACATTGTTCTTATTATTTTGAGTTGTTATCTGTTAATTAATCTGTTAGATCAATTAAAAATAAGAAAAATGAGGGGCACCTGGGTGGCTTACGCAGCTAAGCATCCCACTTCGGCTCAGGTCATGATCTCACAGTTTGTGAGTTCGAGCCCCGCGTTGGGCTCTGTGCTGACAGCTCAGAGCCTAGAGCCTGCTTTGGATTCTGTTTCCCTCTCTCTCTGCCCCTCCTTGCTCACACTCTGTCTCTTTGCCTCTCTGTGTCTCTTCTCAAAAATAAATATTAAAAATTTTTTTTAAAAATTAAGAAAAATGAAAGTTTTTAGTTTACCTTCACTTAATTCTTCTTTGATGTTCTTCCTTTCTTTATACAGTTCCAATTTCTGACCTGTATTATTTTCCTTCTCTCTAAAGAATTTTTAACCTTTTTTTTTTTTTTTTTTTTTTTTTTTTTACAAAACAGGTCTATTGGCAACAAATCCCCCTCAGTTTTTGATTGTCTGAGAGAGTCTTTATTTCTCCTTCATTTTTAAAGAATAATTTTTCAGGGTATCGAATTCTTGGTTGCTGATTTTTGCCTCTCACTACCTTAAATATTTCACTCCACTCTCTTGCTTATACAGTTTCTGAGAATAAGTCAGATGTAATTCTTATCTTTGTTCCTCTGTAGGTTAGGTGTTCTTTTTCTTTCTGGGTTTCAGGATTTTTTTTCTTCATCGTTGATTTTTCTGCAGTTTGAAAGTGATATGCCTTGGTGTACTTTTTCAGCATTTATCCCATTTGGTGTTCTCTGAGCTTCCTGGATCTGTGGTTTAGTGTCTAACACTAATTTGGGGAAACTTTTCAGTTATTATTGTTTCAAATATTTCTTCTGTTTCTTTCTTTCTTCTGGTATTCCTATTACATGTATGTTACACCTTTTGTACTTGTCCCAAAGTCTTTGAATATTCTGTATTTTTTTTCTCAGTATTTGTTCTCTTTGCTTTTCAGTTTTGGAGGTTTCTACCGAGATATCTTCAAGCACAGAAATTGTTTCCTCAGCCGTGCCCAGTCTACTCATAAATCCATCAAAGGGATTCTTTATTCCTGTTACAGTGTTTATCTCTATCATTTCTTTTTGGTTATTTCTTAGCATTTCCATATTTCTGCTTACTGACCATCTGTTCTCTCATGCTCTGTATTTTATCCATTAGAGTCCTTGGCGTATTAATCATAGTTGTTTTAAATTCCTAGTCTAACAATTCCAACATCCCTGCCATGTCTGGTTCTGATGCTTGCTCTGTCTCCTTAAGTTGTGTTTTTTGTCTTTTGGCATATGCCTTGTAATTTTTTATGGATAGCTGGACACGATGTACTGGGTAAAAGGAACTGCTGTAAATAGGCCTTTAGTCATGTGGTGCTGAGTGGTGGGGGAAAATGAAGCAATCTCTAGTTCTATGATTAGGGCTCAGCCTTTTGATGAGGCTGTGCTTCTGGACTGTGAACTTCACAAGTGTTTTTAATTTTATTTTTCTCCCATCTTTAGGTGGGAGATGACGACTAGAGCTGACCAGAGTTGGGTATTTTCCTTCCTCTAGGTCAGTTAGGCTCTGGCTAAACAGTTTCTCCCAAGGGCAGGCCTTGTTAAGTAGAATAGAGTATCCTGGCATGTTTCAAAATTGTTCTTTTTCCCCCTCTGCTTGCCAGAAGCAGGAAGGGATTTTTCTCGGATATTTACTGTGGAAACCTGGTTGAGCTGGAGGTAAATTTCACAAAATTGTGAAGTTCCATCATGATTAGATCCCCCTGGAGTTTTTAATTCTCAAAGTTGTCTACACTGAGCAATTCATCAGGTTTTCCTACCTTGGCACTGGTTCCAGCAGTGGTTTCCATTAGTGAGTCCTTACTCCAGGAAGTTGTTACTCTCTGTACTTGCCTGTCAGGTACTCCAGTCTTAGGGGTTTGCCCTGTGTTCTCACTTCTCTTACAGATTCTAAAAGAGTTGGTGTTTTTTCAGTCTGTTCAGCTTTTTACTTACTAGGATGGAGAGGCAATTTCCATGCTCCTCCCGCAAAGAACCAGAAACCAAAGTTGAAAATACGCTCTTTTTAAGGAACCATGGAACAGTTCTAAGAGCTGACCATGTATAAGGCTGCAAAGCAAGCCTCAGTATATCCAAAACACTGATATTCTTCAAATCATGTTCTCTGAGCAAAATGCAATAAGACTATAAATCAATAACAAAAAGCCAAACAAACCCACAATTTGGATATTTAAAAATCACACTGCTAAATAATTCACCAGTTAAACAGGAATTATAATGGGAATTAGAAGCTGCTTAGAACTGAATGACTCACAGGATGCAACAAAAAACCACATCAGAAAGTTAGACAAAGTATAACAGACTAACCACACCAAAAACAAACACAAGACCAAAATAAAGGGAAAATATCAAAAATAAAGACAAAAGGATCAACAGTACAAAACTGGTTCTCTGAAAAGCTCTAACAAATCAGTTAAATCCTTGAGAAAGTAGGTAAAATACACACACACACACACACATACACACACACACACACAGAAATAAGGAATAAATAAACAATGTTAGAAATCTAAAAGATGCTATAACTATGCCTATGTTAGGAACTTTTAGATATGTCGGAGAATATTATGATCAACTTAATGCCAAGAAATTTGAAAACTTAATGAAACATAAAATTATCTAAAAAATGTAATTACCAATATTTGAATCAAGAAAGGATAACTTGAAAAAAATTATAACCATTAAATCAATCAATTCAGTTACTTAAAACCTACCTCAGAAAGCCCTCTATGACAAGTAATTTGACAGGAAAGTTCTACCAAATCTTCAAGGAATCAATATTCTTTATCTTACACAAATTTTTTGAGAGGATAGATTTAAAGAAGAAACTTTCTCCAATTTATTTTGTGAAGCTAGTGTAATGCTGATCTCTTAACCAGGCATGGACAGTGTAAGAGAGGAAAACAATAGGCCAATTGCCTTTATGAACATAGCTGCAAAAACAGTGATGAAATTATAAAAGGGCAAAATAAAGCAATATATGAAGGAAAAAACCATCATGACAAAGTTGGGCTTATCACCAGCATTCAAGAATGATTTAACATTAGATACTATGATACTATAACCCACCACATAAAATGATGGAAATGGCAAATCGAAAACAATAGTATCATCTTAATAGACTCAAAAAAAGCACTAGAATTTAACACTCATTCAAGAAAAAGATACTATTGAGCAAACTATGAATCTTTAATTTCATAAAAGGTCCCTATTAAACATTCACTGAGACTGTCATATTTAATGGTGAAATGCTAGAAACTTCCCTTTAAGAAGAAGACAAGATTCCCTGCATTCACTGTTTCTGTACAATATTATTACAGGAGGACCTAACAGGGCTCCAAATGAGAAAAGGAAATAGCAGGAGGAATGAAGAGAAATGAAGTTGTATTTTGTTAAAAATCACAACCTAAAGAGAAACTGAAAACTAATTTAACAAATAACCAAGTACAAAAGTTTGCTGGACATAAGATCAATACTCAAAAACTCTAGAGCATTTTTATTCACCAGCCCAAACAACTGTAATTTAAAAGACAACTTTCACAGTGGCATCAAAAACTATATTGTACTGAGAAATAGATTGGTAGCAATTATTTTAAAAATTTAAGAAGAACATTTTTACTGAATGACCAAGAAAGGACTCCTTATATAAAACAGTACTAACCTTATTGTTATTCTTTATCCCTTTGCACTCAATTTTTTCTTCTTTATGGTACTTATCACCTCCTAACATATGTATTTTTTATTGTCTGTTTCTCCTACTAGAATGTCAAGTCCTCAAAGCTAGTATTCTTTTTGCTTTTATTCTCTGCTTCGTAAGTCTCTGGAATAGCGCCTAATACATTGTATAGCTCATAAATACTTTTTCAGGGGCACCTGGGTGGCTCAGTCGGTTAAGGTCCAACTGTTGATTTCAGCTCAGGTATGATCTCCCAGTTCGTGAGTATAAGCCCCACATTGGGCTCCACGCTGACAGCACAGAGCCTGCTTGGGATTCTCTCTTTCCTTCTCTCTCTGCCTCTCCTCTCTCTCTCAAAATAAATAAACAAATAAACTTAAAAAAAATACTTCTTCAGGGGCGCCTGGGTGGCTCAGTTGGTTAAGCGGCTGACTTTGGCTCAGGTCATGATCTTGTGGTTCATGAATTTGAGCCCTGCTTCAGTCTCTGGGCTGACAGCTCAGAGCCTGGAGCCTGTTTCAGATTCTGTGTCTCCCTCTCTCTCTGCACCTTCCCCATTCATGCTTTGTCTGTCTCTCTCTCAAAAATTAATAAACATTAAAAAAATACTTCTTCAATGAATTAATGAACATCTAACCCAATGGAGAAAAAAGTATATGAGGGGGAAAAAATCAGTACTATAAATATGTCAATTCTAGTCAAATTAATATATCAATTGAACGCAATTTAAATAAAAATGTCTACACTGTTTTTCATGACGCTGAATAAACTGATCCTAAAATTCTTCAGGAATAATGAAGGGCTAACAATAGCCTATCCACCTAAGAGGGAGGAGAGGAAAGTTGAGAACAGAGTTGAGTGGGAGGAGACTCAACAGTTACCAAAACGCTATAGAAATCAATGAAATATAAACTGATAGAGAAGAGAAGACTGCCTAGAGGAAAAACAATGTATATATAAGAATCTGTCATATGTCAAAAGTAGACTTCCACACTCATGAGGAGCTGACACAAGTGGCTATTAAGATAGATTGACCATAAAAATGGCTCCAACGCTCCACCCCTGTCTGTACATAACTTTGGCAAAGTCATGTGTCAACTCCTCCCATAAGGAGGTGGTGGTCTATTTCCCCCCAGTCCTTGAATCTGGCGAGCGCTGCAACTTGTTTTGGCTAATCAAAATCATTACATCACTGAGGTTTTGTGGCTGTTATGCAACATTACTGTGGCATTAGGTAATGGATATAGATACCTTTATGGAAAAGGATAGACTTTTTTTAGCGAACGCTCACACTGCATACATAAAAGAAAAAAATCCACATAGATCAAAGAATAAACTGTAAAATACAAAACTTAAAAAGTTTCTAGAAGACAGTCTAAAAGGTTCTTTTTGTAAAGTTGTCTAAAACTTAAAGCAGTCTAAAACTGCAGACCATAAGGAATAAAGAGACAATTCTGATCATATTAAAATTAAAGGCTTCTGTATGACAAAAGATACAACACACAAAGTTAGAAGTTAAAGCTTTAGAATGAGAGAATGTATTTACAACATGAATAATAGAAAAATGATTTATAACTAGAAAGTAAAAAAAAAAAAAGAAAACCTTAACAATTAATGAACAAAAGTAATCCTAAAAGAAAAATGGCCAAATTATATTATCAGGTAATCCACAAAAAATCCTAACGGCAATACATATAAACATAATAAATATATAGGGAAATGTAACTTAAAATAATGAGCTACAACATCAAAATTAACCCATCAACCAAGTTTTAGGAAACACATACAGATACTGAAAGCTATGTATTTCTATTGGGAGTATAAATTGGCATAAATACCTGGGGAAGAAGTTTTTAAATATTTAATAAAAACTGAATTGTGTGTCTACTCCAACCCTTACCAGTTTCATTTCTAGCAGTGCTCCAAAGGGACATATAGAAAGATGTTCATTATAGATTTTTTTTTAGCAGAAAGGGGAGTTGATGCAACTATCCATCAGTCATGAGACAGATAAGCAAACTAATTTATTCACAAAATGGAATTCTAAATAATAATTAAAATAAATCATCTATATGTACAAGTATCAGTGTGAAATAAACCTTGAAAAAATCATATTAGAAGAAAAACAAGTTACAAAGGGACATATAAATTGTAATGCTACTTATGAAAAATTTCAACATGTGGCAATATTATACTGTATGTTTACAGCCATAACCATGTAGTAAAATAATAGCAATATGCAAGGAAAGGATATACACCAACTTCAGTGGTTAGGTCAGGTGGTTGGGAGAGTTTTGACTATGTCTGTACTATTTTATAACAATAAAAATATTAGGATCAAATATGGCAAGATATTAACATATGCATATCTGTTCTGTTTTGTTTTTTTTTTTTTTTTGCATTTTCCTATATGTTAAAATATCAAGCATAAAAGACTAATAAAAAAAGACAATGGAAGGAATTAACATAGTGGCCACCCATTCACTCTCCACCCTAGTTTTCCTGACCACTCACTCAACTCCTACTCCCAGGGAGGAATATCTTTAAAATTGTGGATATTTTCGCAAAATGGATGTGGCTGATGAAAGGCAAGCAATGCATCTTCTTGGGTTATATCTTAATTTTTGTTAGCCTGCTGCCAAAGGTGCCTATTAAAAAAAGTAGGAGGAGTGAGTTTGGGGTCTCTGGTTATCCATTTGTCTGAAAACTATTAAATCAGGGGTTTACTTCTCATTGCCTCTCTTTCTTTAGGACACTCTCACCCAATTATGGCTGGTTCATTTGCATTACCTCGCTTGGGGGACAAAGTTTAGTCATACCAATAATTAAAAAAAAATTTTATTATCTGGTCTTAAAGACCAGTGTAAACATAATATTATTTTTTTCTTATGCTGGTATTCATATCCTGTATTTCCAAACAACCAGACGTTGGCTCCCTTTTGTAATTTTGCAACATTAAGATGATACCAATAGAGTCCTTGACAATTTCCCTAGATGCCTTACAATCTCTTCTTCACATAACAGCCTCAGGGGTATTTTTAAAATGCAAATAACTCCATGTCGCTTTCCTCCTAAAAATCCTTCACTGGTTTCTACTTGTTGTTTAAGGGGGAAAAATATCCCAAATACCGAGCATGACTGTTTTTCATCACGAAATACTCTTTCCATAAAGATTACTTTATATTACTTAATATTACTTCTTTGGGGAAACTTTTCCTGGCGCATCAGACCAACTTTTGCCCTCTTGTTACTGGTTCTTAAAGTATCTGGTATTCTTTCTTGTGACACTTCTCACACTTTGAATTAAATAGCAATCTGTGTAATTACGTGTTAGATATCTCCTTTCCTCCTAGTCTAAACACCATGAAGGCAAAGGCCCTCAAACACAGAAACCCAGTGCCCAGCACATAGTAACCATTCAAAACGTTACTGTGGGATGCACAAATTAGCATGTTTTAATATTACAACTTGAGAAAAGTGACTTAAAGGTAATGATTCTCCACATAGCAGAAACTGCAAAGTGGAGTTTCAAGGACTGATGGTCATAATTACTTTCCATTGCATCGACTGTAAAATATTGATGATTGTCTGTAAAGGACTCATTTCAGAAGGTTCAAAAAGGGGTTCTGGTTACTCTCTCAAATGCTCTCAAGTCAGAGGTTTAAGTACGTAAGTCACAAGGGGAACGTAGCATTAGTGGAGTACAGAAGGGTAATGTGAAAGAAAGCATCCTCTTCTTCTTCCCTTGCTGGGGGGTGCTGCATCATATGGAGTCCAAGCCATGCTGGGAAGGAAAGAGAGCAAGAGCAGAAAAGAGAAAGCCCCCAAACCAGGTAACGTTAGGCTACAGCCTGGATGCTCACTGCTCCTATTTCAGATTACTGAAATACAGAAGTAACCACTTCTCCCAAGGGAGAATCTAGATGCTGAATATCATAGTTGCAAAGAAGGTATTAAAAATTAAATTTCAAGAACTAGAAAGGTGACTCAAGTTTGAAGATGCAAACAGCAGACTCAAACCAAACAGTTCAGTTTTTCTGTGCTAGAACTACATTGGGATCCAGACAATTGGCCTTGCAGAACTGCTTCCTCCATCCTTGACAAGCTCATTACCATTTGTGACTTTAATTTCAGTGACCAGTTTCAACTCCGGGATAAGCTCAAACACATAGTTAGTTATCTTGGCCTAGACTTGAGATGGTTGATGAGCATAAGAGAAACTACTAGTCCACTGGAATGATTTTAGGTTGATTCCCAAATGAAATCTAAGGAAAAGGCTTAGGTGTGACCAGTCAAGTTCAATAAGAAACATTTCATGAGCTCCTACTCTGTCCAGGGTCCAGGGCCAGGCAGACCCAAGTCCACAAGGAAATGAATGGGCCCCCAAGAAGCTCCTGGGATAGCTGGGGAGAGAAGACACAGCATGAGAAATGTGAATAGCCTGATTGGGGACGAGTTATGAGAATTTTGGCACTCCAATTCCAGCTCCAGGTGACTCTGAACAAGTTCTGCTGAATCTTGATAAGGCTTCTCTCCTCTGTCTGTGAATCATTTGTCCAGATGATCTCTCATCTTAGTCCTATCCATCTCACTGTGACCACCCCATTCTCTAACCCAGTGATTGAATATAAGAGATGTCCCAAGGCAGTAGCTGAATATTTCTTCAATTGTCTAATCTAAAGATCAGACAATAACTGTCATAGAAATACATGAGAGAAGGTGGGAGTAATCTGCATCAGACAGATGCTTCAATTCCTTCTGGCTGAAGAAGGCAAGAGAGACCTTAAGAGAAAGGTGGGATTTGACTTGGGGCCAAAAGGAATAACAGGAGAGCTAGGAGAAGAGCTAGAAACTCTAACACAGTGTTTGCCTAATATTTTGTATTGTGGCACAGAAGCTGTATCTGCAGTGTACCCAAGAGTCAACCAGCTAGGTAGGGAGGTAAGGCTGGGGGTGGGTATCACACCAGCAGAACTTACTTGAAATCCACCTCTGGATCTTGCCAGGAATCTGCCATCTAGGTGCCAGGAAAAACTGTTCATGGGAAGATGTCTCATGTGAGACACTCTGCAACAAAACCAACTGAGGAGGGGCCAGGGGGAGCTGCTAACCACTGAGTGCTGGAGGGGCCACCTGTGTTGTGGAACCCAGCACTGAAGTAGATGCTTGCCCTGCAGGAACAGGGCACTAGGGAAGCTGCATGTGTTACAGGAGCTGGGTGTTGGAGAAGCCTGGCCTCCTGGCAGGAGCTGGAGAAGAAAACACCAGAACTAGGAAAAAAAAAATCCCTTCCTCCTGCATTGTCTGTCCAGCGCCCTCTACTGCCAGAGTTTAGCATTGTGTTAGGTGGGAAAGGTAAAACAGTTCAAGGTTCCAATTTGTTTTTCCAGAGCAGGCAATGAAGGATGAATTTGGAGTTGAGAGGACATAAATTTATAACTAGCACAAGCACTATGAAAGAGTTTGGGGCATAATCCTCAATATATGAATATTTACTTACATACAGCTTACATGTAGAGAGTTCTAACAGATTTATATAATAAACATACACCAAATAAGAGAAACAACAAAGATAAGATAAGCAGAAATCCTAATATTTTATTCTTGCACCTCAATGTACTCCACCCAGTCAAACCTGTCAGGGACCAGAGCCAAACTACTTACTCAGCAATACCTTTCTCATATTTGTAGCTCACGGTCATCTCTCCATATGTCCCATCCTTGAGTGAATTCTGCTCTGTATTGCTACATCAGTGTTTCACAGGTGCATCCCATCTCCTCCAACAACAGCAGGGGCACAGGTTACACTATTCTATACCATCCCCCACAGGACTAGATAAAAACTATCACAGCTTTGCAAAGGGCTGATTCACTGACTATTCTGTTTTATTTGCAAAACTACTTTGTGGAGGTACAGTTGACATATAAAAACCTAAACAACTTAATGTATACAACTTGATAAGTTTTAAGATAAGTATATATGACAAAACTATCACCACAATCGAGGCCACAAATATATCCACTGTCACCAACTATACTTAAATAACATCAATATCTACCAAACACCATTTTTCTTTATTATTCAGATAATAACCAGCCAGAGGCAGCGCACATTTCCAAAGTTTAAACTATGCTGTCCAGGTCTTGTTTTTTAATTCACTCCCTCCAAGAATACAGGGCAAGTGCGCATTTAGTAAAACACATTTAGTGGATGGAATTCGAGGGTGTTATGCTAAATGAAATAAGTCAGGCAGAGAAGGACAAATACCATATGTTTTCACTCATATGTGGAACAGGAGAAACTTAACAGAGGACCATGGGGAAGGGGAAAGGGAAAAAATAGTTGGGGAGAGGGAGGGAGGCAAACCATGAAAGACTCTTGAATACCGAGAACAAACTGAGGGCTGATGGGGGTGGGGGAGAGGGGAAGGGGGGTGATGGGCATGGAGGAGGGCACTTGTGGGATGAGCACTGGGTGTTATATGGAAACCAACTTGACAGTAAACTATAAAATTTAAAAAATAAAAAAACCCCACGTTTGTTGTTGTCAGTTTGAAAGTTTGTTGTACAACTTTCTGATGAGTTTAGGTAAATACTCTCTCAATCCCAGTGCAGGCATTCAGGGTAGCTATGCAGACCCAGTTTGTTTGCTGGAGAGACCCCTATCTCTTCTTCATCTTTGAGTGCTCAGACAACACTTGCATAGAAACTCCTATCACTCTAGGACTGTATGTGTTTCTGCTTCTTTGGGAAGGAAAAAGCCCACTTACGAGATCATTTAAGTCAGAAGTCGAGAGACTGCTTCACTGGGTAAATACCCACACACGCACACGCACACACACACACGTGCACACACATGCACACACGCACACAAGCACATACACTTCCCAAGCCCTCAGAGACACCCTGTGGAGCCAGTGGGATTGGCCAAAGAGCCACACAACCGCTCACCATCTGGGCCCTCTTCAGGCTGATGGCGGACAGACACCTACAAAGAAAAGCAAGGTCTGGTAGTCCCTTTACTTCCCTCATTCCATCCTGGCCCTACTACTCCCACGGGCTTTACTTCCTGGAAAACACCGTCACAAGCCAGTTGCCCCAGCTGGCCCATATAGCAGGCCTTAGCAAAGAGTGCTGGTTGCTCATTATTTTTTTTCTTTCTTTCTCTTCACTCTCAAGCCTGGCAATATTTGTAATGTAGGTAGAATCCTTCCAGCCCTGGGTATTTAAATACCAGCACATCTTTCAACTAAGCCCACTGTCTCTCTGAGGATACTTTGCTTAACGGAGTGGCCAAATGTTGGCAAAACAGAGCTTAGTCTCATCTCGAATTTCCACTTCCATCTTCAGAATCGATGAGCATTCTGGAAAGTGCATCATTAATCCCATTACATCATCTTATTGAAGACACTGGTGTGGTGTTTACAAAAGGAAATGCTTTCTTTTCCCATAAAATCAATGATGACAGGCTAAGGGTCTGGGCAGGGAACGAGCAGTCTGGAGCTCCTGTCCAACACACAGCTCCCACACGGGGTGCCTGTAACTCAGGAGTTGCTCTCAAAAGTAGGCCAGCATCACCACTGCATCATCCATTAGGTGACTGCCATCAGCCAGGCTGCCCAAAGCTGCAGGGTCCTCTTACACTGACTGTGGGAGCTTAACCCCAGCTAGCCACATCCTCAGCCAATTAGCACAGATGACAGAGACTTGAAAATGTAGCCATTGCCCCAAATGACACACAGATAATACTTTACTTGTACTAGAGATCTTAGAAAATGTTGTTTTCTTTACTATTTACTATTTACAAGTAAATGTTTACTTGTACTAGAGATCTTAGAAAATGAAGTTTCTTCCTTCACCAGAGTTCATGATAGTCAACCATTTAAAAATAGGAAAGACATACCACTTTATTTTTTCAAGGTGAAAAAAAAAATCACTAAAAATTATTTTTAAAACCCTGGCTATTCATATGGGAGCAGAACTTTTTTAAAAAAATGTTTACTTATTTATTTTGATAGAGAGAGAGAGAGAATGAGATGGGGAAGGGCAGACAGAGAGAGAGAGAGAGAGAGAGAGAGAATGAGATGGGGAGGAGCAGAGAGAGAGAGAGAAAGAGAGAGAGAGAGAGAGACAGAGAATCCCAAGCAGGTTTCATGCTGTCAGCACAGAGCCTGACGTGGGGCTTGAAGCCATGAACAGTGAGATCATGACCTGAACTGAAATCAAGAGTCGGATGCTCAACCAACTGAGCCACACAGGTCCCCCCGGGAGCAGAACTTTTTTAAGGCGACCTGGATGTTTTTAAAACAATAGCATCCTATCCTAAGAATCACTGGTTTTATTATGAAGCAGATGCTTACCTCATTCCTGACACCACTCCACATGACTGTCACTTACAAATAGGATAAGGGTTAGAGACAGGGTCAGAGTTGAGAATCCTCTATTAACAGTTGCTTTATGCATTTTTAAGACAAGTTTGTAAAAGCTGGAAGTTCATCTGTTCATGTGTAGGCAGTGTCAAAATGCACATAGTATTTATTGTCTACCTCTTGCGTCTCCCTCATTTCTTCTGGAAAAATCATGCTCTCAGGTTGAAAGTTGGTGGTGGCAGCAACAGCAGTGCCAGTCATGAAAGGAGCTGGGGAGTGCGCACTGAGGGAAGAGGGATGGAAAGAGAGAAGGCACGGGCGGGGGTGGGGGGGGAGAGGGGCCTTAGCAATGAGTCCTGAGATAAAGAGGATGAAGGAAAGTCAACACAGGTCACAGGACTGCATTTTGGAAGACCATGTCTATGAGGCAGATGTGGGGGGACAGGACTGTGGGCTTGAGCCTGCAGGACAGACCAGTGCATGTGGGCAGCTCTGGCAGGAGCAGTGGGCTGTCCTTCAAAGTGGTATTATTTATATACCTGTTCAGTGTTTATCCGAAAAGAAGTTGCCTGTACTGGTGGGTAGAGAAGGTTGTTTTGTTGAAGGCAGCGCAGGTCTCCTCTCTATCACCTGACAGTCAAGCCTGAAGCTTGCAGTTAACTGAACCTACATCATCAGAAGACATGATAGTGAGCATTGATTGCAAACTGGGCTACTTGGAAATGTCAGTGCTCTCCCTCTGTGGCTTATTGTAGTATTAGTTCCAACTACATAGAATATTCTCCTGGAGAGAAATTTTGATTAATAGTTTCCTCCACCATGGTGTTTTAGCATCCTTTATTGATTACTTCTCTGGATATCTGTCTGGCTGGCCTGCCCTTATTCAAGATCTGATGTATCATCTATTCCTCAAAAACTACACTGTGGGGGGGGGACAAGGTGCTATGGGGGGTTCCCACTGGTATGAGTGACTCACGGGGTAGAGGGCATCTATGGTGAAAACACTAGGAACACTAGTGGGTCTCATAAGTGTGCTATATATAAATCAGGATGCAGACTCATTTTTATTCCAGAGTTGAGAAGGCATTGTTCAAAGCATTTTTTTATACTGGGATAGATATTTGGAAGTGTGGTATAATGGAAAAAACAGAGGTTTTGGAACAGAGGCTTTAAATAGGCTTACATTCAAACTTTGTTTTGCCCTTTACTACCTGTGTGACCTTAGGCAAATAAGGAACTCTTTTATGCCCAATTTCCTTTTCTGTAAAATGGGAATAACACTTATTTCACTGTTTTAAAGATTCACTGGGGAACATCAAAGCCCTGAAGCTGGGGTCTGGCACTGAAGAAGCATGCATTCCTCTGGTGCGGGATCCAGTCCTAAGCGGGCGCTGAGTGTGAAAGGTTCAACTGCTGTGCAGCTGTTCTGTTACTATGCCAAGGATTTCTAGGAAAGAAAAACCTCTTCTAATGAAAACTTGTGTTTTTCCAGTGGGTGTGCTCAGCATCCAGGAGAGAGACTTGCATGGATGGGGTGGTGGGAGAAGTGAGAATTCAAAGACAGTGGAATGCAAGGAGTGGATTTTGTGAGGGCAGGTGTCCATGGGTGATGACCCAGGTCTCCAGGAGCTGAGGAAAGGCCAGCTCGCATCTCCTCGAGACTCTTCCAGACTGGAGGGGCCACCCTTGTGATACTACCTCCTCTGCTGGCCGCAAGCCTCTTTGGCATCCTGGTAGAGGGTTGTTGTTTTTCTGTATTTTTTTTAATAGTGGAAAAGATATACATTACATACAATCTACAGTTTTAACCATGGGTGAGTATACAATTCAGTAGAGTTAAGTACACGTACAATGTGAAACCATCACCACTATCCATTTCCAGAATTTCTATGTCATCCCAGATACTCTGTATCCATTAATCAGTAACTCTCCATTTCCCCCTCTTCCATCCCAACAATCCCCCCTGAGGAGAGTAAGTGGTGGTGACAATGGGCAGGGACCCACTTGAAATTTCCTATTCCAAACCCTCTTCTGAATTTTCTCACCCTTTCAGAAGCCACTCCCCCAAAGTGGTGGTGAGCTCAAAAACCCATCAGAGGATCAGTGTGGATCCTCTGCCTGAAGGGCTTTCAGTACCCCTCCCCACACCCCCATCCTCCACCAGCTGTGGCTTGTCACCCTCCTCAGTTTGTGGAGCTCAGCTCCTGTCCTTTCTCCAGGATCAAACGGACTTCAGCTAGTTTTTGATAACTGCTGGAATTGAGAGGTACACAGTCCACAGCCAGGACTGAACCTGATCTGATGCCCATAGCTGGGTATGAAATCTAAAGAGACAGTAAAAGAAAAACCCATTTTGAAAAAGGACTAGCTCAATTCCTAAAAACCACTCATCCACAATCTGAAAATATAGAAGGATTCTCTTCTGTTAAAAAAAAAAAAAAAAGGTCTGGTGGCTCTGATACCTGGAAGGGATTAAATGCTAAAAATAGCTCAAGGCATTAAGAATACTGAGGGAGTACACAGTTCATGAAGCAGAGGGCAGTAAAACCTGGCATTAAATGCTAACAAGAGAGGAGTTCTTCCAAAATGATTGGGATCTGTGAGTCACTAGGACCCTCCTCCATTAAATGGAAAAGCAATTTTCTTTAACAGCAGCACAATTATGGACCTTACTGTCCCAACCCAGTATGTTAAGAAAATACTAAAAGCTTAGGAAAGGATCCAAAACTGACCTGAAATGAAGGAAGTGAACTATGGATTAGATTCTCTAATGCCTCCCTGTTTTGGGTGAAGCCATGCTGATGGCCAGGTGACATTTGCAGGGCCATCTGGTGACATTTCTTTTTGGGAACAGATTAATAGGGACTGGGGAGGGTGGTGCAGAGGCCAACACAAGATTCTCAGGTGGCTTCCCGGAGCTTGTGTATGACTTTGAAGGTGGGGGGGGGGGCGCACTGGTGATGGAGGGGGAATCCCTTATTTTTTTTCTGGAAGAGTGTGGTCAAGCTATAGTTATTTAGCATTTGGGAGGCATCAGAGGACACTCTCTGCAGAAAGTATTCCTTTTAATTCTGAGAGCATTTCTTAATACGAAACCCAGGTATTAAGAAAAGCCCCTCATTAGGAAATGTTCTTCCCCCACCCCCAACTCTTCCAGAATGAGAAGGGAATAAATGCAGCTAGAGATGAGTTGCTTTTTCTTGGAATGGCTTCCTGCTTTGAAGGCACAGGCTTGGCCTCTGCCAGACTGTGGTGTTCTCCTTCAGTTTCTATGGGTGTCCCAGTGCCCAGAATCAAGCCTAATGTCTGTAGAAAGAACAAATGCTTCACTGGATCTTGGACCCTACTTTCCCTCATGCTCTGGTCTCACTGAGCTGGATCTCTGGCTCAATATGGCAAAACTCCAAAATTTCCTCCAGCCCCTTGACAAGCTCCTGTCCACATCTGCTGTGAAAGTACAGTGAGACCTTTCCCTGCAAGCCTAAGTGGAAGCACCACAGAGCCACAAACTTCCTCACTCCCAGGGGCCAGCAGCATCCTTTAGTTCAAGGATGCTGACCCTGAGACCCCAGAAGCTGCAGATAAGCCTTCCCCAGTGTCTGGCCCTGCAAGCATTATCCTGCTTTGTTTGGAGTATTTGCCCAAGAACTGTTTGAAAGTAGTATTGCCTAACTGATCAGTGCCAGCTCCTCTTTTGGATACATTGACTGAGATCTCTCAGCCTCCAGAGAGAGAAGGAAGAAGCCAGACAAGCTTCCTCTGGAAGTCGCACACTGGATTTGGGTTTGCCCTGGGCTGCCTGACCACCAGGGAAGCCCTGACCTCAGGACATGTGGACAAAGGGAACAAAGGCCTGTCCAGCTGTTCTGTGACAGAGGCCCCACCCACCTGCAGAGGGTGTCCTTTGAGATGCACAATTGTGCATTCTGCTCCTTTCCTGAAACTCACTGAAGCAAAGAGGCAAGCCAAATCATGTCACAACCATATCAAAATGGCCACCGGAGAGCCACGCTCAGAGTTTACATGGAAAGACATACCCAGACTTTAACAGTGGCTATCTCTGGACCGAGGGATTATGAGTGACTTTGTACTCAGGATTATCTGCCCTTCTGCTTTTACTCAAGTTTTCTGGATTGAGCATATTGCCTAAGAAAGGGAGGAGCCAATTAATTTTGAAAAGTAAAATATGTTTTAAAATTTAAAGCAGACCAAACTGAGCTTAATAAATTGTGTTTTGTAGTTACCATGAAAGAACCTGTCAGATCAGCACCAAGATCACAAGCTCCCTGAGGGCAGGGGCTGTTTCGTATACACTCTCAGCATGCAGCTCCGCAGCTCCATCTCATCCTTCTCACCAGATGGGGCTGTGCTTGACTTCCTGCTTGTGTGGGGCCTCCCCATCCCACTGTGACATGGGAGAAAGTGTTCTGTCCAAGCCAACCCGCCAACGCTGTTCCTCCCTTTGGGGTCCCATCCACTCTCACCCTTCACCGGGCTCCTGGCCATGGGGTGCCCATCGCTGCTCATTGTCTCTCTCCTGCACCTTGACACCCTTCCTCTCTACCTGCTCCTACCTATCAGCATTTAAAATATCCTTTCCATTTTGAAAAAACCTTCTTTATTCCCATCTCTCTCATCTTTGCAGACAAATGAATCACAGAGCTATCTACATATAATGCCTCCTACCCCCACCTCCTGATTCCCTCTTCTTAGTCTGCTCCACTCTGGCTTCATTTCCCACTGCTAACATCCCTTACTAGAGCCACCAAATATTTCTTGTCAAAAAATCTGATGGGTTCTTTTCAGTCCTGTCTTAATTGACATCTATGCGGCTTTTGACCCCCCTGACCACATAACAATTCTTGAAACATTCTTGTAATGACACAAGACACACTAGTTGTCACACTAGTAACACAATCAACTAGTTTTCCTTTATTGCTTCGACTGTTCCACTTTAGGTCCTATGAGGTCTCAGGAATTGGTCCCACACTCTTCTTTCTTCAACCCAGATTCTCCTATTAAGTAACTTCCTCAACCTCTATGATCCAAATAGAATAAACAGGATATGTGGACGATTCATAAATTCTTATTTCCAATTCAGACTCTGCTTCTGAACCACAGCCTAGTGTATCCAACTGCTTTTTATGCCTTTCCACTTGAACGTTTCATTGAAAGTACAAAAAACATATGCTAAAAATGTAATGCATGAGCTTATCCCACACCAAAAATATAAATACCTATTCTTCATCTAATGATTCCCATCTCAATAAATACCAACACCTTCTTTTGGGGGTTGCTTTCTCTAGAAACCCAGAAATTATTTTGACTACGTCCATTCTTCAAGTCTCAGGGAAAATGATGGAACAACAGGAAATGAATTTACCCTCACATCTGAAACAATTCAAAACCTGTACAAAGTATATGAAACGATGATTTCCAAAACACTGAATACTAGGCGATGAGGATAAGTGATACCTGAATGACAGGAAACAAAGGAGATGAGTCCTGCAATTAGTCCAGCTCACTACGTGGAATGACTTTTTAAGACACAACCCAGCATGGAGAGGTGAAAACCCAGGCAGAGGCCAGTGGGCTCCCAGCATTGAGGAAATGTACTTGGGAGTCCGGAAAGGCGGACCCAGCTAGAGTGCAGGGCAGAGTACAGAGGGGGAAAAGATGAACACAGAGAGCTCCACAGACGTATACTAAAAACATTGCTGAAATAAATTACAGAAAATGTATTACATGGAGAGACATATATTCTTCATGACTGGGAAAACTCAGTATTTTTAAGATGTCTCTTCATTCCAAATTGATTTTATAATCAATGAAACTTCAATCAAAATTCCAAGAGCATTTTATGCATGTGTGTGCATGTGTGTTAAGAGTTAACTATAAAATTCACATGGAAATGCAGAGAACCTAGAATAACCAAAACCACTTTGAAAAAGTAAGACAAAGTTGAGCACTTACATTACCTGATTTCAGGACTTATAAATCTACAATAATCAAGACACTGTGGTATTGGAGTAAAGACAGACAAAAAAAAAAAAAAAAAAAACACAAAGGAAGAGTCCAGAAACAGACCCATATATGTGATCAATTGAGTTTCTTCAAAAGTGAAAAAAGCAATTATATAGGTGAATTATAGTCTTTTCAACAATGGTGTTCAAACAAGTGAATACTATATAGAGAAAAAAAAGAACTCCAATCTATACTTCATACTATATATAAAAATTAACTCAAAGTGTATCATAGTCACAAATGTAAAAGCTAAAGGTATAAAACTTCTCAAAGAGAACATGAGAAAATCAGACTACATAAATTTGAATTAGGCAAAGATTTCTTTGACATGTCTCTAAGTGCATACTCCATAAAGGATTAAATGGATAAAATGGACTTGAGTAAAATTACTTACTTTTCTCTTTCAAAAGACAATATTAAGAGAATGAAAATACAAGCTGTAGCCTGGAAGAAAATGTTTGCACATCACACATTTGATAAAAAATTGGCATTCATCATATTCAAAGAACTTTCACAGTACAATAAAAGAAGGCAAATAACCCAATTAAAAAATGGACAAAAGGTTTAAACAGAAATTTCATCACATAAGATAAGCTGATGGTAGATAAGTATATGAAAAGATGCTCAACGGCATGAGTCCTTAGGGAAATACAAATTAAACCCCAATGAGACTCCATTTTACACCTGTTAGAATGTATAAAATTAAAGACCAACCCTACCAAGTGCTGGTGCTAATGCATAATGACAAGAACTTTAATACACTGCTGGTGTGGATGTAAAATGGCAGAGCCATTTTGGTAAACAGTTTGGCAGTTTCTTAGGAGGCAAATATATAACTACCATATATATGCCATCAAGCCATTCCACTCTTAGGTAATTATGCAAGAAAAATGAAAGCATATGCCCATACAAAACACATGAATGTTGATAGCAGCTTTATTTGTAATTGTCCCAAAATGAAAATAACCCAATAATCATCCAAATAAGCAATGGATAAACAGTAGTATATCCATGTGATGCAATAGTAGTCCGCAATAAAAGGATTGAACTATTATTAATACATACAACAAAATGGATGAATCTCAGAATAATTATTTTGATTGAAAGAAGCCAAACAAAACAGAGAACACACTGTGTAGTTGTTATGTATGTAAAATTCTAGAAAAATCTCAACTAACCTATAGTGACAGAACCCAGATTAACGGTTGCCTGGGGATCAGAGGATGGGTGGCAGGGAGGAGACACAGGAAGGGATTACCAAGGGGTATAAGACAAGTTTTTGGAGTGACAAGTATGTTCATTATTTTGATTGTGGCAGTGGCTTCACAAAGTGAGTACATGTCAAACACTGTCACACTGTACCCCCTACACATACATATGTAGTTCATTGTACAACTACTTCAATTATTCTTCAACAAAACTATTTTTTTTTAATTCTTGTCTATTACCACCAGCCTGTGGGAGAAACCATCATTTCCCTTCTGGCCTTCTACAACAGCCTGACCCTTTCTTCGCTGTTTCCTCTTGTCTGTTCTCTGCACTGCAGCCAGAGTGACTTTTTAAGAACGTGAATCTATTTGTGTTGCTTCACTGCTCAAAATCCTTCAAAAATTACTCAAAAAATAAAGACCAAAAGACTTACTCTTGTTCCTACCTGAGATCTAGTCTCTTTTCCATTGTGTTTCCCTCTTTTAAACCACTCTGTGCTTTCTGTTCCTGGAACTTGCCCAAAGTGTTTCTGTCTCAGGGCCTTTGCACATGCCAGTGCCTTTTGCCTGGGACTTTGCCCTTTTCCAGGTGAGTTCCTAACCTGCCTTTAGTCTCAGTTTTGATGGTGTCTCTTCTAAGCATCCTTCTTCAATGCACTGACCAGGTCAGGTCTTGAAAGTAGCACTAGCCTATGTTTCCTTCATGGCACCAACTGCACATGTAAGCAATCATCTCTGTAATTTTTTGTTTCCTGTCCATTCTTCCCACATTCCCATGTCCCAAAACCATAAGCTTCCAGAGAGTATGGATCCTTATGTACTTGATGCTTAGTACATTGTCTTGCACATAGTAGGTATTCAAAAACATTTGTTGAATAAATGATAGAGACAGACCCAGAACTCACTCCCCGAGTTCCAAATTAGATTTTTCTCAACCCACACATGCAAAACCCATCCTTCTGTATCTGAGAGCCAAGTATACTTTTTCTATAATTAAAAAACCTGAGTCTCAAATCGGTAAGCATTAGGAAATTTAATGAAGCAGTTAGCTTAAGTATTAAATACTTGAAAACAAAAGTGTTGGACTTAGAAAGGTTAGTAATGTTTGACACAGCTGAACTGACAGATCAGTTGAGGTTTTTAAAAAGTCACTCATGCTCATTTTAAGGATACGTTCATTCTGAAACTTACACCCCAAGACAGTTATAAAGTTAGTTAACCTGACAGTTAACAAAGCATGAAGGAAATAGATAGAGATGAGGTGAGAGAGGCAGGGCCTTGCCGGAAATGAAGTCAGAGCCTCCTGCTGAAAGCTGACCACTGACCTAGCACTACCATGTCTTTTAGCAAAGCAGTGGCCTAGATTCTCAGTGTAGCTGAGTGTGTGGGGCTGGAAAGATAAAGATTGCAAACATGGCCATTTTCCAAAACAGCTTCCTAAGAAACAGCCTACCTTCCCCTTCCTTTCACTCCCCCACTATGTTTATAGACTCCCCTTAATTAGAGCATTTCAGCATAGAAGCATAATCCAATCCGAAAGAAAATTTCCCTTGAGAGCCATCTGTCAGAATTAGACTACACTTAAGCTACTGGACAGTAAGGCTGTATTGTAAATACCACAGACTGCTTTGATTCTCCAAAGGCTCAAAACTCATTTCTGAGCAAGCAAATGCCAATCCATGGGATAAGGCTCTCTGTCAGGAACTGGCTTGCTATTTTGGACACTAATCCTTCCACAGGTAGAAGATCATTAAATGCAGTCCCAAGGGAACATTCTACCTGACTAGCCGCACCCTTCTTCAGGGATGAAACTGCTGCCCTTGAAAACTCCATTAACTTTTCCTTTAGTTGTTTCAGGTTTGCAGAAGATTTTTTTCATCGAGCTAGGTTGTCCCCATGTGCTCAGCCATGGAGATATCTGATTGTGTAAAGGGGGGACCAAGTAGAGCCCACTTCAGCTCCTTGAAAAGCCACCCTCTCTCTCAGGAGTGGACAGCTCACCATGCAGACACCTGCCTTTGGTGCCCTTGCCCAGGCAGCAAGCAGACTCTTGGCTGCAAAAAGAGCATGTAGGACGGGGATGGTGGGGAGAAGAGGGTTCCCTTCTCTCCATCATTTGACTCCACCTCAGAGGTCACGTGAGTCAGTCTTTCCCGTGTCCCTGTAACCCCTCTCCCACTGTGCTGTTCTATCACACTGCAGTAGACCCCACTGTGTCTTGACTAGATCCCCTTTACCAGGCCGGTGTGCCCATTCCTTAGCTGCTGTGACTGCGGGCTGCTAACATCTCAGGGCTGCATCCTTCTTGGGAGAATTCCCGTCAGCTGAAGGTTACCACCTTAAAAGTGACTGGCAAGTTACACACTCTCCCTGGAAATGGACTGCAGCCAATATCAAACTAGTTTGGGGTTTACAGGCAGCACCCTCCTCTTGACTCAGGGTGGGATTCATGCTCCCACAGCTGCCTGTGTGATCAGGCTTAAGACAAGCTTTAGCCAGACCTCCACCTTTGCCTTCACATTAGACCGTCCCTCAATAAATCACCTGCCCAAGAATCCCTCTCAGGCTCTGCTTCTAGGGACTCCTACTTAAGATACACATGCTATATTGGAGCTATCCTGATTTTGTTCATTTATTCACTCAAAAGCATTTATCATCTATTTCTTGGGCTGAGTAACAAAGATATAGTCATGGACTTTGTCCTCAAGGTGCAACTAACTAGTTTAATGGGGTGGGCCTGGGTAAACATATACTTACAATCGAGTGGGGAAAAATGCTGTGAAGAGGTGCATACAGGAGACTTGAAGAGCACACAAGGGACACCTAATCTGTTCTGGGTGGATACAGCAAGGGCTTACTTAATGAGGTGGTGGTTGAGTGTACGACTTCTAAGACAAATAACATTTAGTTGAACAGAGAAGAGGAGCAGAAAAAAAGGTCACTGCAGACAGAGAATAGTGTGTATACAGAACACATACACGAGTGAGCAATTAGAGAGAAGGAGCTGGAATAGCAGAAGGGAACTGGTTGTCCACAACTTATGGCAGTCGTTGCTATCGGAACCTGGTCTTCTCATTTGCTGACATTCCTTCTTAAACCTTCTTCACACAGCCCACCAGTCAGCCACTACCAACTGATCAATGTTGGTCCTCCATATGAAAACTCCTGGCCATCCCTTTTGCACATACGTTATGTTTGATCTTCCATTATATATCTCCAAATCTACAAACTTCCCTGCGTCTGCCCTCACACTCCTCACTAACTCCTACAACAAAGATGATGTCCCTGTGTTTATCTAAAGTCAACCCCTATACCTGTATTTTGGATTCTGTCTCCTACCTTCTCAGGGAACTTCTTCTACTGATTCTCTTATACTCTGTCTTCACACGGTACGTTTTCTGATTTTTTTCACTCGATTTTTTTTCTCATTTAATTATTTATTTTCCCCCTAAAAGGTGATTTTTTTAATTTTTATTAATTTGTTTTTAATTTAAAGGCTGTAAAATTCACTGGTTTGTTAGACAGTTGAATGAATTTTGGCAAACTCATAGAGGCTTGTACCCATCACCACAATTATAATAATTCCATCATTTCTCCAAAATTCCCTCTTGTTGCAACTTTGTAGTCACCCCATCTCCTTGCCCCAACTCGTGACAACCACTGTAATTTTGTTTTGTTTCCTGTCCCTGTAATTTTGCATTGTTCCTAAGATCATATGGAATAAATGGAATCACACAGGTTGGGGCTTTTTGAGCCCCTCTTCTCTCACTTAGCACAATGTATCTGGGATTCATCCATATTCCTGTGTGTGCATCATGCACACACCATTCCCTTCACTACTGAATAGTATCTTATTGTGTGGATGTAACGGTTTATCTGCTTACCCACTGAAGGACATTTAAGTTGTTTCCAATTATGTGTGGAAACATATAAGGTTGTTTTGGCAATTATGAATAAAGTTGCTATAAACATTCACATACCAATCCATATAGATATTTTTATCAATGTTTTTATTTCTCTTATAAATGTCCTCTTTTCCAAATTCCATCTAAAATAATCAAAACATGGGTAGATTTTATAGAGAAAAATAGCAGTACCCCCTGCTATAATTTTTTAAAGAATTTTTAAAAGTGTTTTTTAAATTTATTTTTGAGATAGAGCACAATCAGAGGAGGGGCAGAGAGAGAGAGAGGGAGGCACAGCATCTAAAGCAGGCTCCTCGCCATCGGCACAGAGCCAGAAGTGGGGCTCGAACCCATGAACTGTGAGATCATGACCTGAGCTGATGTCAGATGCTTAACTCACTGAGCCAACCAGGTGGCCCCCACCCTGCTATCATTTTGGGGCTGTGGTACTGCCTCCCTGTATGTAGGCAGGAATCCCAACAGAGCCAGCTCGCTTTCTCTGTTCTCTGCCCTGTCTTCCTCTTTGTGCAACCCAAAGCATCTAGATGAGATACTGCAGTTCAGACTTGGATTCAATTAAAGTTCCTGGGCATCTCCCTCTGGGCCACTGGAGGAGGCACTGTGCCAGCCAACTTAACATAAATTTCTAACCCCCTCATCTGGCCACATTCCAGCACAGGGTATGGAAAATTATGTTTTCAATACCATTCTTTTTTTTTTTTTATTTGAGAGAGAGTATGCAAGCAGGGGAGTGGGCCAGAGGGGGAGAGAAAAAGAGAGGTGGGGGGAGAGAGAGGAAGAGAGAGAGAGAGAGAGAGAGAGAGAGAGAGCGCTTTGGTCAATAAGAAATAAGCAGAAGATATCAGTGTGACTTTTAAGAAAGTCTTCCTTTCCTGATGGAAATTCTGAGAAGTAGCAAACACTGCTTTTTTTCTTGGCACTTTGTTTTGTTTCAAATGAAGAAGTGATGTCTAGAATCATATTATTTTATAATTGAAAGTATTATATAAGTAGATTGATAAGTTTAAAGAAATTTTTAAAAGATATCAAATATGTGAAAGAGTATCACATAATTGTACAAATGATCAAAGCTTTGGAAATCAAAGCTGCTAGAAATAAAAATTATATTAATAAATGGGAAACTCAATGGGTTCATTACATAGCTAGTTAGAAATTCCTAAAGATTTACTGAACTGAAAGACAGATAAAAAAATGTTACTGAGGATGCATCAGGTATTTAAAAAAAAAGAGTAAATAAACATAAAAGACAGAGTGAGTAGGTCTAAAAGTATCTGTTTCCCAAAGGTATCAGGGAGAGACAATATTTGAAAAGATTTTGGCTGGGAATTTTCAGAATTGATGAGACATTTATCCCCAGACTCAGGACACCCTGTGAATCCTAAGCAAGGTAAATAATTTAAAAAAAAATACATATTCATATCATCATCGAATTGCAGACAAAGAGAAGTCTTAAAACAGAAGAGAAAAGTACATTACAATTAGATTGCAACTGAGTTCTCAAAACTAAAAGTTTGGAGGCAAAGAGATAATAGATTTATTGCTGAGAAAAAATCTGTCCACCAGGGACTCTTGGGTGGCAGTTGGTTAAGCGTCTGACTCTTGGTTTCAGCTCAGGTCATGATCTTACTAACAGTGAGTTCAAGCCCTGCATCTGGTGTCAGCACAGAGCCTGCTTGGGATTGTCCCTCTCCCTCTCTCTATGCCCCTCCCCCACTTAATTTCTCTCTCTCAAAAAATAAATGTTAAAAATTAAAAAAATTTATTATCCACCAAAGATGTGTATACTTGTGTTTTTTCAGTTATAAATGTGAAGTAGCGATATTTCCAGACAAATAAAAACAAAGAGTTAACATCGACAGGCCCTCTTTTGAAGCAGTATCTTGAGGACTACTAAACATGAAAAATCATCTTTAAGGAAAGCCTGAAGAAATGGCAAACACAAGTGGTAAATATGTGATAAATGAAAACCATCACTGACTATATAAAACATTAATTATAATGTCTAACTGAGGGAGTAAAAAAGCAAGGCAAGACAGAAGGAAAACGCTGGAAAACAGTAGCATGGTACCTGGAATGGGGGAGACAGAAGCTGAGGGCTCCAAGATATAAGCACAGTTTTGATTAACTCCTTAAGTTTATTAAATTAACCATGCATGTCACAATTTTTAGGAAACAACAAACAAACAGAAATAGAGGGTATGGCTTATAAGTTAGTGGAAGGGAGAAAGTGAAATGGGAAGAAAGCTTAATTCAAAAGAAAACAAAACAGGAAAGAATACCAGGACTAAAATAAGCATAATATAAAAGGGTAGAATAACCCCAAAATACTAATGTTTGCAGTGACATAAACATGAAATCTCGCTTGTTAAAAGTCAATGATTTTCAGAATGGATTTTTTCAAAAATCCAGCTATACCTTGCTTACGGTATTTATAATTACTTACAGTATAAGGATACAGGAAATTTGCAAGTAAAAGAACAGAAAAAATATATATAAGACAAAACTAACTGAAAGGAAGAGTTTATAGTGCTATAAATACCAGAAAAGATGAACTTGGAAAGCAAAAAACATTTCTCTAGGTAACAGGAGATGCTAAATAATGATAAAAGGTTCAAATGGCCAGAAAGATATAAAAAGTGCCAATATTATAAATATAAGTACATATATATATATACATACATATAAAGCAAAACAGATAGAATTACAAAAAGAAACTGAAAATCTACTATCATAGTAGGAGATTTCTAAGCATGTTTTTTGATAACTGATATGATGGAGAGCAAAAAATATGTCTATCAAAACATGGATGTAGGTAATGCATATCTTTTCAGGCACATATAGCATATATATAAAAACTGAGGCATTTAACTGAACATTAAGCAAATATCAACACATATCAAATAATAGGCAAAATATAGTCTATATGTCTGATCACATTCTAATTAAGTTAGAGCAGTAACACTAAAAAAAAAACTATTAAATATGAAATTTTCAAAACATGCTTTCAAGTAAAATATGTAGATCAAAGAAAAAAACATACTTGAAATTAGAAAATGCTTAGATCAGAATGATAACGACAATACTAAACATCAAAATTTGTAGACCGTTAAAGTAGTACTTCAAGGGAAATTTATAGCCTTAAATGCATATCTAAAGTTTCAGTTATGTAAGATACATAAATTCTAGAGATCAGCATTGTGCTTATAGCTAACAATACTATACTGCACATTTAAAATATTGCCGAGAGTAGATCTTATGCTGATGTTCTTACCACACAAAAATACTATTACCAATACTCATAATAATAATAATAATAATAATAATAATAGAGAAGATGGGAGGAAACTGTAGGAGATGATATGTCAACGGCTTTGGTGATGACAATGGTTTCATGAATGCATACTTATCCTCAAACCTATGGAGTTGTGTATATTAAATAAATTCAGTTTTTCACATCAATCATGCCTCAATAAAATAGGTTTAGAAAGACTAAAAACTACTGACCTAGAGATATAAGAAATAAGAAATAACTGAATAAATCTAAGGAATGAAAAAAATATCATATAGTCAAAAGAAGAAAGAGTAAACAAAAATGAAATATAATCAATAAAATTCAATGGTCCCTTGAAAAGACTAATAAAAACTGACAAACCTCCAATGATATTGATCAAAGAAAAAGAGAACAGAAACAAATAATTAATATTAGAAGTGAAAAAAATGGCCTAGCCACAGATGGGGCAGAAAATAAAAAGATAAGATTATAAAGAGCTTCAAGTCAGTGCATTTAAAACATAGAAAAATCTAAATGACCAAATCTGATTTATAAAGAAACAGAAAACTTGTATAGTGCAATAACAAAGGAATGGAATCAATTTCCCCCAAAGTGACACCGGACCCAGAAGGTTGTATGGGTCAATTCTACTAAACACTGAAAGAAATGATTATTTCAATTGTACACAAAATCCTCAAGAGAAAACAAAGAGAGAATGCTCCATCAATTCATTTTGATCACAAAACCAGATGAACAGAAGACAAGAAAACAAAATCAGAGGCTGATCTCACTTATGAATTTAGTTGCAAAAATCTTTAACAAAATATTAATAAACCAAACAACCGAATGACACACGTACGTTTATGTATACCTATGTATATGAAAAACAATACATCATGAACAAATAGGATTTATCACAGCAATGTTTTTACCAAAATTAGAAAATAAAGCAATATACTTTATCACATTAGAAGATAAAAGGAGCAAAACATATGATCATCTAGATAAATTCATAAAATCATCTGATAAAATTCAATATCAGCTCAGGTTTTCAAAGTCTACAGCCAATGACCAACTTGGAATAAAAATTCAAAGCATTCCTTTTAGGATAGGGAACAAGGCAGATTACTCTGTGGGCCTTTGTGTCGGCAGTCTTGGCAAATACACAAGCAAAAGGGATGGTGGGGAGAGAGAAGTCAAAAGGAAAGAAAAAACAAAACTGTCCTTATTCATGCATGGAATAACTGTCAGTATACAAAACTCAGAAGAGTCTGTGGTCAATTTATTAGAGAGTTACATGACACCAAGTGTTGGAGAGAGCACAGACTAATGTGAGCTCATGCACTGATGCTGGGATTGTTGTCAAACCTCTTTTAGATATAATTGTCTTTGATCTAGCAATTACATTCCTAGGTATATACCCTAACAGAAATTCTTGCATATATTTCCCAGGAGACATGTACAAAAAACATACATAAGGGGGTATCTTGGTGGCTCAGTTAGTTAAGCATCCAACTTTGGCCCAGGTCATGATCTCACAGCTGGTGAGTTTGAGCACTGCATCAGGCTCTGGGCTGACAGCTCAGAGTCTGGAACCTGCTTTGGATTCTGTGTCTCCCTCTCTCTCTGTCCCTCCACTGCTTGTGTGCGCGCTCTCTCTCACTCTCTCTCTCAAAAATAAACATTAAAAAGAAATTTTAAAAAACATACATATAGCAGCATGTCTTGAAACAGAAAAAACTTAAAATAATTCAAATATCCATTGACAAGAGACTAGATAAATATTTTTTGAGAGAGAGGGCACAAGTGAGTGAGGGGCAGAGAGAGAGGGAGAGAGAGAGAGAGAGAGAGAAGTGGGGCTCGTGCTCACCTGAAGCAGGACAGGAGCTCACCCAAAGTGGGGCACTCAGGTTCATGAACGCTGAGATCATGACTGAGCCGAAGTCAGATACTTAATGAGTGAGCTACCCAGATGCCCAAGAGACAAGATAAATAAATTATGGTACACTATACGATGAAATGCTAAAACACCCCTGCCAAAAAAAAAGTACTATAGTATATACATGAACATAAATGATTCAAAACAAAATACTGAAAATAGAAGTTTGCAGAAGAATACATACAATTTAATTTCTCCAAAAAATTCCAAAAATAGGCAAAACTGAACAACCTATTCTTATGTGGTAAAGTGATTTTAAAAACAAGGGAATTATAGCTCTAAAATTCAGTTTATTATCTCTGGGGAAACTTGAGAGATAGAAGAAAGTCACACTGAAAGCTTTAAAGAGATAAATAATTTTCTCTTTTTTGAGATAAATTCTGGATTGACTGATGTGTATTTTGTTATTATTATTAAATCATACATATACATTCTATATACTCTTGTATGTGTCATCTATTTCATTGAAAAAACCAAAAGCTTTGTCCTATGCAAGGATAAAAGCTATCAAAGTCTCTGTCAGAGACCTGGAGCTTTAGTAATCCCTTCCTTCGGATGTTCTGTTCTACAGTTCTGCCACTTTTCACCGCCTCTGAACAATCTTGACGTCAAGGGGATGACATGTCTGAAGGATCATGAATGGAAAAAATGACATGGAAAAAATGACAGGGTAGGATTCAGTGGATTTTCATGAAGATTTAGCTCATGAGACCCCAGTGATGGCCGACTCCAGCCATATCCACATTATGGAAGGAACTTGGCTTCCCTGTATCAGCTGGAAACCAGGGTTTTCTATGGGGTTTTTCAATTTGTTGTTCCCTTAGGATCAGTTATCCAACCAGTGTTAGTATTTTCAGCACTAAATGCAGGTGCCAGCTCTTATCAACTGGTACCAGCTTGCAAGAGCCAATGTGAGCATCCTTCACCAACTCCACCTTCAGTGATGTCACACTGGTTGCTTGAAATCAGTCCTGCTGGGAGTATTTACTGCACAGAAATAAACAAATGCTACAAATCAGGTCCCCTTCTTCTCCCTCCACCCACACCAGCCAGATGTTACACATCTACCAGGATGCCACTGAATCTGACATAGCCGTACAATCATATGATAATACCTCAGGACTCATGGTACAATGGAATGAAACACGATTAAATTAATAAACTTTTTCAGTGACAGAGACGGCCTACCCCATTTGCATTCAACTGGCTTCTCCGAATACTTACATTTCCTCCTGAGTGGTTCCAGGTATACACTCTATCAGGTCTAAAAATGGCCTCAGGGATTTAGAAGACAGAACGTTCCTAAATCAGCCACTGAAAAATATGGGACTTTCCAATGACTCACAAAGTCAAATTTTGATGGACATGTAAAGTTTTAAAATTCCTAACATTAAAAGAGAGTCTATGATATTGTCAACTGTACCCTTCCCTCTTCTGAACTGGGGTCCATATTGGCATGGAGGGAACCTCATGACTTCCACTGTTACCATGTGAAAACTCTGGCATTTCCCCCAAATTAGAGTCTAGCTGAGATGATCAGAGGTTCCCAGAGAAAGTCTCTGAATCAGTTTCTAAGAGGGCCAGTGAAAGAGGGATTCCTGAATGCTCAATGCCTATTCATCAGGCAGTCAGTGATGAGTGGGGTATACAAAAATGTCGACACTCAGGCACGACAACCAACGTTCAGCCAGACCACTAAACTTATGCTCTCCCAACTTGACCTTCCCCAGATGCTGTCTCCTTTCTTGTTGACTGAAACATGTCCCACAGGGATGCATCACAGTCTTATTGATTGATAAGGCTTCAGTTGAGAGGTCCAATTAAACTACTGTTTTTACACTCAATACTGCCATTTTGTTCCTTCACAGGAAGGTGTGAGGATTAGTTTTCATATGACTGCTAACATTTATAAAATCCATAATCTACTTGGAGAAATAAAGAAAGATATTTTTTAAAAATGGAAAGATTAGTTTATGGGTTTGAGCACTGCATAACACTCCTCTCCAAAAAAATCAGTCCCTGGAGCCTCACCAAATTAGCCCCTCATAAGGAACTTCATTTCATTTAGTAAATGCATATTAATTATTTTACTTCCAGGCACCATTCTAGAGGCTGGGCACGTAGTGAACATGCCGGATATGGTCTGCACACTTACAGAACAGTCTAATGGGGAAGGTATGGTGAGTAATGACAAAAGTACAGACTGTCATGGAAACAAATACTAAAAAAAACCTACCCTCCTAGTCCAGGTCTCAGATACAAGTTCTCTGAGGAAGTGGCATTTACGGTGGGATCTAAGAGCTTAGTAGGAGTTAGCCAGGCAAAGAGAAGCAAACCAGCATATATGATCATTTTGAGATGTCTTTTCATGAACTGACCAAGCTGGCTTGAAAACCCTAGTCCTAATTCCTGTTTGGCCATTATTCGGCTGTGTGGGCTTGGCTGAATCACCTAATGGCCCTCCACCACAGTGCCACATGCCAGAGGATTTCAGATGACAGAACCTCTAAGGCTTTTTCTGGCTATTTAATCACAAGGCAAACGTCCAATACAGAGATTACTATCCAGTTAGTACAAGTAACAACTGCTTTTTTGAACAAACTTTGAGCAATATAATACAGCACATGATATTTCCAACAATAGGGTAGGTGCTCACAGAAACTCCTCCAGGTAAAAATACTGGATTACTAAATCCTTTTCTTTTCTTTTTTTAATTTTTTTAACGTTTATTTATTTTTGAGAGACAGAACATGAGCAGAAGAGAGGCAGAGAGAGAGGAAGGCAGAGAATCCAAAGCAGGCTCCAGACTATGAGCTGTCAGCAGAGAACCTGATGCAGGGCTTGAACCCATGAACCGTGAAATCACGACCTGGGCCAAAGTCAAGACACTTAACTGACTGAGCCACACAGGTGCCCCTACAAAATCCTTTTCAATGCATCGCAGAGCTGATGAGACAAAAATGCAATTTTTCAGTGTCCAGAAACAATAAGAAAGTATGAATCTATAGAGGTAAGTAAGCTCTGGACCTGGAGCTTGAATGAAGGTAAATGTGAATCTCTAGTTGTTCAGTGTGTGGTTTTTAGACGATGGTGGGAGAGCCCTGCATAAAGCTGGAGTCCTAAAGATTAAGGGTCACATCCTTAAAGGATAAGCAAAAAAGAATGTCTGCCCTGCATAAGTAGAAGCTGGAGATATATCCTATCCTGGACTTGCCCTAGGTAAAGCAAGGAAAAAAAATCTCCCCTGCCAGTTTCTAACCATTAATACAAGCCTGCACTTACACATTTGGAGCCTATATTCACTCTACTTCTCTGTTGTCCCAAAACCCTGAAGCTCAAAATTTAGTTTAGAATGGTTCTATGTTGGTTGGCTCTCAAATCATCGCTGAAGGAATGCACTTTAAACCCAGAACATGAAATTTTCTACTGACAAAGTTCCAAGTCAGATGACCTCACAATCACAAATTAAATACAAGAGGCAACAAGGCATGATGAGTTAGTCAATGGAAATACCAAACAAAAACATCAGAGCTACAAAGATTATAGCTGTTGGAGTTAGGAACAAAAGAATATAAAAATAACTTGTATGGAATGGTAAAAGAAATAAAAAAGGGAACTGAAAGTATGTTGAAACAAAAAAAGAGACTATTAAAGATATTAGGCAAGTGTGAAAACACTGCAAATGATACTTCTACAAATGAAAAGTGGTAAATGAGTGAGAATTTTCCAGAACTGATAAAAGGAAACAATCTCATATTCAGGAATCTCATAAATCAGTCAGAATAAATGAAAATAGCCACTTAACAATGTTAACAGTTAAACTATGGAGCACTGAAGAGGAAAGTAAGATATTGAAAGCAATAACAAAGAAAAGAAAAATTGCATACAAAGGAAAAAACATTACACTAAATGTCAACTTCTTAAAAGCAAATGGAGGTCTGAAGACTATGGAATAGTAGCTTTCTAATGCCAAAATCAAAGTAGCTGAGAGTTTTATACCCCCCCCCATTTTTATACCCAGAAAAACATTCTAAAAACAATAGCAAAATAAAGACATATTCAGAACTATGGCTTTCAGTTGAAGGTTATTGCTAGCCTATAGAAACCCTAAGGAGGGTAGGTAGGGGAATAAATATGCCAACCTTCTTTTCCTCACTACCTAAACCTAAACAGAAGCCAGAGACTAAAAGAGTTCTTTTCAGTTCAAAGAAAAATAAACAACCCTCCCCCCCAAAGCCTCCAGGAGCACCAAGGAAAAGTAAAAGGAAAGTAGCCAAAATAATCCCCCAACTAATTTTATAAAACAAGAATTACCTGGGTTCCAACCTGGATAAGGACCGTATGAGAAAGTAAATTACATGTATCACTAATCAGCACAGATTTAAAAAATGCTAAACAAAATATTAGCAAAGTGAACTTAACAATATATAAAATAGGTAATACGTCAAAGCCAGTTTTGATAATACTAGGAATATAAGATTGGTTCAGAATTTAAAAACTGATCAATATAATTGAGTAAAATAGCAAATTAAAGCAGAGAAAAACCTCACAGGATCACAGCATTTGACAAAACAAATGTTTACAATAAAAAGCCTTATTAGTCAAGTAGAAATACATTTTTTGAGGGAAACATTCTTTTTTTTAAATTTTAAAATTTTTAACTAAATTTTTTTTAATGTTTATTTATTTTTGAGAGAGAGAAACAGCACAAGATGGTAACAGGAAGAGACAGAGGGAGACACAGAGTCCGAAGCAGGCTCCAGGCTCTGAGCTGTCAGCACAGAACCTAACACAGGGCTTGAACCCACAAACTATGAGATCATGACCTGAGCTGAAGTCAGATGCTTAACTGACTAAGCCACCCAAGTGACCCTTTTTAATTTTTTTTTTTTTTGTTTATTTTTAAGGGGCGGGAGAGGGGGAGAGGGAGAGGGAGACACAAAATCTGAAGCAGGCTTTAGTCTCTGAGCTGTCAGCACAGAGTCCAACGTGGGGCTCGAACCCATGAACTGCATTGCAAGATCATGACCTGAGCCAAAGTCAGATGTGTAACCAACTGAGACACCCAGGCACTCTGAAGGATACATTCTTAATATGATAAAGACATCCACAAAATATCTATAGCAAAATCATACTCCATGAAAATGTTAGAGACAGTTCACTTAAAAGTAGGAACAAGTCAAGGATGCATGCTACCATAATTATTATTTGGCACTATACTAGAAATCCTAGTCTGTAAACTGAATTAAAAAATAAATAAAAGCATACAGATTAGAAAAAAATGCACAAAACTGTCATAATTCACGTCTGATTATCTACATGGAAAATTCAGAAGAGTCTACAATCAAATTATAAGAATTAATAAGAAATTTACGAGATTGCCAAATTGAAGATAAATTAAAACAGCATTGATGTAACAACAAAAGTTAGAAAATGCAATTTCAGGAAAAATACTTTAGTTGACCTATGAGTAATCTGAAGATTAGGGGTACTGGCTCCCCAAAACTTACCTATTAATAGACAACTGTTGACTGGAAACCTTATTGATAACATAGTCAATTAACACATATTTTGTGTGTAGTATTATATATTGTATTCTTACAATAGAGTAAGCCAGATAAAAGAAAATCATAAGGAAAGAAAATACAGTTACAGCACGCTACTGTACTTATTGAAAAAAATCCATGTATAAGTAAACCTGGGCAGTTCAAAGCTGTTGTTCACGGGTCAACTGTAACAAAAAATATGGCATTTAACAATAAATCTAACAAGAGACATGCAAGATCCTCATGAAGAAAATGGTAAGTCTTGAATGAAAGAATTTAATTTAATTAATTTATTTATTTCAAGTTTGTTTGTTTATTTATTTTATTTATTTATTTTATTTATTTATTTAGAGAGCATACACAAGCAGGGGAGGGGCAGAGAGAGAGAGGGAGAGAGAAAGAATCCCAAACAGGCTGTGCAATGTAAGCACAGAGCCCGAAATGGGGCTCAAACTCATGAACTGTGAGATCATGACCTGAGCCAAAAACAAGAGTCAGATGCTTAACTGACTGAGCCACCCATGTGCCCCTAGAATTTTAGAGAAATAAATAAATGAAACAAAATACACTATGATCATGAAGAGAAAGCCTCAATATCACAAAGATGCACAATTCCCTAAATTAATCTACAGACTTCTTACAAGTCCAAACAAATACCAGAAAGAATTATTAATTTGACAATTTCATTCTAAAATTTATGTGAAAAGTCAAGTAGCAGCCAGGACTGAATAGAAGAAAAAGCAGGCTGGATGACTGTTCTTTCTGATATTAAACCTTAGCATAGAATGATAGTAATTTGCAAATTATGCTATAGGTAAATTTAGTAAAAAAGTACAAAATAAAGAAACAAGATTCCAGAAACAGACTCTTCGCTCCACCTTCTCCAGCTATTTCTTTCCTTTCCTCATTCTTCTGATAAGGGCCAGCAAAACTCCTTTGCGTATGTGGGTATCAGGACAAAGCTGGCACCAGTATCTTGTGGCATGTGAAGAGAAGATATCTCTTGGAACTGCCAAAGTATGGGCGAGTCCCCAGTTCACAACGGCAGACAAGAGTGAGAAAACTAGTGTGGGTATCTGGTCACCAGGCAGAGATTTTGTGTGTTCTCTTCACTTACTGGGCTCCAAACTCAAGCTGGATCATCATCTGAGCTGAGGAAGGATTATGGAGCTTGGTTTCTTTGGATGCCAAGGCAGAGAAAGAAAACTATGCTGGCCTCAGAAGGGCTCGCATTCTAGAAGATGTGCAAGCAAAGCTTCCTGAGGGAATTAGTGGCTCTAAAATATCAGCATTACCTAAGAAAGTCCAGTTTTCCTTCTATTTCAGCAGTGTCAATACACATCTGCAGGAGAGTGATAAGGATGTAAATCATATCACCACTGCAATCTCATTTAAAATGTAAACATGGGTATGTGGTGTCACTATGTAGCCCTTCAGCCCTCTCTCTGAGCTCTAAATTGGATTTGACCTTCCA
Source organism: Cryptoprocta ferox (assembly GCA_028646485.1). Taxonomy (NCBI): domain Eukaryota; kingdom Metazoa; phylum Chordata; class Mammalia; order Carnivora; family Eupleridae; genus Cryptoprocta; species Cryptoprocta ferox. Next base: position 47,880,828 of record CM053575.1, read on the forward strand.
TTGATTAGCTTTGCCAATATCTGCGCATCTTTTCAGACTGAACTCCTTGTCACTTTGATTCTGTATTTAAAAATGTGGTGCCAACTCGTTTCAACCATTCTCACTTCTGGGATTGAAGATGAAGATCTGATCATAGGAAATGCAACTGAGCTGACCTGGGCACATGGGCAAGGACACAATGCTCTCCGACAGCCTGGCAGTGGTCTCGTAGCTGCAGATTACAGCGAATAGGATGCCAGGATCCACTTAGCACAAATAACCTAAGAAAGCTCTACAGAAAATGTGATAAGAAGGGCAGATAATATCTACTGCCAATTAGGGAATAGCTAAGAATTAGAAAGGAGAAAAGAGAGAACGTTACTCTTTAATACTGTTTTCATGAGTAATTCCAGGAACTTTTAAAATGAATACTGTTAAAGACCTGTTTCCGGGAAGGTATAGGAAGGTTCTGGAACAAAGCTATCCAGACACTGACATGAATTTTATACTTTGTCCCCAAAATAAAATAAGGTGTAAGTAATCTGTATGCATGCAGACCAAGAAGCCTCCCCCCAAATGGAGAAATGCTGGACTTACATTGGTGACATACTCGATATCCTTCCAAAGGATGCACTCCCTGGGGAAATCAGCCAAGTCTAAGAAGTGATCCACCACCACTTGGCCGATCAAGTCATGGCGAGAGAACCTGTCAAAGTCATACACAGAGAAGTGAAGCTTCCGTGCTGCAAGGTCATTGTAGGGAACCGGAAACAGAAACACTTCATCAAACACAGGGTTTAGTGTCTTTCTGTGAACTTTAGTCTGGTGTTTTGTTTTCCGATCAGGAAGCAAATAGATCTTGACGTAAGGATCTGAAGTCCCAGAGAAGTCCTTGGCGGGCAAATTGACAGCTTTGTGAATCTTCACTATGAGCTGCTCTAAGTCACAGTCATATTTTAAAATGAAATTCAGTTTCCCACAGGCTTTGCTGTTACCCCTTGTCCCATCATCAGTATCCAGTGACCTCTGCTTATATAACTCCGGTTTAATTCGACCAATTCCAGTCAACTGTTCCTGTTTCTGAAGCTGCTGGATATTGAAGTCTGGGTTTGACAGGTTGAGCTGTCTCCGGATTGAATTATGCCTTGAGTGAAGAGGAAGAGAGAAGAAAAGTTACAACCTCATTAGCTACGGGTCTTCCAGAAACTTGTGCCTGGGCTGGAAGTAGTCGGTTATGCACCGTTAAAAGCTCAGATCTGTGGGCTTTTTTTTTTTTTTTTGGCCTAAATTCAAAAGGCTCATCAATGTAAGTAAGCTGTTCCCCAAGGCTTGAGGCTCAAAAATGAGGCCTGGTATCAGGAAATAAACCTACTACCACGTGACCTTGAAGCTGTAAAGCTTTAATGCACTTTCTAAACTAATATGCCAATAAAGAAGCCTATTTGGTTGGTAGAATGTAAAGATGTGTACAAACTCCTTTAAAAATAAAATTATTCACCTTTTGTATACAATGTCATCCTGAAATTGAAATCGTTAGCTACGTGTTGCCTTAGGAAGAATGCATCTGTCTCTAAATTACATAGAATTTCCTGTCACTGGCTTATAACTTTATTAGTAAAGAAATTCTTACTGGTTCAAATCAAAGCATTTCACTACAAGACCACAGTCCTTGCTCCTGTGAGAATGTGGGTGACAGGGTGTGTCAGCTTGTGCTGCACTGTGCTGGCTCTGACAGGTGTCACTGTCAGCCCCATGACAGTGCTTCTGTCATACTATGTGGGTGATTAGTGATCAGGAGGAAGGGTTTTATTTCTGCAATAAACACTAAGAGCATAAAAATTAAAGGTAAGCTACAATAAATGTATACAGGGATTCAGAGAGGGTTGGATCCTGATATCTGCAAAGAGAATATTTGCTGACAGAATCTACTCTTCACCCTAGAAGCTTATTGGTTTGAGTTAGTAGTTTCCCTGAAATTCTCTTTGAAACTTGCCTTGTGAGTACTCATACTCAACAGCACATGTCACACATGCTCTGTGTGAGTACTCATAAAGTGAGAGAAGCAGTCATTACATATAAGGTTGTTTTTCATGTTATTTTTGTTTGTTTTCAGCTCAGAGTTCAGAGTCATTATATTGTATTTTTCTGCTGTCTCTCAATAACCTTAATTAAAGTAGCCTCTCTCCACCGGTAGGTGAAAGGGAACAGCAGGCTGCCTCTGAGGGATTGACAAATAGTTCGAGAGGCAGAGTAAATATTTCGGTTTGTCTTCTTTTCCTTTCTTGAGACTACTTTATGAAATGAAGATGGAACATGGAATTAATAGACCCCCCAAACATGTCTGAAATTACTCTCCCTGCTAATATAGATGTTGTTATGCTCAACATTCCTCTTCGTCTTCAACCTGTGCTCCTGGTCACTAGTCACCCACATGGCACAAGAGCACAATCACAGGACCATCACGTGTACCTGTCAGAGCCAGCACAGTCCATGGCAGGCAGACACACCCCAGGCACATACATCCCCATGTGTGCAAAAACCATATGTGTGTAGTCTGAAAGATTCTGTTGTCAGATTTTAACTTTTTACAAAGAAATGCACAATCTTAAGTTTTCTCTGCATCTTATGATTTTTCAGGTGGGAGGGGGACAGTCAGGGGATGCTGCTAAACACCCAAAACCAGCTGTCTGTGCTGGTATAGCTCAGCTATTCCCTTGTCCAGACACTGATCCTCTGCAGTGCTGGAACAGAGCTCCAGTCTCGCTCTATTGGGATCTCTGGGCGAAGGGACTGGCAGGGAACAGCACATAAGGGGGGGGGGTACCAGTTGTGGCCTCTGCTATTGATTTTTCCCTCCAGGCTGGATTCAAACAAGGGCCGTACTTGGGTCTGGTGTCAGTTCTTGCTTACAACAAGCCATTCTGGGAACTGTCTAGTGACGCTGTTTAAATACTAAAAGTGCTTCCTCAAGGCCCACCTTCTTTGGACCAATGTCTGATGGGACACCAGTCCTGTGTCCACAACAGACCCAACTCTGCCACTCTGCCTACCACTTTTCTCCCAATGTGGTTGTTGAGCTGACTTTCTGTGCATAACAACCTACCTTTGGGTTTTTTGAGTATTGGCTTTAGACTCATCACAGCAACATTTTGTCTTAACCCTTATACGTAGGACTAGGCCTGCCATGCAAACTTAATTTTAATTTAAAATACGTGACTCTGACTGCTTAGCAGTGGCACATATTCTGTTTTACTTGTTCATCTTCTTAGACAGGAAATCTGAAGAGAAATAAGTCCCATGTGCTTGGCTCTTCCTAACCATCATGGATTGCCAGGGGGTCAAGGCAGTGGGCTGAGGGACGTATCATAAAGAGATCTTACTTCAAAGACCGAAACAAGATCCCAACCACACAGGATGCCTCCATTCAAAATTCTGATAGAGCTGAAGATTCTTTTTAAAAATCAAGCACAGATATTAACACTATTATCTACCCCAATGTTTTCCGTCACTAGTTTCATTCCCGAAACTTCTTCCTCCATTCAGAATCAGGCTTTTAGGAAAACAGTTGAATCCAATCAGAAGGCGGTGGCTTAAAGCAGACAGTGCAGACTGTAACAGGCCATGACAGTTGTCACTCCCTGGGGCTCTCTTTCAATCACTTTCAATTTCCTTTCAGGAGAGAGTCAGGGATTATTGGAGTTGGGGGGGTGGAGGGGTGGGCAGGTAGACTAAAGAAGCTCAGAGCAGTCGGAACCAGAGTAATTCACCCCCTCCCTGTGTAACCTCTGTAGCTCTCTCAGCTGAGACATGAGCAAGTAGGGCAGGGAGCTGTCCCAGGGATGAGAAGAAGACAAAGGAGAAGAAATGGAAAATCAATATCCCATAACTTTATAGTCTATTCACATGGAGGTGGGATCGAAAGGCAAGTCCAAAGCGAGAGAAAGGAAAGATATGGAGCAGAATATTGTGATCTGGCCCCTGTCACCCCAGGTGAGGTGGTTTTAAAATGGTCAACGGAGGTGGCCCTGGACTACAGTAGACTAGAGGAACCCAGGGCAAAGGTCTGGAATTTTAATGCTACAGAGTCAGTGTGACAAGGAGGATCTGAAGCAGACAGTCCTCTGAGTAGATCTGGGGAGTCCTGTATTTTGGTGTTCTCAGGACTTGATGTGCACAATGAAAGGAAGATAAAGAAATGGTTTCCAAAGACTGGGGGTGCAAAGGAAAGCTGAGTGATGGGATCCTCTGTAAATAAGATATTCTGATGCTGTCTTAGAGAAGCTGGCCACTAGGGTTGAGACCCTCAGCTCCCCCCAATTCCTACTTTCCCTCAGTGCAGGTGGAGCACATTTTCCTGTTGTGGAGCAGAAGTGAAAGACTGGATGTGTTTGCCCTAGATCTGAGGTAGAAGATTGGTGGTTGAGCCTGGAGAAAGCCTTATTTCAAAGATGATTAACAAAATCTGTAAAGCAGATTTCCCACAACAAACTCAAAAACACTTTAATGCCTGAAGGAAGCTGAGCCTTGTGCTGAGTTGCAGCCAAGGGTCAGCAGACCCAGATACAAAAAAGCTTTTCCTCCTCTCCTCTCCTCAAATTTGAATTAACCGGTTCTAGGGTCCCCCTTTGAATCCTCCAACAAACTCTTGGTTCCTGAACCATCACCCAAAAAGCCAACTACCTCCACTGGGTTTGAAGAAAGAGGACATTACTGCAATTTACCAAATATGAATGTGCAAAGGGTCAGGTAGGGTGGAAGGCACAGACAGGCAAAGCCTAGTTACCGCCTGCAAGGAGTTGGCTGGCCAGGGTGGGTGATAAAATAGTCAAATACTAACACACAGCAGGTCAGAAGAGGATAAGAACTGACCAGATGTTAGGGAGCCATAGAGGCAGACAGAGAAGCCCCTGGCTTGGGAAACTGTCATGGAGGAAATGGTACTCTCGCTGAGGCTGCTTACTTAACTTGGCCTCATATTATCAGCCTCCAAGCTGGTATGTAGACCTCAGTATTGAAATTAAGCAAGTTTCCAACTTGGCTAACAGCTCTCAGGATTGGATCTTCAACTTTTCTGTCCCATAGCTTTCTCCTCATGTATGCCTACATCTTCCGTCTATGCTCTGGGTAAGAGCAGAAACTCATCATTCCCACCATCCCTTTCACCTCCAAGGTGAAACTACAGACAAGTTACAATCTTCTACTTGCTATCACCTCAGTGACCCTATCTTACAGGTGAAACTTGGCCTATCCCTTCCCTGGTCTGGGGCACCAGTGTTGGCAGAGATTCAAGGTTCAAGGAGAGGAAAGAGAGAAGCAAACTATAATTTCAAAACCACATGGATTTCTTTACTAGGTTCAAGTTGAGACAGGAAAGTTTGGAAAGACTGGGAACAGAATTGTTTTCCTTCTTGGAAACTCCCCAGGTGATAGAGAGGAGGAGGTTGGATTATCCTGAGCCATAGGCAGAGATGGAAGAGAAAGTCTCAGAAGTGAACTCACTACAGGGCAGGAGGAAATGGGGATCTTTCTCAGTACAGGATTCAGAGGTTTCCAGGGTGAGTGATATAAGAAAGATGTAGGCATCACACCTCGGCCAGTGGAGGTGTGGGGTCAAGTGCAGTTGGATATTCTGATGCATGACCTGCTTCTTCCCATACCTCCCAAGTTAAGCAAGTATGAAATATTGGTGTCATCTTCCAGTGTTTTATTCCCTATTTCTAAGATGATCCTATATCCACCAACACCTTCTCTAAAGTAGCTCACAACTCATGCCTCTTTCTACTTCTATTGCTTCCAAGAGTTCAGGCCTCATCATTACAGGTTTGAATCAGCCCCTATAGCCAGTCTTCACCCTATCTCAAGCCTGTTATATACTCTTGCCAGAATGATCTTCTAGAAAACAATTTCAGCACTTCAATGTGTGTAATTGGTGCTCTTCTTGACTATTTCCCCAACTAGGCTGTGCCTCTTTTGAGGTCAGGGCAATATAATATAATATAATATAATATAATATAATATAAATATATTTTTTATCTCTTTACTACCAGCACATGATATGGAATTTTGCACATTGAAGATGCTTAATACAAGTGTCTAGAATAAATATATGAATTCCAAGGAAATAACAGTTTCCAATAATTAAATCCCAGTAGAGAAAATAAACATTTACATCTAGTTTCAGAATCTCATGGGAGTTGATAGAGGTCTAAGAAACTCCCATTTTCCAAGCTGTCAGTTTATTAAAATCTGAAGAAATATCTAAGAATCATCCAAAAAGTTATTGTGTCTTGAATGTTCACATCTAACTAATGTTTTCAACACACACACACACAGACACACACACACACACACACACACACACACACACAAACTTAGCTTAATAGAACTGTGCTCCTCAGAAAGCAATTACAGCATTTAATCCCAGCACACTACTTATTGGAGTTGTGGCCAGTGATGGGACCCGAATCTAAAGTTTAATAATTGTTATCTTCTTTCAATTCTGTCAGTATATTTCTGTGACTCTGTGGCTTGCTTAGTTTGGAGATAAGGCCAAAGGCCTAAGTGTAAGGCTATGAAGGAAGGTAAGACTTGGGACATAAGGCCTTCCACCAGCCTCATCCCATATAGGCCCTTCTGCAATTTACACTTCTGGTCTTCTGCCATTCTTGTCAGCGGAACATGAGAAAAGTGGCTGGATACTGATGGAGGTACTCTGTCAGTCATTCATGGAAAAAGTCTGCTCTAGGGGCGCCTAGGTGGCTCAGTTCATTAAGCGTCCAACTTCGGCTCAGGTCATGATCTCGCGGTTCATGAGTTTGAGCCCCACATTGGGCTCTGTGCTGACAGCTGTGAGCCTGGAGCCTTTTTCAGATTCTCTCTCCCTCTCTCTCTCTGCCCCTTCCCTACTCATGCTCTATCTCTCTGTTTCTCTCTCAAAAATAAACATTAAAAAGAAAGAGAAAAAAGAAAAAGTCTGTTCTATGCTAGGGGCTACACTAGGTTTTAGATATGTAGGGAGAAACAAAGCGGATATAGTCTTTGAGCTAACAGAACTCCTAGATTAGAGAAGGGGTAAAGGCAACAAGCAAATACTCATTTAGTTAGAAAGACAGTGTTTGATCCTATGGAGAAATACAGGCCAGGCAACGTGTGAGAGAATGCAGAGTGGGAGTGCGTGGAGGAAAGAGCACATGTTCAGACAGCATGGTCAGGGATGCCTTTCTGAGGAGGTAATGCTTTAGGCGGGACATTAAAGCTGCAAAGGAGTTGGAGGGGAAAATAAAAAGCACTCCAGGCTGAGGGAACAGCTTGTTTGTAAAGGCCTCAAGGCAGGAAAAGGCAGGGGATATGGAAGGCATGGAGAGAGAGGCTGGTGTAGCTGGAATATGATGAGCTTTTCCAGGTAAAGCTTCCTAGTGAGTCCATGTCCTCCGGGGCAGCGCTGCATGGCGCTGAGGTGGGTAGCTGACAGGAGCAGACTGTGGCAATAACACGCAGGCCCTAACAGGCCTGATAAAGAGATGGCAGTGTGGTAATTGAAAATTTTATAAAACCAAAGTGTTATATAAAAAGTTTGAGAAGACTTAATAAAACAGGTTGGACTTTCATCTTGGAATGTGAATGAAGAAATGCATTAGATGGCTTGTAAAGGTTCCTTCTATTTTGAGGACCCAGGGATTTTTATATATTTGGAATAGAGATCTTTAAAATGTTCTGGTATTGAAGCATTTTCTTCTGAAAAAAAATCCATATTCCCAGTATATTATACAAAAGGGATTTCATCTGAAATTGAAAAGAATTAACAGGGACTTTGGAGGGTTCTAATAGTAACTGAGGTAGCTAGAAACAGAATGCTAATGTGCTTGACCATGGGAAAACAACAGGAAGTCATCCTGACCAGAAACCTTCTGAGAAGATAAAACAATGCTCATCTTTAGGGCATTCCATAGACATTGGTGGGAGCCACAAATATTCATGATCAAGAGGCCAGGAAAGGGTGAGCTTTCCAATGTCAATGCTGCAACAGAAGCTATGCTGATGGACTACAGGGACAGTGGGGATGCCCTTAACTGGGAGTCTAAGGCTTACGTCCTCTGCGTCAAGGAGATGTCCTGGGCCCTTGGGGACAAGTCACAACAGCTGCAGGAGGGAAGCAGTAAGAAAGAAAGTGATAGCAGTGAGGAAGTAAAGAGCATTATGAGAAAAAAAGGAAGAAATAAGAATGTAGCAAAGCAGACTATTTAGAGCCATCTTGGCACAGCACCTTCCCCCTCTCCAAATTCAGTATCAAAAACGTTACTTAAAAAATGTTAAAAATTTTGGAACATGAAGAAAATTTCATTCATTTCTCTCATTTTGTCAGTAAAAATGTTTTGTGTGTGTGTGTTTATAACATAACACAATCCCTAAAGAATGAGAAGAACTAAGACCATAATTAATACATACGTATTTCCTGACATAACCCATAAAACTAGGTCGGTAGTAATTTAGGTAAGAATGTTTTAAATGCAAAATGATGCAAATTATCAGAATTAGGTCAATGCAGCTGGAAGGAGTTTCGTTTTCTTATGGTAAATCAGAAAGTTGATTTTGGCCATCAGAAAAGATAATTACATGATTCCCAAACTAAAATAAATCTAAATGTAAATTCATTTTATAGGAATAATTCCTTTACTTTCTTCTTTTCTTTTTCCTTCTCCCCAATTTACATAAATCAGTGGTGAAGATACTACAGTTTTGTTCTTTCTTTCTTAAAGATTTTTTTTAAGTTTATTTATTTATTTTTGGTGGGGGTAGGAGACAGAGAGAGAGAGAGAGAGAGAGAGAGAGAGAGAGAATCCCAAGCAGGCTCCACTGTCAGCACAGAGCCTGATGCAGGCTCAAACTCACAAACCGTGAGATTATGACCTGAGCCGAAATCAAGAGTCGCAGGCTCAACCAACTGAGCCACCCAGGTGCCCCTACAGTTTTTATTCTTAAATGATACACATCTCTTGATACGCAGAGTACTTATATATTTTTCTAGAATAAATACTGTGATAATTATAGTGATACGACTGCTATCGATTGATTAGAATTATGGCAGAGTCCTCAGATCCATAATCTAACAAAAGCACAGTACTATTACCTTGTATCAATGGGACCTAGGTCAGAAAAATTAACATTCAGAGAAAAACTGAGTAGGAGACCATTTCAGCAGATACTCCATCTGAAAGACTCCAGTTATTGAAATACTGAAGGTATTTTATTATGAGTCTGTACCACTGCACAAATGCCATGATGGTATTAAACAGAGTTCCAGCTATATTTAAGTCTATATCTAAAGAGAAATCCTACTGATAAAATCTGAGGAGTTCTTCTAAATCAAATGGCAAACAACCATCCATTTCCTCACAGAGGAATATTTTAGGTTTAGCTCTTTGATTCAGAATTGGAAATGATGCTAAAATAGGTTTGTGGAAAAATTAAATTATAAACTGTCATATATATTCCATCACACTTAATGTGAATGAGCAGAGTCTCTAGGATAAACTTGATTAACATAAAAAAGGGTAAAATCTTATTTCTGTTTCTAGAGAACAAATAAAAAAGATTTTTTAAAAATGCCCCCAAACTGTGCTCACACTCTCCAAATATCAGCACATGCTATTCCTGTGGCTATTGCTCAAGCAACTACTTTTATTAAAAAAAAAAAAGCTACTTCCTGTATCTCTCGTCCTGAAAACTCCTATTGAAAGTGAATTTTGATATCCAGGGATTCAGAATTGTCTGTTTAACCTGAAAGGCACGTTTATGCAATGTCTGAGTCCCGGAAGAGGCCAGTCACAAGGGAATTATCATGACCAAAAAAAACACCGAAATCAAAATGGCCGTTCACGTTTGGAGTACTTACCAGGTGCTGCCTATGCAAAGCACATGATGTGCATTTTATTGCTTCATTCTTAAAAGCACCTATATGTTGGTATTATCACTATTCCTCTCCACAGAAGAGGAAATGGAAACATATGGAGGTTAAGTAATGTGTCTGGCGTGTCATACATGTAAGGAAAGCCAGTTCACTTGACTCCTGAGCCCTTGCTCTTTATCACTGCACTACGTGATTTATCTACCACTTAAAGCAGAGCATCCGGCCCACAGAAAGAAAGTGACCCGAGGCCTCGGTACTCTAGGCCTTACAAAGGCTGAAGGTAGACAAAGACCTCCAGCCACTTTGTGGACTACAAAGACAGGCTGTGTGTGACAGCTAGGCTAGGATAAAGAATAAATTCTCTAGCTAGGCTAGAGAATAAATTCGATAGCACTAGGAGGACAGCAGGAAGAGTGGTTAAGAGCTCTCAGGCTCTGGTGTTGGTTGAATTAGGAGAAGTAAGAAGCCTCACTGGAGCATAGGAAGCACCACATTTTCCCATATTCAGGTCTCTGATACTGAATAGACATGTGAAAGGTTACAGGATCCTTGGCTAACCAACGCTACTGCTGCCAAGAGAGGGGAATGAGGTGGTCCTTGTCTTGCAGTCAGAAAGGAAACAGGCATTACTGACCGGGCCGACGAGGTTGGCTCTGTGACTTGGCGCTGTACACGGACGCCATGGGCACAGTTTTCCTGGCCCCCGGCTTGGGTCGAGAGGGGAATGTCAGGGGAGGTGTGGCTGATCTTCATGGAGGAGTCAGGGCAGGGGGTGGGAGGGTCTAAGAAGCCCTCACTGTTCTCCTGCTCATTGGTCTCTGTGTCCGTGTAGTTAAGAGGTTCCCGATTGTTGTCTTTGCTACCAGAGAGCAGGCCTCGTTCTCGCCACGGAACCCAGCAGAGTTTCCAAGACACGAAGAGAGACACACCAAAAAGCGCGAGGCCACAGGCAGTGACCACAAGGGTCAGCAGGCTCACTGAGATATCTGCAAAGAAGCAAAGATCAAAGGTCAGTGTGATTGCTCGTCCTGTGCCCATCCACTGCACAGTGCAGGCAGAATGACCCTTCTGTCCAGTCATCCCTCAGGAGCTGGCTGCAGGAGACAGGCCAGGGATGCTGCCAGGTCACCTGACTCTGGCACAGGGATGGTGAGACTCAGACATAGCACAGAGAAGATGATGTGCAGGCCATGATTTAAAACCATGAATAGTCTGCTCTAGCAAGAGACAGGGTATATTTGGGGGGGACTAGGAATGCCCTCCAAGTCAACTGAGACACTACACCACAGCAATACAAATCAATGAGGTTTGGGAGCAGGGCAGTTTCAACTGTCCTTAGAACTTACTCGATCATTTCAGAGAGCTGTATAATAAAATTTGGGACTTGTTTAAGTAACAACTTTCTAAAACAAGAGAAACTAGAGGGCTTTCTTTCTATTTCTGACATTGACTTTTAAGGGCTCTCAGCAAAATGAAGCTCAAGTCCTCTGAAGCCTCAAGATGCCCCCACCCAGTGGCCAGGTACCTAGGACCCAAGTGCTGACCATCATAATTTGGGTTTCCCCAGTAGCAGACCCTGAGATAAGTATTCAAGGGCAGGTGGCTTATTTAGAAGGTGAAGAAAACACTGGTAGGAGAGTAGGGAAGTGAGCCAGGGAAGGCAGCCAGCAAAGGGGGCTTTACCAAGCCAGTTACTCAAGGGGCAAGGGACTGGGCTATTTATAATGTCAGCTCCTTTCAGTCATGGATTGGAAGGCAGCTCTCAAGGGGCATTTCCGACCTGCAGCACGAGTGGCAAGGTAAGTTTCAGCAGCCAGAAAAATCCCACATTCAAATAAATGCAGGGGCTGGACTTTGGAGGTCAGCAGGCATGCAGTGAAGTGGTAACAGTGAGCGGATATGGCAAGGCAACCACAGCATCTGCTGCCCGGACCGTACGGCCTCAGCTAGGGTCCATGGCAGTGCAGTGGCTGTGCCCCTAGTTCTCAGAACAAAGCCCAACCCCCTCCAAGTCTTCCACCCCACGCTACAATAAACCCAGGGAGGCTAAGGCATCAACCTGAACTCATTCCTGGCACTGCGGTGGCTGTAAGCCCTACTTTAAAGGACACTCCCACCTGTCCTTACTGCGCTCCATGAAACTCAGGAGCTCCAAGGATTCTCCCAGGCTTTGCCTTTACTGTCCATCATTAATATTTGTATTGCTTCAGCCAAAGTTTTCTGAATGTCCATTATATGCCAGGTACTGTGCTACCTTTTAGAGAGAGTACAATGGGGAACATGAAAGACACATTCCATACCTTCTTCATAGACTCATATTCTCATGAAGGAGAAAATTAGGAATAAGTTAATTTTTACAATATCAATTATCCACAGCATGCCAACAATCCATGACATGAAAGAACTAGTATTTCTGCTGAGGCATGCATGTGAGTCCCTACTGCAGGTCACTTACCTACTGAGTCATGCTGACCACCCACCATCCGGGTGCTTTTCAACATGACTCTGAAGGTACTTGATCATTCTTATGAAATGATAAAGCAGTTTCCTCATGAAAAATTGCTCTTGAGAGAATGCCAACTGCCAGGGCTGGTGATGGATCTAATGTATCTCCTCTATGCCTCTTCATCAATCTCTGTCTTTTCAGTGAAATAATATTCTGTCTCGGCTCGACAACACTGGGGCTCCAGTTTCACATGGGTAAGTGAGCTCAAATCTGCCACCTTTCTCTCCTCAAGTCCCACTGAAAGGGGATTAGCAAACTATACAACAATGGAAAACAAGGATGGGTTCTATCCTTCCATCAGTGAACCAGTAACATTGAGGAGTTTCTGGAATTGTTTTAAAGGAAAAGCCAATTAGTACTGAACATTTAACACAAGCAAATGAAGGGACACTAAGGAAACAATGAAAATTAAAATTCCCAGGTGCAGAGAAACAAGGACAAGGATGAGGACAGGGAGTAGAGATAGTGGGGGCAGAGTAAGGGGCACCAGAAATCACACCTCATGGAAGTCCATCATGAGGTAGAAACAGAGAGTGGTCTGGCCACAGCCTCCACTGTGTTCCATCAGCTCACACGGGAGTGTGGGAAATGCATCTCTGCAAACTTTTAGAATAGCTGGTAGTGCTTGGGACACAGAAAGGAGGAGACCCTATCCCCATTAATCAGGCTGCCACAGCAAACATCAACTCCCATCTTGTCCAATAAAATCCAAAAACAAAACAGGCTCCAAACCACAGTGAAATCCCTTAATACATTCTGTAATCCAAATGGAGGCAAAACTCCTATGTCCTATTAATCACTGCAGCACTGTCCTAACACAGATACTGCTAGAAGACACCAGCAAAGGCTGGGGTTGGGGCACACTGCGAAGCAGCAGGGTTTAGGAGTATAATGTGATAATTATATTGTTATTCACCAAATATTTGCTCTCCCACACCACAGCGCCCCATGCCAAGGGAGGAGCCTAAATCCCAATCCCCTGATGTTGGTTTTGTCCATGTGACTTGCCCTAGTCAATAAAATCCGAGTAGATATGCGCCATGCCACCTCTGACCAGAAGACTCTTGGCTCCCACCTTCTGCCATGAGAAGAAATCTTAAAGTCCAGTCTTCCAACTTAGGTGCTATCAAGGTAAGACCTGTGGCAAAGGCCCGAAGTTCAGAATGAGAACCGAGCTTAAACCTTACCCACAGACTGGGGCAGAGCTGCAGCTGATCCACAAACCCATGAGCATACCCTAAATAGCTGATGTTTTAAGTTACTAACATTTTGAAGGGGTTGGTTACCATGGCGAAAACAGTTGACTCATACACATGACCATATAATTTATTGTCCTAAGCTGGGACACCTTTAAGAGAGAGAAGGGGTGATATTAATAATCACTTGGGACAAGAGACTTCACCCAGTACCCAGGGCAAATGGTCACTCTGGACTTAAGCTCTGAACTCAACACCTTGGTACAGCATAACCTCTCAGGGTTAACATGGCATAGACAACACGCTATATAAATGAATTTAAAGTCTGTGCCCACTTTTGCTAGTTACCACAGGGCCCTGACCCAACTCAAGAATGACCCCAGCTTGTTAGTTGACTCCCAGCTCATGCATCCAAAAAACAGCTTGCTCACCAGTCTAGTCACGAGGGATCCATGAGAGCAGGAATCCTGTCCATCTCAGCATTGAATGCCAAGCAACTAAAAGAACACTTGACACATTGTAGGCATTCAGTAAATGCCTGATGACGCCCACCTGAAGAATCCTATAGCCATCTGCTACATTTATCATGTATTATGGTTGTGGCCTGAAAACTCTAGGAGGTGCTAGTCACATTCATAATCATTATAGGTTTTTGTGCATATAGGTATTAAAGAGAATTTCTGGCAAATGGCAGAAGTGATTTCTTCTTATTCACACAAAGGTGTCATGTGGGTTAGCAATGGGCCAGGGAATGCCTTCCAGGAGAAACCAACGGTGACCTACACAGACACACCAACCATTAAGCACAATCATCTGGGATTCTGTTTTTAAACAATTCAGGGTACCCTCTGGACACTTCTCTCTCTCTCTCTCTCTCTCTCTCTCTCTCTCTCTCTCTCTTTCTTTTTTTCAGAAAGAAGTGTTAGAAAACTGCTGTTGAATCACTATGACCATAGATACTACCCACCTCAGACCCACGACCTTATGAAAGGGAGAAGGAGAATCAGCTTAGAATCACATAACAGCCTTACTTAGAAGAGATTTCTTAAGTTAGGTGGTAGGTACATGGCCATTTGTTTTATGATTGATCCTGAAACCATATGTATTCACTATATATACTCTTTGGCATTTACGGCATATTTCATAACAAAAACTGAAAAAATAGTACCATCAAAAAATAATTATCCTAAAGATAAATTTTCTAAAAAAATGGGAAAGTATAATTAGTCCTTCTGTCCAAGAGCCAAGAGAATAACCAGATGGTGATTCAGGGATGAAAGGAGGCAAATGGCAACCCAGTTCTGATCCAGATCCCTGGAGGTATTGCTGCTTGGGGGTGACTGTGCACAAAACTGTTTCCAGACCTGCCATAGAGTACATTCTTCTGGGAAGATGTGGCCTAGAAGACCCTGCAATGAGGTCTGACCATCAGAACTCTCTTCTACCTGGTATTAGATGCAGCCATTGGACATGATGTAGTGTAGCAATATGCTTCATCTTGCAGACAGATACTAGACATCATGACATCCCTACCCCCAGCTGTACACCTAGAATTCTAAGGGATCCATGCAAGCCTAAAGACTTGTTTTGGAATGGCAAATGTTACTGTCCAATGAATGAAAGGCTTGAGTGTCCATATACCACATACGGGCAGATGAACAGTAGTTGTCCCCCTAAACTGTGAAGGGCCAGGAAGAACACATAAACCGACAACCAAAGAAAAATCATGGGACAAATCAGCAGCTCAAAAGAGGTTAACCAAGCTGAGCCATCAGAATAAATTGGTCCTTGACATTAAATAAATTAATGCAAGAGACAAATTAATTCCTATACTCAGTGAAATTTATAAAATAGTGATGAAAACTGAGAGGTATGGCTAAAGTAGTGATCAGAATCAGACGGGCTTGAGATCCCAGCTTATCTAAGAAAAGGAGATTGTAGTCCTACAATTCTATAGCTAACCAGACTATCACAAGAGGGAAAGAGGCATTTTCAAATAGACGATGACTCAAAATACACCATTTACATACCTTCGCCTGCATAAAACCTAAGGAAATTCTTCAAACAAACAAATAAAAATGTATGTCAGAATGGAGAACTCAAGAAAGGAAGAACATATTATATAAGGTATATACTTACAAACTATGTATCATAAGAATTAGTGATAAAGAAAACAGCACAAAGTGTATTAAGTCTAAATAATTACTGTTTATGAGGTTATGAAGTTTAATGTAACAGTTATGAAAAAAACACTTAAAAGAACAAAGCAATGATGCTATACACACCCTCAAATTTCAACAATTCCAACAAAACATGGGAAGCAGAAGAAGGAAGGAAGTAAACACAAAAAGGAAGGAAGTAAACACAAATTAAATGTTCTATATTGTTGGCATGTGGAGACTATAGATACTTCAACTTGATGTTGATAAAGAAATACAGGTGTAAATACATATATAAAATATTTAAGGGGGATTCTGATTCATAACCGTACATCTGCATATTTATATTAATATCCTCTCCTTCCTGAGACTTCCATTAAGTGATAGGCAGTAAATAAAAAATAGAAACCTACGGTCATAAAGAATATAGCACAAAACAATCAACAAACTAAAAACTTTTTCTCAAAGACCATATGTGGATAGTGATGTGATAGAAGATGCAGGAGGCGATACACCTAAAGGGTAGGCAACCTGACCTACTTAACTCAGCCTCAGGACACAGACATTTCCAGCATGGTGCCAGCTAAGACTGAGATACACAACAAAAATATGAGCATGGATTAAAAACCTTCACCAAAATATTGTCCAGTCTGTCTAGGGAGAAACCAAGGCAATTAGTATGAGAATTAGTGCCCAAGAGCAAAATCCTCCATGTTCTTACAAAAAATGTAACCCCTTATATTCCCGTAAAGTAAATTTTGCCTGTTAAAATATCACTCATAGATACAGAGTCTCATAGTTAGCTTTTCTACTGACTCATTATTAAATATGATTAAGCTGCAAACAATCACCAGCCATGTAAGGACATCTTACAGCAACCAATCAATGTACAAAAGTAACAAATAAATAAATAAATAAAAAAGCGAGAGCCTCCCAGAGAAAACAGATAAGTCAGTGAGGAAATAAGAATTTTTCATTTTCATTCACGGGACATTTCCAGAAAGTATTTGATCCATTAAACCAGAGTAGACGCTTAGTAAATTGAATGAAGAATAAGACAATGTTCTTAGAAATAAAATAACTTGATTGCTGAAACAAATAAAACATTTAATAGCGGGCAGAGAGTTTCTGATTCAGTAGGTCTGCCTAACAAGTTCCCAAGTGCTGCTGCCATTGCTGGTTTGCGATACACTTAGAGAACTACTTGGACTGTTGTTGAACTTCAATGAATTAACCAACTAATGCGTATAAAGTGCAGAAAGGGATGAAGAGAAGACACACCTCCTCCTGTTCTCAAGAAGCTTAGATTATGGCTAGGGAGACAAACTGCACACTGCATATTCGGGAACCATAAGCAACAAAGTAGAGAATCTGATACCTATGGAAATTCTAAGAGTAGATGATAAGTAGACTACTGACCACTCAGTCAGACACTCTGGAGAAAATTTATATATGTGTGTGTGTGTGTGTGTGTGTGTGTGTGTGTATAGGAGCTATTGCCCACAGGATCACCCTTGCCTAACTAGTAATGGGAACTGAGAGAGAAATATTTTTGATTTTTGTCTCCCGGATGGACGATTCTTATAATTCTTAAGGCTTCTGAGAAAACTGTAGATGAACAAGAAATAGCTGCTTGTCCTTGTGACCAACTCAAAAGCTGATCCTTGCACTTATTTTCCCTTATTTCCTACCTCATTCTTCTGTTTCTCATACCTTCTCTCTGGGATCATATTCCCAATAAGCTACCTGTACACAATCCTTTTTTTCAGCGTGATACTGTGATTTATAACAAAAATATATTTCTTGGAAAAAGTTTAATCAAGGGTAAAGTCAAGGAACATCTACCTGAATGTGGAACAAGCAAAGACACAGGAAATTTAAGTGAAAGATATAAGGTATAGGGTATGCATCCAGGAGGTCTAATATCTATGTTTCCTGGAAAGTGAAGACAGAGAAAATGAAGGTAAAAATCACCAAAGAAATAAAATCTTAATTCCCTAAAATTGAAGGACAAGTTATAGAAGTCCACTGAGCACCTACAATGAAATAACCCTATCTTAGACACATTATTGTGAAATTCCAAAACACAAAAATTAGAAGAAAATCACAAAAGTTTGAGAGACACAAATAATATGAACATAAAGATATTAGAAACACATTGGTATTGGAGTTCTCATAAAAAACACTAGATAATGGACTAATGCCTATAAACTTCTAAGGAAATCTTATGCTCAAGTTGGATTTCTATACCCAATAATACTATCAATGCAGTATGAGGGCCAAAAATGTCAGCAAGATTACCTTCCAGGCATCTATCATAGGAAGTTACTTGAGGATGAATGTATGAGATTACAACAGGAGAGAATACATAGTCTATAGAAAAGTTGCACTCCACTCAGAAGACCAGTAAAGTCCCTGTGTGAGGGGTGAGTGGCGGGCCTAGAGAGGAGCCAGTCCACCCTGGAGCAGGAAGACTGGGCTCTAGGAAGGAGGTCTCCTCAGACAAAGAGGACTTGAAAACAAATACATGACATTATGTAGTGTTTAGCTTCTAATGACATCACCATTTGTCTTCAAATACTGTAAAAGGGAGAAAGAACGATTAGTAATTCCTGCAGAAAAACTGGGGAAAGGAAAAATAATCACAATATACCTTTCGGTTCTATACTAAATAATATTTTATATTCATAATATCATAAACACTGTTGATTTTCAATGCTCAGAATCAAGCAATAAAGTATGGAAGACATAAATACAGTTGTAGAACTGAATGCAAATTCAGCTTGGACAATTTAAACTTAACAGAAAAGATGTCAGAAATTAAGAGGTAGAAAGAGAAAAGAAGCTAACAGCAATACTGAAGGTTGCCTTCCAAAATGAAGTAAACAAGACATACTGTCTAAAATGGATAGACAATCTGTATATATTGATATTTTCATGCTAACAGCATTGATTTTCACATTAGAAACCATACAGAGATACAGCAAGCCATTTCTATTAGGATGAAATTAGAAGGGACTTTCACTTCTTTTTAAAAAAATTTTTTTTAATGTTTATTTTTGAGAGGGGGGGAGAGAGAGAGAGAGAGAGAGAGAGAGAGAGAACACGTGTGTGAATAGGGGAGGGGCATAGAGAGAGGGAGACACAGAATCCGAAGCAAGCTCCAGGTTCTGAGTGGTCAGCACAGAGCCTGATGCCGGGCTCAAACCCACGAACTGTGAGATCATGACCTGAGCTGAAGTCAGACATTCAACCGAATGAGCCACTCAGGCACCCCAGGGACTTTCACTTCTACATTAATTTTTTACAATGAACAAATTTTATTGAGAAGAAAAAAATTTCTTAAGCTACTATAGTATATAAAGTATATATGCCTTAGTACATTCTGGCAACCTTGGGTCTGTAATCCCAAAGCACTTATGAAAACAGTTCTTATTTAATCCTGCTCCTTGGTTTATAAGGAACAAATGAATGAAAATCATGATAATCTTCATAATAATGATCATCTCAGTTCCTTAGCACAGTTTTCCTTCTAAGTCAAACCTATAAAAGACATCCATCCTGTCTACTCATCTTTGTTGGGACTTCTATATTCATGAAAATAATATCAGGGTACTGACATAGGTTATCAACTTTTTACTTTACTAATACTGATGTTAAAAGGTAACTCTTTTATTATCATGGTCACTCCATACAAGGAGAGAAAGAGAGAAAGAGAGAAAGAGAGAAAGAAAGAAAGAAAGAAAGAAAGAAAGAAGGAAAGAAGAGAGAGAAAGGAAGGAAGGAAGGAAGGAAGGAAAGAAAGAAAGAAAGAAAGAAAGAAAGAAAGAAAGAAAGAAAGAAAGAAAAAGAAAGAAAGAGGAAGCAACAGAGGGAGGAAGAGAGAGGGAGGGAGAGAAAGAGGAAGAGAGAGGAAGAGAGAGGAAGAGAGAGGAGGGAAGGAGAGAGAGAGAGAAAGAAAAGAAAAGAAAGAGAGAGAGAGAGAAAGAAAGAAAGAAAGAAAGAAAGAAAGAAAGAAAAAGAAAGAAATTTTAACACCCCAAAACAAATGAAATTCCCTTAAAATACTATATTGAACTTTATGAATATAACCATTCCACTATTCTTATTTTGCCAGCTTGCTTCTGATCTGTGAGAACCTTGTAAAGGATACACAAGACACCAGAAATCGAGAACCACCTAATCTCTCACATGTCAGTCTGGCCCCATCACTACTTCTTACAACAACAAACACAGCTCAGGGCAAAACTGGGAAAGGGATGACATTTCTGATACCCACCCCAGCCTTCCTATTCTGAGTTCTCCTCTTTCAACTGTCCTCCCAACCTCATGTGGTCCCAGAGGACTGGAGTTTTCAAAGAGATTATGTTGGAACCTAAAGATTCAGTGTCTGTGTCTAGTCCTCTCACCACCAGAGGAAACTGACAATGACGACACAGCAGAGCCAGTTGAGGCTCAGGATGAACGAAATGTGGTATTTCCAGGACAGGCAAAGGAAGCTGGGAATCACGACGGAGGAGGGAAGCAAAAAAGATCAGAACCAGAAAAATGGTTCTGAGCACTGTGACTGAGATGTGGTAGAGCATTAAAAAGAAGAGGAGACTCATGGTCAGAAGCTCAGATGATAGGGACTGGCTTGAAAGACTAGAGCAAAATGAAGTAAGGCGAGGGGCTCAGGCTCCCTGATATGTTGTTCATTTACACACAACTTACCTTTTGGCAAAAGGATTAGAGGCGGCTCAAAGAACATGCACAGCACAGTAAGATAAAATATACTTTGTGAGGAAATCAGAACCAAAGAAAAATACAAGTAAAATGAAAATGAAGTCAGGGGTAAGGTACAAAGTCAAAAAACATGCATGAGGTTGTGTAAAGTTGCCAGAAGTGGCTACAGAATTGGCTCCCAATATCCCACTTGCCAGGGAAAAGAATGAAACATAACTAATTACTAATTACGTGATTCAGCATCCAAAACACTATACAATTAAAAAATATTTGAGACATGGGAAATTTGAAATAGAAATGTAATGATATTAGAGATTAATGTTAATTATTTTCCAGATATAATAATTATATTGTGGTTATGTTATGTAGATACATATGAAAACATTCAAATGACATGATATCTGGAATTTGCTTCTAATTATAGATGAAACAAGACTGACCACAGGTTAATAGTTATTGAAACTGAGTAATAAGCACATGCAGTTTCTTATGTTATTCTCTCTACTTCTGACAATCTCTTTAAAAATTTTTTTATGTTTTATTTATTTTTGAGAGAGACAGACAGAGAGACAGTGTGAGCAGGGGAGGGTCAGAGAGAGAGGGAGACACAGAATCTGAAGACAGGCTCCAGGCTCTGAGCTAGCTGTCAGCACAGAGACCGACGCGGGGCCCGAACCCACAAACTGCAAGATCATGACATGAGCTGAAGTCGGATGCTTAACTGACTGAGCCACCCAGGCACCCCTACTTCTGACAATCTCTTAATGACAAATAAAAAACAAAACACGTTTTGGTCCGGGAAAATGTTGATCTGTGACTCTAATATTAGACTTTCTTATTTAATAAGTCTTGGGTGAGGACCCTTATTTTAAGGAGATTAAAAATCTCCATTTTTAACGAGCACCTCAGATTTCAGATTAACCTGATCCAGATGGTATACAGCTAATACTGAGTAAACCTGATCAAGTATATATGTATAGTCTATATACATATAGAACACACACACACACACACACACACAGTGGTTCAGAACACAAGATGCTTTCCTAATACTAAAACAATTGTGTCTTGAGGGCCTAATAAAGATAACACTGGGAAATTTAGTTAGACAGTCAGGCCATAGAGAACTTGAGGCTATCACATGGTGCCTTGAAGGGAAAGCAATAATGTAATTAGATGGAGGAAACAGGCAAGACCAAAGAGTTCTAGGGATGAGCATTCAGGTGTTTCAGGGAACTGAACCAATGTGGAAACCCTATATTACAAGAAACCTTAGGGATCATCCACAACGGTCCATGGCAGGATTCCCTCATCAACAATCCCTTCCATGTGACCATGAGGCCTTCATTTGAATACTTTATTTCCTGGGTTTTTTTAACTTAATACAATGAACATGTATTACTCTACAGTTTAAAAAGATACTAATACTACTACTACTACTACTAATAATAAAATTGTGTTCAAAAATCATAGCATTCTGGAGTTGTCCATGAAGGGGAACCTAGCCCCATAAACAGCTTGATAGCCCAGAGGGCATCTTCTGAAGGGTGACCTTAAGGCATACTGGATAAGAAGCATATAATAGACTTTAGGCTAAATTAGCTGTTTTGGTGTTTAAGTGATTGCACTTAAGTTGTCTGGAAAACGCAATCTTGCAGACCTTTCTCTTTAATTATACTGCAGGCACCATAGTACAGTAGTTAGGAGCAGGCGTTCTAGAATCACACAGTCAAGGACTGCAGTTCAACGTCGGTGGTGTAACCTTAGTTAAATTCCTCTCTATCTTGTTTCTCATTGTTACCTTGGGATAATAACAGTATTTACCTCTTGGGGTTGTAATGAGTGCTTAGAGAGGTTCTGGCGCTCAATAAGTAACTGTTTTTTGTTTCTTCAGGAGGTATCTCAGGATTTAACCACTCCATATCCACACTTAGTCTTACACCAAGAAGTGGTCAACTTGGGTTAATAAACTGTGAGACCTCTTGTAGCTTGATGAATCGGGCTAGCAACAAGCAAATATCAGGTGCCTAATAGTTGCTTATTGAGCTGAATTACTGAGGACAAGAGAAGGAGCTCCTATTGGGCACCTGGTATTTGCTAAGGAATAAACAAGGGGTACAAAATATAACAAACTCGTCCTTGCCCTCAAGGAACCACTAGTCAAGAGAATTTCCACAATGCGATTCATAATTCAGAGTGCTACTGAAGCCCAGAAGTGGGGATACATAACCCAATCTGGGTTTCAGAAAAAGCTTACCATAAAAGAAGAGTGAGCCAAGTCCTACTTATAACAACTTTTCTCTCTCTCTCTCTCTCTCTCTCTCTCTCTCTCTCTTTAAGTGTATTTTTATTTATTTTGAGAGACAGAAGGAGAGAGAGAGTGAGTATGCGCTTGTAGGGGAGGGGCCGAGAGAGGACAGAGAGAATCTCAAGCAGGATCCAGGCTGTCAGCAAAGAGCCTGATGTAGGGCTCAATCTCACAAACCATGTGATCATGACCTGAGTGGAAATCAAGAGTCGAATGCTTAACCAATTGAGCCACCCAGGCACTCCATCACCACTTCTCTTTTACAAAGACCTAACTCAGGTCATTTGCCATGTGGTCAAAAGACTTCACCAGAAGAAAGGCCAGGGCTTCTGTGTATGGTCACCCATGTTGCATTGGGCACAACTGCTCAACTGTACATGGAGGGCTCAGGAAAGAACTGGAATGTTCCAAGGGCTCCAGGACGAGCTTTGCCACCATTTACATTTTGTGACCTTGGGCAAGCCACTGCCTCTCTATGGTCTTCCTCATCTGTCATATAGGTCCTGGGCATGGCTCTCACATTCTGTGGTTCTTGTGAAAGTGCCAAATGACTTTGAGTTCACAGGAATGTCTGTATCTAGAGCTAAAGCCTTTATAGTAATTCCCATTAGTGACCACAAGCCAATGGGTGCTATCCAACTGGAGGCTACAGTTTAGGGCCATTCCTGCTTTTCATTCTTGCAGCAGACAGGAGGTTCCCTGAGCACTAGCTCATGGTGCAAATTGCAAGGATTAAGGAGCATTAACTTGGGCCTGCAGGGGCCATACCATTATTAAGGTACTGAGCCAGATAAACAAAGCACTTCACTGCCTTAACTCTAAGAAGCCTGTGGACTAGTAAAATGAATTAGAACACAGAAATTGGCATCAATTGCTTTTTCCTGTGATTGACATAAAAGGTGGACCATATTTTAGTAGGACTGTCTCTGTCCCTCAGATCTTTTCCTCAGAAGGCTGCCCAAATGATTCTGTCTGTGTTAACTAAACAGCTAGCCTAAAATTAGCATCGAGAGAACACTTTCTGCTGCACCTTCTATTTGCAAAGTGCAGCCTCATCAGTGTGACCAGCTCCTCTTCACACTGGCATCACCCCACCCCTGTGCCAGCCAGATGGGGCAGGGGCTGCTGAAACTACACACTGGCTGTAGCCGCAAACATCAAGAGCTGGGGTGGTTTTTTGGTTTTTGTTTTAAGTTTATTCATTTATTTTGAGAGAGAGAGAGAGAGAGAGCAAGTGCACATGCACACGAACACAAGCTGGGGGAGGGGCAGCGAGAGAGAGGGAGACAGAAAATCCTAAGCAGTCGCGGCACAGGCAGCACAGAACCCAACTCGGGGCTTGAACTCACGAACTGTGAGATCACGACCTGAGCCAAAACCAAGAGTGAGACACTCAAGCAACTGAGCCATCCAGGTGCCCCAAGAGCTGGATTTTAACTCTTGTATCCCTGACCTTCCAATCCTGTTGTACCTGAGCCCCTGCTGTCCGCACAATAGGAAGCCTCAGGGTTTATCACCAGGTTTGCTACTGAGTTTCCAGCCTCTTTTTGTTCTCTACAGAAATTATTTAATTGGAAACAGTGGAAGTGTTTGCAGATCTACAATGCTCTTCATATTATGGGATTCTGGCCTATGCAGAGTAAATGGAGATACTTAGATATACTAAGATTCTTACAAAATCATAGAAAATCTGATGTGTAAGGTTTTAGACAATGGGAACTTTTTGCCTGGAAAGAACACCATGAAATGAAACTCAAGAACAAGGGGGGACTGGGCATAAGCCAAAGAGGTCAGCAACCCACCAGGTGTGTCTGTGGAAAATGGGAGGCCCCGCCTGTCCAGCAGCAGAGGAGGACAGGGGTCAGCAGTTAGAGACCTGTTGTCCACTTCTTTCACCTCCCATGAGACTCTGAGCTGCCTGCAACTTCTCTTGGGCCATATCTTTGCTTCTATAATGGGATGAGGGGTTGAAATTCCTCCTTGTCTGGCTCTTTTGAAAGTTCGGTGCATTTGCATATGTATATAAGCTCCCCATGTGCTTTCATAGTGTTGTTTGAGATTCTTCTTAAGCCTGGAATTGCTGCTTTGACCCATGATTCACTCTTCCCACAGGACCCCATAAGCCTCATCAGTCCCAGTCGTTTCCTAGGCCAGAGCTGATCTTGCTTTGTTCCAGTTAGTGTTTAAATCTCTTATCTACCCTGTGGAACAAGATCAAAAAAGTTGCTGATAACCACCTTTGTGAACCGGTATTTAGAAAAATCTCATAAAGCAATGTGTAACGTGAGGGTGGGAATGCTTCTTCCCATTCCTGGCTCCAGTGAGGACTGACTTTTCCCTACCTGCTCCCGGCCACCTTCCCACCTCTTACGTCTGCATTCAGAGGTGACATGGGTTGCTCGATTAGGAAGCATCTTTCATTTACCACCCCAAATCCCTTTCCTTTCCTCTCTGCCTCTTTCTGGGACATGGAGGCTGACCCATATGGACTATATCCAAGGGCTCCCTTGCCTTCAGCTTCTGTTGAGGTCAGCCAATAAGAGGCCTTTAATGGGAAACTAGAGGGTGGGAAGAGAATGAAGTTACAGTGTTTATTTCTCCAGCTTTCTTCCTGCTAGGTTACCATGTTGTGTGTGTCCCTCTACTGAGAGCCACAGCCCATTTTCTGGGTTCTTTCAGGCCTATGGGTGCCGAGGGTGCCCTACTATTTCCAGCCCTGGAGTACTGTACTATCCCTTGCTCGCCTTCCTGCATCCTGACCATGCCTTTGTAAAATGCCCCTTATTAAGCCCTCCTCAAATTACCTATTTTGACCACGGTGGCATGGTCTACTGGGACCCAGACTTCTATGCTATGGAACGAGCTGTTTTCTATTCTGGGCCCTACCTCTTGTCACCTGAGTAACCTCAGGGAACCTGAACTCATATTTGAGCCTGAGTTTCCTAATATATAAAATCAGATGCAGTAAGATGGAAGGGCCCTTCCAGATCTCATATTCTTGAAGTGAGAGAAATTTTATATCTAAAGTATCTTCTACAACTTATCATGATGTCTGGCACACAGGAGGCACTCAATGTTTGATGAATGATAAAATTCTAAGCTGTGTACATTTCCATTTTTATATCCACTAAAAAATGTGCTTCAGGAAAAGAAACTGCCAAAGAAGTCGTGTGTTTAAGTATATATAGAGTGAGTTAAGATTACCTTTTCATCGTGATTGAAAATGATACAATATTTCATGCTTCCCTGAATATGTAAGACTCCACAGAGGCAGGGCAGTGCAGGGGAAGGGGTGTGGGCTCTGAAGACAGGCATTATTCATTAAATCAACTTCACAACACACTGTATTGAGCTGCCTTTATGAAAATATTATGTAATTAGGGGTAGAGTGACGTACTCAGAGTATGTCAAAGAAGCTACATTTTCAGGAGACACTCTTACAGCCAGATAGTCTTGCTTTCAGGGTGACACTAACCCTAGAACTACGTCTCCTAAGAAACACTTCCAAGCCACAGGCTGCTTAAAGTCAGAACAGAGAGTGGACTCCTGGCTCCAACTCTTCCCTATTTTTTTTCTTCTGTTTGGCTTGAACCCTGGTCCATGGCTAAAAACACAGCCTCCCTTCCAACCCGAAACCTCTTTCTAGATTGGACGTTCAATACCTGAAACCCTAATGTACCCCCAGGTCATGGATCTGCCTGTGCAAACACAATCAGGCTTAAACTATTGGCAACTTGATTAAAAGCATGGGCCCGCATGTCTTTGTATTTAACTGCTAATTTTCTACAAATTATACATTTTTAGTCACTTTCCTTTCAGTAAAGATTTCATGCTGCTGAAATGAAGATTGTTTCTTCTAAATCGCTCACTTTCATTAGTAGTTATGCACAGAAACTGGCATCTGTTCGACATCAGAATGATAAATAATACTGGTATATGACCCAAAAATGTAGTAATTGTTCTAAAAAGCACTGACTCTAAAGAAAAAAAGTACTTTAGATTTCAATACAAATTACTCCTAACTCTAACTGGAAGATACAAGGAATACCAACTCTTCTCAAAAGCGAGCTCCTAAGGCCTGCCTCTCCTTGAGTTAGGGAAATTCTGCTTAAGGCAGTAGACAGAACTATAGCCATAAGCAGGCGCTGATGTTGTCTCCTAAGACATTTCTTCAGTCCTCATTTCTTTTCAAATTGGGTAGGTTTTTTTCCCCCACTTTTTTTTGTGATAAAATTCTGCCTAACAGAAAATTTAGCATTTTAACCATTTTTTAACAGAAAATGTAAGATTTTAACCATTTTTTAAAGTTTGTTTATTTATTTTGAGAGAGACAGAGAGAGTGCAAGCAGGGGAGGGGCAGAGAGAGAGGAGAGAGAGAATCCCAAGCAGGCTCCGCACTGTCAGCGCAGAGCCTGATGTGGGGCTTGAACCCACAAAACCATGAGATCATGACCTGAGCCAAAATCAAGAGTCAGATGCTCAACCGACTGAGCCTTCCAGGCGCCCCTTAACCATTTTGAAGTGTACAGTTCAGTGGCATTAAGCACATTCACGTTGTTCAGACAACTCCACTGTTCATCTCCGAAACCTGTCATCATCCCACACTAAAATTCTGTACCCATTAAACAACTCCCCCCCCATTCACTTCTCCACCCTTCCCCCAGCCCCAGGCAACCACTGTTCTATCTTCTATCTCTATGATAAACCAAAAAGTTTGCTTCATTTTAATGACAGATGATCACTACGCAGGCTCTTCACCTCCCAAAAGTTCAGAGAGATGAACCAAAGACAATGCCAGTTAGAGAGCACAAGCAGGCTGCTACACGAATGCTGAGTAAACGGGAGATGATGCTTTGGAGACTTAAGTGGGAAAGGGGGCCGCAAACAGGTGTTTTACTAACATTCTCCAGGTTCTCCGACCCCAGGTGGAATGTGCTTTCCTGCGGCTGCGGAGAACTTCTCCTGCTTTTCTGGCATTCACCGGCATCCTGTATCACTAGCAGTCCAAGCAGCACTGCCATGAAACACTCTGTACAAACTAGGCTTGAGAGAGGAAAAGTGTTTTCCTAAAGACCAAAACTGTGAGTGCCAGAGACAGGAGTAATGAGGACTCCAGACAACAAACAGGAAGGGCAGGGTTCTCACACATTAAAGGGCAGAAGAGACTGAGGCTGAATCACTAGTGGTAGATCAGGCAGGGGCCCTAAAGGACAGAGCAGAGATTAGCAGCCAACCAAGGCAAGGAAAACAGGAGCAGCCCTGGAAGGGAGAGATAACGAGAGCAGCAAGTATGCATCAGAGGGATGACAGAGTGGCTCATTTTAAGTGGGATATTATTACCTACCATATTCCCCAGGGGAGCCCCAGAGGAAACCATGAGAAGTGTGAGGACAGAGGTACTTCCTATCCCGTAGTAGGTAAAGGATGATGGTCCAGCAGGCCTAGGTATAAAATGGTAAAGTCGCTTCACGGAGGCCCACGAGTGGGTGATTTCAGGGAGATATTTAAGTTAATAATCAATTAAAGGGAAATAAGAATTATTGAAATGATCAGAAGGGATAAGACATTATCATAAAAATACAAGAATGACTATGCAAGAAGCATTTTGATGAAGAGTTAGATTTCAGATAAATTCATGTAACTCCACAGCTTTACTAAATACCAGTAATAGCCAGGTACACAGTCTGTCTCAAAATCCTTCTTCCAAAATACTATAATGGAGTACCGCCCACCCCTCAGCCTGGGGTTCCTCCCAGGGTTTCCCAGGGCCCTAACACACGCGCACTTAGTCCCACTGCTGTGATTCTGGAGTCTGTGTCAGAAGACCCTTCAACAATCTTGCAAAATCAAGTCTGGGGAGCATCTTTGCCATTTGCCATGAAGTCATGATATTTCTTTCCACTGTGAACATATGGACTGCTATATATCACTTGGAAAATGTGGCACATCAGAGCTTAAACAATTCCATTTCCATAAATAACTTATAAAATATATAAGGAAATGGAATGAAAGCATAAAGTGTTTGATTGTCTTCGTAACTTGCCTACTGTTTTTGGAAAGTTCTAGGTGTTTGTCACTTTATAAATTTGTTGGAAACTATAAACTAGGAAGTAGGCCCTCAGCAGACCCTGAATCTGCCTATACCTTGAACTTCAGACATCAGAATTGTGAGGAATAAATTTCTGTTATTTATGTCAACCAGTCTAAGGTAGTTTGCTATAGGAACCCAAATTGATTAAGACAGCTTGACCCCTTAAAGATGTGGACATGTAACCCAATGGACTGAGTAAACTCATACTGAGTTGTCTTTCTGTTCCTCAATGCTCAAACTCCATGATTAGGTGAGGGGGAGAATGTGGAAAATTATGGGTCACATAAAGGGACAAAAGCACGGAGAAATGAGAGAAGGAAACAAAAGATTCACCACATCAGACTATTCTAATGTTTGCCTTCCAAGACATTATGAGTATAGAGCAGAAAGAAAAAAGCTGCAAAGAAGCTGGGAAACAATGAGGATTGATCCAGGAGGTCCCTAAAAGAGAAACTGGAGAGGAAAAAATTCTCATAAAAATAACATTTCCCAGAGTGAAAGAAAGACATATGATTTTGGATCAAATATCTCAGAAAATGCTGAGCAGGATGAATGAAAGAAGGCATATATCCAGACACATTGCTGTGAAAATTTCAAAACCCCAGGGCTAGAGAGAACATCATAAAGAGATCTAGAAGCAGGCACCTTTAGACTTTTAAGCAATTCTGTAAGACCATGAAACAGTACCTTTAAATATCCAAGAGAAAATTATTCTCATTATAGAATGTATGCTTAGCCAAATCA
This sequence comes from Cryptoprocta ferox, assembly GCA_028646485.1. Classification (NCBI taxonomy): domain Eukaryota; kingdom Metazoa; phylum Chordata; class Mammalia; order Carnivora; family Eupleridae; genus Cryptoprocta; species Cryptoprocta ferox. The sequence continues at coordinate 47,910,443 of CM053575.1, forward strand.
TCCATAAAAATGAGGGCAAAATAAAAGCATTTTTAGAATGCAAGCATTCAATATCTATATCCTATGTCCATCTTCTGAAAAATGTAACTTAACGATGTACTCTGACTGCATGGGGAATTCAAGAAAGAGAAAGTAGGGAAACTAATAGACAACTGGTTAACCTTCAGGTGCCTGGCACATGGAGTCCCAGAGCATCAGATCTGCATAGGTTAGAGAGAATATTTCTAGATAAGAGCAGGAACTCCTGGGAAAAATACCATCCAGAAGGGGCGCCTGGATGGCTCCATAGGTAAAGCGTCTGACTCTTGATTTCGACTCAGGTCATGATCTCATGGTTCATGGGATCAAGCCCTAAGTTAGGTTTCATGCTTTAACAGCGTGGAGCCTGCTTGGGAGTCTCTCTCTCCCTCTCTCATTGCCTTTATCCCGCTCTTGTGTGCATTCTCTCTCTCTCTCTCTTTCTCTCTCTATCTCTCTCTCTATTTCTCGTGTGCATGTGCACACCACAGGATTGTGGGTCATCATCTCCCATGCTTGGATGCCTGGTCTCAGGCCACAGTGTCTGGCAGAAATCAGTGATTTTTCAGAGTGCTGGAAAGTGCCCACAAAGGGCACTTCATTTTTTGTCACTTCAAAGTACCTATGGGCAGTCCTTTGCTTTTCCATATAAGAGTAAGTTTAGGAATCCTTCACTTCATTCTAGGTCAGGCCGCCTGCAGATAGAGACCCTTTCCTCTGCTGCCTTATTGCCAGTCACATTAAATATAGTATATAACAAGAGTTTATTAATACTGTACTGTCAATACCCATTAGTGATAGTGAAAGTCATCCTACACAATAACCTTCCTCTCTCTTGTCTCTCTCACACCAGTCATGAAGATATTATTCAAAGATAAGTGCAGGTTAACTTGTTTATTTTTCTCTATATTTTGAATTTTCTTTATTTGTATTATATTACATTATTATAATCATTTTTAAAATGTCTATTTATTTTTGAGAGAGAGAGAGAGACAAAGTGTGAGAGGGGGAGGGGCAGAGAGAGAAACAGAGGAAAACACAGAATCCCAAGCAGGCTCCAGGCTCAGAGCTGTCAGCACAGAGCCCGACATGAGGCTTGAACTCATGAACCGCAAGATCATGACCTGAGCTGAAGTTGGATGCTTAAACAACATAAAACCGTATTTCCTTTTCCAAGGTCCAATCACACTTCATGGCTCAGTAGTCATTAATTTGTATAAAGTCACAAAATTATAATAGCAATAAAAATGGCTCCACCTTTGAGTGTCTAACAAGGGTCAATGCTGTGATAAGCATCACCTATGTGCTAATTCACTAATCACTGTGAAAATCCTAGGATTACCACAATTTAACAGATGAGGAAACCTAGGTGCAGAAAGGTTACTTGCTGAAGGCTACTCAATCACTGTATTTATTCTAACAGTACAAGCTAAGAACACTTTTAGCTAATGTGGCTGGTGCCAGTTAATTGAAAAAAAGTTAGTTAAAGGAAAAATCCACCCCCCCTTATACCTCAAATATTTTATCTTACTGTAAACATTTTGTTTTAACTTAAGATATGAATTCACCAATTCTTTGATATAGGGTAAAGTTCTTTTCTTTGCATATGGTCCTTGGATTATAGTTCTGTGTTGTCCTTCTTACATCAAAGATATCCATAACCAGTTTGTGTTCACCTCCAGTTTGTTTAAAGTAGAATAAGAAGTTATGGGGAGCCTGGGAGGCTCAGTTGGTTAAGTGTCTGACTTCAGGTCAGGTCATGATCCCACAGTTGGTGGGTTCAAGCCCCACGTTGGCTCTGTTCTGACAGCTTAGTGCCTGAAGCCTGCTTTGAATTCTGCATCTCCCTCTCCCTCTGCTCCTTCCCTGCTCATGCTCTCTCTCTTTCTCTCAAAAATAAATGAACATTAAAAAAATTTCTTTTAAGTAAGTTAAAGATATTTGTGAGGCAATCTGAGAGGGGAATCCTAGATTTTTCCCATTGTTTTCAATCTTCCCCAGTTGCTCCTCCACTCCTACTTCAGCAGCATTTAAAAATATGACTTCCCTTTAGTGAGTCTTAGAAAGCATTTGATTCAGTTTTCACAGAAACAACAATTCTCTTTTAGTACTCCTATTTCACTAGCATATGTAATATTTAATTAAATTACATAATTGAAACAATAAACACAACCAGGATAAACAAGTTCTGGAACAAAAATAGCTGCTTCTTAGTAAGCATTCAGCTTGACTTATGGAAGCAGAAATAAACAGGAATAGTAGTGAAAAGGCTGATGTTTCTGAGTGTTCAGCCTTTCATGATATTTACTGAAATGTTTTCTAAAAAGAAATGGAAAGCCCTGATAATTCCAGCCAACCAGAAACTATAAGTTGGTTAAGAAGGCTCCAAATGTTCCATTAACCAGTTTGTTGTAATATTTAGGATTAACATACGGACAAAACATGGATGGCTGCGTGATTATAATACAAAATGTAAGAATTTTACCATCACAGACTAATAATAGCATGATAGCCAACCAATATATCTTCATTTTACAGAGCAGAGGACCTGGAAATAATGCCTAAGGTTAAATAGGACATGGAAATTTAAATATTTTTAGAGTTTAACATGGAACTAATAAAAGGATCCAAAATATCATAACATATAAAAATTGGGAATGAGAAAATTCCTTACCCCATTTACATATATTCTGAAGTTGATAAATAAAAAACTGAAGCAAAATTATATTATTTACATTGTGAAGGAAATTACCAGAGACCCAAAACCAGTAAAGAGTCAATGGAAATGGTCACCTCTGAGAGTGGACCCACAACTAAGAAATAAAGCTTTTCTTTCTCTTTTTTTTCAGTATTGTGTGATTTCTTGAAGCATTTTAAACCATATGTTACTTCGATAATTACATTTAAAAATTGCAAATAAAATGTGAAGAAGTTAAATGCAACACAAATAAAGAAAGCATGCTTTAAACTCGGAAGCTGAAACATTCCCGATTCTGGTGAAAGGGGATCATTAAGGACCCAGAAAGGACTCTGTCTCAACTGAAGCAGATGCCAAAAAACACATAAAAGCACCTGGGAAGATTGCTGCTCTCAGAAATTTCCCACAGAGCTGCCTCCAGGTAACCCTGGGGTGGGGGACCCAGATGGCCGCCCAGGAGTCCCTGGGTCAGCGCCTGGGCGCGTGCCCCGGGAGGTGCGCACTGGAGGATCTGTAATTAGGCACTGCCTGTCATCGGGCACGTGAAGCCCAGGGTGCCCTGCCTGCCATCTGTCTACCTGCCTGCTTCTGGGAAGTCACACCTCGACACAAACCCGGCCAAAGGGTATTTTATAGAGGCCCTTGGTTATGGTTCCACTTTTCACCCTGAACCAGAACCATGGAATCAGCTGCAAATGCACTAAAAGAGCTTCTCTGAACACGGATTTGGCTTGAAGAGGAAAATGGAAAGATGGTGTCAATACTGTAAAATGGGTTCAGGGTCTCCTCGCAGCCAAAAAGATTGCTGGGTTTCATTTTATGTTCTTGATTATATGAAAAAGCTTTTTGTTCATTTAATAAATGTAAAATTTTGTTACAATATTAGGAGAGAAGCTTTCTCACCTCAATTAAGAATCAGGGGTGCCCTAAGAATTTTAACTTTAGGAATTCGAGAGCCTGTAGAAGATGTCTTATGACTGAAATAGCAGGCAAGTTGCTGGATTATATAGCCAATATCCACAGCAGGAAAGAACGGTTAGCAACTTAAAGCAATTTTGTGTTTATATTTGTTAGGGAAAAGTCTATTTAAGTAGGTCCCAGTGTCATAATTACAAGGGTCAGTACAGAAAATACTGACAGAGTCCAGGTCCCTACAGTGGGAAATTCAAATGCACTTCAGGAAATGCCCTTGGGGAGAAGAATGAAATTACTCAACAATTTGCTTGTAAGCATAACAGTGAGAAACCAGGCAGAAAGGATATGATTGTGCATGGGAGGCATATTACCTATTCCCTGACTATCCAAAAATTCTATCAAAGAAACAACACTGCACGACACTGTCCATTTTAATAAGAATTTAGGTAAAAGTGCAGCTCAAATCCTAATATCTTTGGATATTGAGGCAGATAGCCTCCAACTTCCAGGTCCAAAAACCTACAAACTGCAAATAAATTCTGTATCTGGCTTTGGGCAAATGACTCCAAAAATCTACTCTAATGCCCACCGCCAGGATGCCATCAGATTTTAATAACAAACTGACTGCCCTTTTACAGAACAGGTGTAGAAGGAAATGGAAAAGAAGGAAACAATAATATACTTGTATTCAGAAGGTCTTCTTGCCTGGAGAGTGTCAAAATATCAAAAACAGTTTTGCTGAAATCAGTAGGATGCAACACAAGAGAGGTACCCTTATATGTCAGAATATCTACTGATGCAAAATGCGAAGCTGGCAAAGAACATGAGTCATAAACAGTTTCCCAGACATGACAGGGAAACCTGTTCTATTGGATCCGAACTCATCTGTTTAGGAATTCCTCTTCACTCTGATGCCCAGGGGTGGGACACATTTGTTGGGCATGTTACTGCTATGCTCTGGCTTAGAAGAGCTGCATTTTATGCAGATATGAAAAAGTGCCTGAATACCATGACTGTACTCCTGCGTAAAAGCAAGGACAGAACCAAATAATTGTTCTGCAAGTTCAGGAAATGTGCCCCTATTCAGCAGTGAGCTAGAGTGAGCTCACAGCAGCTCATAAGAGCCAACTGTTAAATTCTCAGGGATTTTGGTTATTAAACACAGCCGTTTCTTTAAAATTATATAAACTTACAATTGTATACATTACATTGAAAACAAAAGTAGAGGTGCCTGTGTGGGTCAGTTGTTTAAGTATCTAATTCTTGGTTTCGGCTCAGGTCAAGGTCTCATGGTTCAGGAGTTCAAGCCTTGTGTTGGGCTCTGCACTGCACTGACGGTGTAGACTACTCGGGATCCTCTCCCTCCCTCTCTCTCTCTCTGCCCCTCCCCTGCTCATGCTCTCTCTCTCTCTCTCTCTCTCTCAAAATAAATAAATATTTTTAAAAAAGGACAAAAGTAATAAATATTCAAAAGTTGTTCATTTCCTACTCATTTTACTACTATTTTATTATTGTTCCCAAGGTTATTTAGATATATTACATCTGTATGGTGGGAATACTATATAATGACATGCCTCTGCTCATGTCTTCCTGCTGGGAGCCATTTCTGAAGTAAGGTGGGTTTGCAAGGCCTCCCACTGTCAGATGGCCACCCGTTGTCTACCATTCCGCCATTTCTGTTTGTCTATCACTCCACCATTTCTGTTTGAGCACTGACCCCCACGACACATTGTCAACTGTCATGGAGTGACTTGTCTTATGCCAAAAATATGCTAAATTGTACCTTGTGAAGGAGATTATAGAAATGTCTTCTTTTGTGTTTATGGGAGCAAATATTACATTTCCTGAGAAACCTGTTTTTCTTCCCCCTCAAGAAAACAGGCTATTGAACCCTGCTCACAAAGGACTAACCTTTGCTCTTACTATGCTAAAAACATTGCTTTGTATTTGAATGCTGAGGATACTTTCCTTCCCCATATGATAAGCATCTAAATAACCTACAGTCAATCACTATTGATAAAGATTATGCATGAGTCTTCTACCAATCTATGTTCTGGGAAATTTTTACATACCAATGAATTTGTCAATCAGGAATCATTGTCTAAGGAATTGCCACTCCTGTTTTGTATCCCATATACTTGTTTAATAAAAAAAGGCTGACTCTCAGGGCAGAGATGCGGGCCAGCAGTGCAGAGATGCTTGACTGGAGAGCAGAGATGCCTGCCTTCTGATCTGAAAGAACCTTGTGGTTCTCTCATTTCCTTCCCCTTTTGCCGATTCTCATCATTTTTGTGCCGACACCGTCCATCCTTCAGGGGAACCCTGGACCTGCTGGAGCTGGACTCTGGCATCTTCCCAACCCCGAGTTCAGTGATGTCATGCTGATAGGTTGAAATGGGCCATGTACATCATAGAACTTTCAAACACCACAAATCGTGGCTTCGTTTTAGTTTGTTGGTGAACTAGTCTTAAGAGAGTGATGGAGAAAATGTCAATAATTCATATAAAAGTGTGTCATGTCTGTAGCCATTACATTGTGAATAGCACAAAAAATTGAAGACACATTATTCCAGTATTCAAAACCTGTTACCTGGCTCAACAGAGGGGCTGCTCCCATTATTGAGGAATGAATGACTCTAGGATACATGCCACTGTTGTGTCACTTTCATCTTGCTTGCTAACGTAAATGAAAATCAACCACAATGCATGCCGAACCCACACTCGTTTGTTAATTGCAACCAAAGGTTGCCAGGAATAAGAATGTTTGACAAAAATCATGGAAAGCACTTTGTAAGAATCAATTGTAATGCAATCAATAAATTACAATATGTTTTTTATTATGAACTGTGTGCTGCACAACCTTTTCATCAGTAAAATTTATAATAAACTTGCGTGCATACACTTATGCATGTATTTAAAAATCTGTGCATAAATGGTTGTTACACACAGAGTAGCACCACAATTCAGGCAGCTTAGAGACTGACTTTCTTAAGGAATTGTACAGAGCTAAGTTCCTTCAAGTATGCCCCACTGCTCTTTACATAAGGTCTTTACCTGATGCAGAATTCCTACTTGAGCGCTCAAAAGATTTGCTTCATCAGTCCTATTTTTGCAGCAAAAATGGGCTATCACCAGTTGGCAACAAGAGTTTTGGGCCTGACCCTGGGCAATGAGAAATAGAGGAAGATCAGAAGTTTCTGGGTCATAATCCTATACAAAAAAATGAATCTGCTTCTAAAACAACTAGAAAATCCCTATACTTCTCTAACTGGGTAACTTTCTTGAAAGCAAATGATCTTATCTTTAAAGCAATAGTTCTAACTTTCAGGTGTGCTTGATAATTGCCTGGGAAGTTTGTCAAAAGTATAGATTCCTGGGCTGTGCCTCCAGAGATCCTGATTCTGGGTGAGGCCCAGGAATCTACACTTAAATAAACATCCCCAAGTCTCTCTGAAGGCAGGTGGCTCATGGTTCACCATTTGAGAAATGCAGTACTGTGGGACACTCTGAACACAGACACAGTAGCTTATCTGAGCTCTCCACTCCTTTCTCAAGCAGATACTAACTGGCTCCATCAAGCTGGCCACAAGGAAATATCTTCTTGCCTCTCTGGCTTTTCTCTTCAGGTGACATGAGCCTCACCTTACACACTCTTTCCCCAACTCAATTTCCTTGTTCTCAGTGAAAAAAGAACTTGTGTTGGGTATCTAAGCAGCCTCGTGAAAAATCTTGCTGAAATCAAGGGTGATTCTATCATGAAAGGACACACAGGAAGATTGCTACGACTTGGTTTTAACAAGCCATTCTGGGACACCTTTTCTTTTCTAGGTGCTCACAAACCATCTGCTAAATTGGCTTCAGACTTTGCCAGAGATGGACACCAAGCTCAAAACCTTGAATTTCTCGATTCCACATATCCTCTGCTTTGAGGACCGGGCCATCTGCCCAGCTCTATATGCTGGCATTGCTCCTGCCTTTATTGGATGTCTCCTGGCATCTGTTATTACTCCCTCTCCCCAGGAAGGGACATGTCTTCCTTCTTGGTTTGAACATCAATTAAAATAATACATTTCAGATTATTCTTTGGGTGTTTCCAAAATACCAATTCATTCTTGCCACCAGCATTCCTGGAAATATCTTGGTGGCATATGCCTCCTTAAAATCCCTGGATTATATGTGCCTGCCCTCTTTTGACATTTGGGTGTCAAAACTCTTTAAATTTATACTCATTAGCCCTAGTTTCTAAAATAGTAAGATCTTCCCCCTCTTCTCTACTTTTAAAGTTAGAATGTGAGGGGCGCCTGGGTGGCTCAGTTGGTTAAGTGTCCGACTCTTGATTTTGGCTGAGGTCATGATCTCATGGTTTGTTGAGTTCGAGCCTGGCGTCAGGCTTTGCGCTGACAATGTGGAGCCTGCTTGGGATTCTGTCTCTCCCTCTCTCTGCCCCTCCCCGCCTTGTGCATGAGCTCTCTCTCTCAAAATAAATAAACTTTAAAAAAAAGTTAGAATGTTAGAATCTAGAAGATTCTCTATGTTTTCCATTTCTCTTGAGCTATTTAGAATCTGACTACATGAAATTATACCTGGTTCTATTCACTGAGAATTTTTTCTAAGTTATAAAGTACAAGTCCAGCTTTCTTCAGCCAAATAGAACCAAATATAGTATCAAAGGAAATATGATAAAGAACCACCCTCTATACACCAGATACCAGTGTTGTTGCTCTGGTGCAGTAGGAATGAAGGGCAGCTTCAGTTTCACCCCTTATGTCCCAGTGTGGCCAAGACAATGCTGCAGGATCTCAGGGCTTACTGGCATGCCTGAGCGGCTCAGTCAGTGAAGTGTCCAACTTTGGCTCAGGTCATGATCTCATGGTTTGTGAGTTCTAGCCCTGCATCAGGCTCTGTGCTGACAGCTCAGAGCCTAGAGCCTGCTTCGGATCCTATGTCTCCGTCTCTCTCTGCCCTTCCCCACTCACACTCTGTCTCTCTCTCTTTCTCTCTCTCTCTCTCAAAAATAAATAAACATTACAAAAAAAAAAAAAACTCAGGGCTCACTAAAACAGAGTTTTAAAACCACTGTGCAGATCTAAGTGCTTACCTCAGTTTAGCACCGACTTTCCTCTGCCATTTAAGTAATGTGCAGCTTTTGTAGCTTTCAACAAGTTTACAGTATCATTGGCACAGTGCCTTTCTTGGTGAATCTCTATGTGCCACTGAGACAGAACTGTTCAACTCAAAAAATTCTGGGCATGAATTCCAACCAAGTTGATGATAAAATTCTGCAACAGAAGCATTTGTTTTTGCATTGAAAACAGAAATCCAGTATGTACTCTGGGGGAAGGAGTAGTAACTTTCAGCTAAGCATACCTTAAATCCTTAAGAAACTGTCCACTGAGCCATAATGTCCATGTGGCTGACACAATACATGTGATAATACCAACACAATTACTTGACTATTGCAAAAAATGTCCTTTTATTCTTGTTTGAGAAAAACCTTGAGATTCATAAGACACAGAAACCAATCAATGTAATCTTCCAGTAGCCCTCTTCTCTTTTTGGTTATTGTTGATTTGGGGTCTTAATAAGACAACAGGTAAAGTAAGACACGGCATTTTCTGACAAATATAAAGAGAATGTTCTGTAGCACACCAGGAATTCCCATCTTGCTATACTAACACCTTTCAGGTTTTGAAAATGCAATTCTGTGCAATAACTTGATGACACTGACCAGACTTCGGCCAGAAACACCCATCTTGACAGGGTATTCATTCATTCTTTCCTCTATTCAAGTATTCATCAAGTACTTATTATGCTTCAGTCACTGGATTAGATGAGGGAATAGAAAGATGAATAACACAAAGTCTCCATCAAAGCATTCTCAATCAAATGAAGGCATTAGATACATGGATAGATAATGTTTCAAGTGTAGGTACAGTGAGAGGGAGAAGAGCACAGAGAAGTCGCGTGAAAGAAACCCAAAGCTGAGTGTTAACAGAAGGATAAGGAAGATCCACTAGAAGGGAGGGGACAGGAGGGTGAGGAGAGTCATTTCATGCTTAGAAGACCGTTTTCAGTAAGGGGGCAAGAAACTGCACGGCACACTCTGCTGTTAGTGTAAAAGCAAGGGATGGCATGTTGTGTGACTGGATTCATCTCTGACATGTCATGCTAAGGCGCTTGAACTTGATCCTGTAGCTGATTGGAACCAATGAAGAGTTTTACAAAGGAAAGCAGCAGGGTCAGATCTGCTTTTCAGAAAGATCACTCCAGCTTCTGTGGAGGCTCTATTTAGGTGATTTATAACAGAGGCAGGAAGCACATTAGGCGCTCCAGTAACACAAGAGGGGCATGAGGCCTGAAACAAGATGGTAGTCAGAGAAATGGAGTTGGAAGACAGATTTATGAAATCATATTAGATGGAATTTGTGACTGTTGGATAAAGGATGGCAGGGATGTGGTAACAGTGACAGAAGTTTCTGGAATGACATCCTGGTTTCTGATTTGAGTGACGAAGGATGGGTGTGGTATCACCCATCAAGATAAAAAAAAAAGTATGGAAATAAGTCTGGGAGCGAGGATGATTTATTCACTCAGTTTCTGGGTACCTACTATGTTCTAGAAATTGGCCCAGGTCCTATAAATATAAGAGTGAACTAGACAGATGAAGAGAGCTTACATTCTTTTTTTTTTTTAATGTTTTTTATTTATTTTTGAGAGACAGAGAGAGAGACAGCATGAGCAGGGGAGGGTCAGAGAGAGAGTGGGAGACACAGAATCGAAAGACAGGCTCCAGGCTATGAGCTAGCTGTCAGCACAGAGCCCGATGCAGGGCTCGAACCCACGAACCGCAAGATCATGACCTGAGCCAAAGCCGGATGCTCAACCAACTGAGCCACCCAGGCACCCCAAGAGAGCTTACATTCTAATTGGGAGAAGAAAACACTAAACAAGTAAAAGTAATTCTATCACATTAGTTCAGATGTATGCACTAAGGAAAAAAAAAAAAGCCTGGGAAGAAATAGGTAGATATGGGACCTTTCTGAGAAGATGCTGACTGAGCAGAGAGACTCAAAGAAGAGAGCAGTGAGCCCCAAGGGACCAGTGGAAAGCATATTTCAGGCAAAAGAGCATCGGTGTAAAAGCCAAAATGATGACTCCAGTTTTGGACATGTTGAATTTGAGGGGACTTTCATCTATCCAGATGGAGACATCCAAGGCAATAAGATATACAGGGCTGATGCTCAGCAGAGTTTGTGCCAGAAGTGGATTTGGAACTATCAGTGCACTGGAGGCTGCTGAATATTAAGAGTGGAGGGGACGACTTTGGGGGAAATGCAGAAAGTGAGAAAAGCAGTGGTCAAGCTAGTTCATTAAGAAATGCCAACAGTTAAGGGGAAAATACAAAGAGAAAGAACCCATGAAGGAGAAAAAGAAGAATGGGATTCAGTGTTGCAAAATGTAAGAGGGTAGGAAGCAGCATTCACCATGTCCAAAGAAGTAGCATTCCAATAACTGCAGTGCAGCCGCTGGGATTAGCAATTAGCAGGTCCTTGATGACTGTGGTGAGAGCAGCTCCAGAGGAATGGAGCGTGCGGAAATTGGATGACAGGGGTTTGAAGAATATGAGAAGGAGACTCAGCAAATATAAAGCATCTTATGACAGTGTGGTGTGAAGAGAGAGAGGTCATATGGAGAGGGGCCAGGCAGCAGAGAGAACATCTACACTGGTAGAGTCCAGAGTCTGTCAAGTCTGGAGAAATGAGCTGGGCCACTGCTGGCAGGCATCGGACATGCTCTAAGCTGGAGCAGAGGCCATGAATACTTTGCCAGCTGGTTTTGTGCAGCTCTGCCTCCCAAGAACTAATTCCAGTCCATGACCTGGACTTTACAGGGCCAGGACAGAGCTGTTAAATCACCTAGTTTTCCTCACTTCAGTGGATTACAAGAACCTTCAGGAAGTCCCCCCAAATCTGTATTAAGGATTGAGTGTAATGCGAGACACTGTAAGCAAAACATAACAAATGATGATGGTCAACTCAGGGGCCATGAGGAAGCAGCTGGGAAGCCCCTGCTGGGTTTCCTGAGAAGGTGGCTTTATGTGTGATGCTGCAATCCCTAAGGGAAAAATCCTCATTCTTTCATTTATACCATAAGGTATCAGCCCCAGAGTTCAAGGTCAGGTCTAGTTCCATGGATCAGGTGGGATGTGAGAGGTGTAGAAGTGTAAAACTTGAGTAGTGCTGGAAATGAAAACCCATCTGTATGGGGAAAAAACCAACCACACAAAGTACCATCATGAAAATATGAACTTATAGAGGTATGACCAAAGATTATAAAATCATGACTGGTATAAATTACAGAAACATGGATATAGTCAACAAATTATGAAATATTAGAAGCAAAAGAGGAGCATTGGAAGCAAGGGAGATACTAGGCTCTGACTAATCAAAGGCAGTCCTACACAGCTCAGCAGGCAATCAACTTACCACAGAACTTCATCTCGAAGGACATAGAAGCCAGAAATAAAAATAGACCCAAAATGTTTAGATACATTCAGCAACAACATAACCATGGTTGTTTCTCAAATGAAATCAGCTGATTCAGAAATATCTCTCATCTTGAAGGTTGAGTTTAGGCAAGAAAAGACCTTATCACTTACCCCCAAACTCTCATTCATACACTTCCCCTGAGACCACTATCAGTCCATGTTTCTGGTCATGAGACTCACGTAGAACGGCACTTCTGCTTCTTGGAAAGAAGCCAATCTCCAAGTTCCTGTAGGCAACTCTTATGTTACCAGAGGCTGAACATTCTACTTTATTCTAATTGCCTTCACAAGAAATGCATACTGTATTCTCTCTCCGACCACAACTATGTTCTCACATTTTGATCTCACTTAGATACATATAATTGACCCATCATTGCCCAACTATGCTCACCAAAATATAAAAACAGGCAGAAGGACCAGAATCATGCAAAAAGATGCAAGAAAACTGTTGGCAATAACAAACACAATCACTACCAAAATTTCAAAATAAGATTTGCAATTGCTTTTTCATTTCAGACCCATGTTTACAACTCATATTAACTATATACCACAAACATACATTTCTAAAACTCAATTCAGTCTCTCTCATTCCCTCAACCTGCTCCTTCTTGTGCATTCTGTATGACCTAGATGCCTAATTCAGAAACCTCAGACTTCATTTATACCTCCCCCCCTACTGTACTCCATGTTCTATGGATTCTATCATAAAATTGATCACCATTACCATTAGGATAAAATTCAAATTCCTTTTTTTAATTTTTAAAAAAAACTGGAGAGGGAGACAGAGACAGTGTGAGCAGGGGAAGGGCAGAAAGAGAGGCGGGGGGAGAGAGAGAGAGAGAGAGAGAGAGAGAATCCCAAGCAGGCTCTGCGCTGTCAGCACAGAGCCCAAAGTGGGGCTCAAACTCACAAAACTGTGAAATCATGACCCGAGCCAAAATCAAGAGTTGGACACTTAACCAACTCAGCCACCCAGGCACCCCAGGATAAAATTCAAATTCTTAACATGGCCCACAAGGCCCCTACTTAATTTTCTGATTTTATCTCTCATCATATAAACATCCCCCACTTCAATTCCCAAATTCAACTCCATCAACCCTAAACTCATTCAGGCTCCCTAAGGTCACCCCCTACTTCAAGTACTCTAGCCTTTGTTTTCTTTACTAAAAACTCTTCCTCTGAATGCTTTGCGTGAACTCACACTTCCATAACACATCAGAGTTTATTTACTTCTTATCTGGAGATGCTGTTTTTGACACCACTCTTGGCAAGTTTGAGTTAGGTGCCCTTTCCATGTGCATCCATAACACACCACCCTTTCCCTTATTGCACTAAATTGTAATTGCTTCTTTACTTCTCTATTTCCTCCATTGGAAGGTCATTTCTTTGAGGACAGGGATCATGCCTTTTTCAGTCACAATAATTCCAGCACCAAGGACAGCATCCAGCACATGGTTGTTTTGTGTTAAATATGGTGAACGAATAGCCAGATTTCATTACATTCTCATTTATGAAGAGCAGCAGAAAAGAGCCAATAACAAATTTGGAGGATAAAATAAAGTAAGGGGGAATAAGATGAAGAAAAATGAGAGAAAAAATAATGGAGTACGGCACCAGAAGATGAGTGGAAAACAAGAAGAATGATTTATGGAAGAAGTAAAAGAAAGCAAAAATAAAGGATGGGATAAAAGTCACTTGTGCAGATTTTCATGAAGCTGAGATAAGTCTTTCCTGAAGGGAGTCATAAGGGAAGTTAACATTGATTGAGTTCTAAATGCCAGGTCCTGTCCCAAATCCATGATCTTTTATATCTTGCAGTTCTCCTATCAACATTATTATCTTCCTTTTGCAGGTAAGAAAACTGAAGTATCACGAAGTTAGGTAACTATTCTCAAGTTACACAAATATGAAGGGGCAAAGTAGTCTTTGAACTCAGTTTACATGGACTGCCTAGGATATGTGTTATTCCCTGAGAGTGTTTCATTTAGAAAGTATTTAACTATAGAACAAAGGCAGAGTTGATGGTATAAAAAATCCTAAGCAGCAAATCTTATAAATGAAACTGTGATTTACCTTGTTATAGCTCAGCTCCTGCTTTTCTTCCTTCCTTTCTTATAGCTCCTTTGAGAGCAAGCAGACTGTCCTGAAGTCAGCATTTGCCAAAATCTTGTATGGAACTGGTATCAGGACCATCCATTCATTCCTCCCTAGCTCCCTCTAGGGAAATGCATGGCCTACAGGGACCTGGGTCATGTCTATACAGTGAAATTGCTATACCCGACCCTCTGCTACAGGCTCCAAATGTGGGGAGGGCAGAGTGCTGCTGTCACACCAACCAGCAATCCTGGCCCGGGTTACACAGTTCATCACTGTGTTTCCATGTTCTAGCAATACCCTCCAAAATGTAAATTTCTAGAAATGCATGGTTTGCAACAGATACAGGCCTCAGCTAAAGCACTTCCCAGGACCAAAGGAAAATGCTTTCTAAACTGACATCTAAAATGGGCTTGGAGCTAAAATATATATTGTATTATTTTATATTGGAAAAAAACTGTTCTCTATCTTTTCCCAAACTTCTATAACAATAAAATAGCTTTGTGATGACAGCATTCACAGATGCAAGGGAAAGAAGGCTACTTACTTCTGTAGCTGAACAAAAGCCCACACAGTGGCTATTATGCCTCTGGTTTCTTCGTTTTAAGTCGTCCCTCTCCAGGTAGAAGCAAAATCCTTAAAGGCAGAGCCCTTGCAGCCTTCCCTCATCTTCCCTACTTTTTGAATTTACTAGGCTTTGTAGACTTTTATCTACAAATATTCTTCACATCTGATGAGATATATACACATGCAAACATATACATACATACACACACACACCCCCCACACATATATATATACGTATTTCTTGTGCATCTAAACATCAAAGTCAATAGTTCCTATGGAAGCACATTTTCACAAGAAATTAATTTTAACTGATTCAATTCATCATCTACCAGTGGTTACCAAGGATACCAAACAGCTGAAATCAGTTGGCTCCAACTTGCTTGTTAATCAGAAGATATTAACAGAAAGCTGTGAAGAATTGTTATTGTCTAAGTAATCTGGCCAGAAACAGTACCCCCTCCCAATGTCCCTCAGTCCTGAACTCAGTTAAAAACATTCCAGTCTATAATAATTATCAAAAACATGCAAGTCTTTTTCTAGGATTTGAAATTCAATGATTAGTATTTAGAAAAATGACCGCTAATGATTTCACTTTAATTCACTACTGATGAAGCACTGAACTAAGAATGGCTACTGATTTGATCTTCTTATCAATCTGAAAGCAGATGATTCTCACCATAGCAGTTAATGGAGCATTCAGGTAATCTAGCTGAATCTGTCCTAAATCAAACAGCCCAGCAATGTACACGTATTAATAGATGGTAGCATTAAACAGATAAGCCTAGTATGGGCAGAGAAAAACACCCAAAACAAAAAAATATTTCCCCTTGCTAAATAAAAGGTGAACATGTTTTTTTTTTTAAGTAAACAGAAGATCAAGTTTGTTTAGTCTATAATGTACATCTACAGAAGAACCAAAGAACTGATACTTTCTCTCCAAAAGGCACAGGCAATCAAGTTTGTTACTAATTAGTGTATCTGTTTACATTTTGAGAATATTAATTATATGTCATTCACTGCAATTACCCTGTCTCATTTTGTGATTTGTCATCATTTTGTTTATAACGCCTTTTGCAAAAGGAAACACTGTTGCTATTGTGTTTGCCAAAATCTGTCAAGCTTGTCTTTTATGGTTATTGGTTTTGGGGATCACGCAAGGAAGGCTTCACCTACCTAAATTATTCCCAAAACTGGTAGTTTCCACCCAATATCTATTTTCTCCTTTTCCCAAAAACAATAAAACTTAAATTGCATTTGGAATTTGTCTTGACAATATGTCAAGCCAAAAGGCTACATTTCCCAACTTTGGTTATGGGCGTGTGACTAAATTCTGATCAAGAGATGAGAGCACAAGTGTTGACAGGGACTTCCAAAAAGGTTACTGAGGAAGAGCACACTCGAGCTGGAGGTGGACTCTTTTGTCTCTCCCAGGAACGTAAATATGAGTGCTGGAATTCCAGCAGCCGTCTTAGCCTATGAGGTGACTTTGAGCCTATAAGCCATGCACTAAAGAAAGCAAAACAGAAAGACAGAAGGAAGGTGGGTCTCATGACTACCTGGAGCTTCTCAGACCTGGAAAGCCTCTCTCTAGATATATTTATGTGAAAGATCTTTAAAAACATACCATCTGTATTTAAGCCATTGTTATTGATGTTTTCCTGTCACATGTAGAGAATTCTGATTATAGGTTATCTTTTAATTTCCTTTAGAATTTTAATAGTTTTACTTTTCATAAAATTTAAAATGCATGACAAATTTGGAATATAGAGCAGAAATGAGGTGTTTTTCCCAACACCATTTACTGAATAATCCATCCCACCTCCCAGTGATTTGAAATGCTATGTTTACTAAATACTATAATGCCATGCTACTCTACTTCTGTTCTATTAGGTTTGTCTGCTTTTTTGCACAGTCTTTATTTTCTCTGAGAAGTGGGAAGTTGAGGGTAGAGGCAGAGCTTGAGAGGAGGGAGAGAAGGGCAAGGAAGAAGCCAGATGATAAATAAGAACTACCAGGAGCCACTGAGGGCCCAGATGAAATGAGATTTTCCATGTTACAGCATAAGGATTGATAGAGTGGACTCTGTATCCAGAATGGCTTCATTCCAATTCCAGCTCCATGACTCACTGGCTGTGTGGAGGCAGACAAATCACTTACGTGATGCTTTGGTTTCCTCCTCTGTAAAATGGAGATAACACTACAACCTACCCCAAGGTGGCTATGTTAAATGAGCCATTACATAAAAAGCTTAGAGTAATACCTGGCACCAAGCTCTATTATGTCTCATCAGCATTATTATTGTTACTAGTTATAATCATTAACATCATTGTCATCATCATCATACCTAATATTAGGATAGCATCTTTTTTTTGTTTCCTCAGGTATTAACCAAGAATAATATTGAGTTTTATCATATAATTTTTTGGCATCATCTGACGTAATTATGTTTGTTTCTCTAAAAACCTATCATATACTGCGAATAAGGCATCATTTCACACCCGTCAGAATGGCTATAATAAAAAAGATAATGAACAAACATTGCTGAGAATGTGGAGAAATGGGAACCCACACACACTACTGATGCAAATGTAAAAGAGTGCAGCCATTTTGGAAAACAGTTTAGCAATTCCTCAAAATGCTTCATGTAGAGTCATCATATGACCCAGCAATTCTACTTCTAGGCATGTACCCACGAGGAATGAAAACATATATCCATGCAAAGACTTGCATCTAAATGTTCTTAGTAGCAATTATTCATAACAGCTCCAAACTGTAAACAACCTAAACTCCAAGAACTAGTGAATGGATAAATAAAATGTGGTATATTCATATATATGGATATATAATGAAGTATTAATCAGTAATAAAAAAAGACTAATGACACATTATACAACATGGCTGAACCTCAAAAAGAGTAGGCTAAGTGAAATAATCCAGTCACAAAAGAGATATCACATATTGTAGGTTTCCATTTATTTGAAATGTCCAAAAAAGGCAAATCTATAGAGACAAAAAGTAAATTAAGAGGCCTTCTGAACCAGGTAATGGTGAATGGACATGAGAGATCTAACCGGGGCAATGAAAACATTCTAAAATGATTGATAGGGATGTTTGCACAATTTCATAAATTTACTAATCACTAAATTATACACTTAAAAGTGGCTGAATTATTTAAGATGTAAAATATGCCTCAATGAAGTTTTTTTTTAAATGAAAGAATGGATGGAGATTGAGAAAAATAGGAGAAGTTTATGTTACTTATGTTGTGTAAATATTATCAAAACTTAAATAATTTTAGGAGCGCCTAGGTGGCTCAGTTGGTAAAGCACCTGACTCTTGATTTCAGCTTAGGTCATGATCTCAGAGTTCATGGTATCGAGCCCCACATCGGACTCTGTGCTGACAGTAAGGAAACTCCTTGGGGTTCTCTTTCTCTGCCCCTCCCCTACTCATGTTCTCTCCCTCTCTCTCTCAGAAATAAACTTAAATAACTTTATATATTTTATACACACACACACCAAAACCTATTCATGCAATGAATGATAGGTTTCCTAGTGCTTTACCATTCTTGTGTTCTCAAAGTAAACACCCAGTAGAAAATTCCACTGGGTCACGGTGTAACATTAAAAAGTTATATTTATTCCACTATTATTTAACATACAACTTGGGCATTTATGTGCTTAACTGAGTTTTTTTTTTTAAATGTGCATAAAGATCTTTTTTCTTGGGCACCTGGGTGGCTTGGTTGGTTAAGCGACTGACTCTTGATTTCGGCTCAGGTCATGGTCTCATGGCTTGTGGGTTCGAGGCCCACATCAGACTCTGAGCTGACACTGTGGAGCCTGCTTGGGATTCTCTCTCTCTCCCCCCCCTCTCTGACCCTCTCCGGCTTGCTCTCTCTATCAAAAAAATTAATTAATTTAAAAAAAAGATCTTTTTTCCCATTGTCTTTGTTAGATTTGATATCAGCCTCATAAAGTAAACTGGAATGCTTTCTATGTCTTTTCTACACTATGGAATAGTTTTTTAAAAAAATTTTAATGTTTGTTTATTTTTGAGAGAGAGAAAGAGAAAGAGTGAGAAACAGAGCATGATTGGGAGAGGGGCAGAGAGAGAGGGCGACACAGAATCTGAAACAGGCTCCAGGCTCTGAGGTGAACCAACTGAGCCACCCAGGCGCCCCTATGCTACGGAATAGTTTTAAGACTATGCAAATTGTTAAGTCTTCCCAGAGGACATCTTGATAGTTTTGCATCAAATATTCAAAGTGCATAAGCGTAGATCTAGCAAATTCACTTCTAATAAAAAGAAATAACAGTGACTCTTTCTGGACAGTGTAAGTGGTGGTGACCTTTATCTAATTCTTGTGCTCATGTAATATGTTTTGCATTGAGAATTTAAAACAAATTTGCAATGACTATTATTGCAAGAAGATGATGGATGACTTGACATTATGATAGACTTGACCTATACAAATATCTGGGCCTATAACATTTTGTGGGAAATAGTTCTTTGACCACCATTCAGCTTCTTCTAAATATTTCTATACTTGCTCTGAGATGTTTTATAACTTCCACTCAATTTGTATTTCCACATCATTGGCATATATGGCATTTTCTTGTGTTTTTTAATCTCTTCTATATCTGTCATTAAATCCTTTTTCTCATTCCTTTTACTCTATATTTCTGTTTTCTCATTTTTTTCTTGGTCAGAAGAACAAAATATTTACTTATGTATATTCAAAAAACACATCTTGGTTTTGTTTATTAATACCACTTTTATTTGTGTGTTTTGATTTTTCACTTTCTAATACATGAATATTTTCTTTTGGTTTTACTAATACTTTGCTCCTACATTTTTGGGGGGTTTATTTTTCCATTTCTAGGCTTTTAAATTTAATGCTTGGTGTATTCATTTTCTATCATTCTATTTACTAGAATCCATGAAAGCTATGAATTTTCATCTAAATATAGCTTTGACTACACTCCACAGTTTTAACATATGTACTTTCATTTCCATAGTATTTTCAATGTCTAGAATTTTAGTTTCCATTTCCGATTTTCTAACTAAAGGGATCTCTGTAAGAGTTCAATTTTCAGGAGTTTAGGCACCTGGTGTTGTTTGTTATTCACTCATTGGTAGTTTTACTGCATTATGGTTAGTAAATGTGTCCTTTACATTTCTGATCTTTTGTAGTGAATGTTCCCTTTTTATGGCCTGTTCAGTTCCCTTTTTATGGTATTGACCATTTTTTTAAAATGTTCCATGAATATTTTCTCTGTTTTGGTAACTAGAAAATCCATAAATATTTCTTATAAATCAAACTTTTAGCAATATTATTTCTATCTACTTACTGTCTATTGATGTGTCATTATTGGTGAAGTATGGTGGTTTCTCATGATTCTGGTGTTTCTAACTTGGAAATGTGAACAAACTGCATACATTTGAATTCTACTTGATTCATTAAAAGTTAATGACTGGTAAATCCTTGTCATTTATATCACTATTTACCAACTTAAAGTAAGTCTTATTTGATGACTTTTATGTCACATTCAGTAGGCTATTCATTAGGCCTTTGAAAAAGAACAGATAAATATAAAATCCACAGATATTTTGCACTTGTTATTTTAATACATTTAATGAAACCATTTCCTGAGCATTTAAAAAATCAGGTAGCATACATCCAACTCTGATCCTCCTCTGACATTTCCCCATGTTCTAAGCTGAATTATTAAGGCCACTATTTAACACCCACTTCTCTCCATTCCCTGAATCAAATCTGATGACTGTCCTTTAGTGCTGTGACTGCAAGCCCCAAAACATTGCTTTTTATTATAAAGGCATATGCTATAGGGCATTTATTTTGTGAATCTGTCCAATTTAACTTCCCAGTTCCCACGTACTGAGGCACTGGGAAGACAGCTGTGATTGAGTTATTAACAAGTAAGACAATATAAAAATTAAAAGATAAAAAAAATCAATGTAATGGAAGAAAAGAGCTGTGATTTTAATCTTTATCAGCCTACAGAGTGGATCCTCTCAAACTGAACCTCTGGGGATTAGATTTTTCCCCCCAGAGAAGCCTACAGTAATCCACACATAAATGGCCTGTAAAGCAGTGTGGAGTTACAGTCAATGGATGCTTCTCCAAAAGCATTTGGAAGGAAAAAAGAAACACTTTGGGGGATTTTGTAGCTCTCTTTGTAGACTCTCTCTGAAATAAATTCCATAACATGATGAGTTTTAGCTCCCTCAAAATTAAAGTAATATACACAAAGCACTTTAAAAGCCCCAGAAGAAGGATGACCTATAAATTTGGTATATTACAGTGACATTAAACTTGAAGTAGCAGTTGTGGTGGAACGGATTAAAGAAGAGCAAACAACAGTTTTCTCATTCCTTCTGAAATAATTTGGGAAGCATTTAGAGCTAGCCCAGCTATGCCATCAATGGACATTCATATTATTTGAAAAAAATCACAACTGAAAATATGTTGAACCTGAGATTTTCAGTGTCAAGTGTTAAAAGCAGTTTGAATATGGTCCCTCATCTATACCTTTCTTTGTTTCCGCAGTTTTTCTGATAGGAAGTGAACATATCGGCAATAACAAGTGACAGACTATAGGAATTAAGCAATCATGTTCTTCTCTAAGCTCACGGCCTAGTTAGAGTTTCTTACAGAGCTTATTTACAGTATGGTTATCCTAAATTAAAAATAAATGATAATCATATTACATGTCTAGCAATAAAGAAGACCATGATTTTAGTTTGTGCCAGGATGCTACAGTCACATCCTACAGCAAAATTTTCTACAGAATTTATTATTAGTTGTGCCAACAGCAGCTGTACTAATAATTTGAGATAACTCCCACTGTGGTTTAAAAAAAAAGAATCAATGATAGATAGTAAAATCATTTTCATGCTTGGATTTCCTTGCCTAATATATTATAACAGTTTTATACAGATGGTTGAAGCATTTATTTTGACAATGGGGCTGTAAAAAGTAATTTCAATCCATAAAGGCCATAAATGCATGTCATTTGCAACCCTGGATGGACACCAGACTCGTGTAGAGATACTTTAGACATCATCCCTAAAGATTCTGATTTAGTCAGTCACGAAACAGGGCAGTATGTCTTCAAAAGTTCCCCAGTTGAGAGGCACCTGAGTGGCTCAGTTGGTTGAGCAGCCAACTTTGGGTCAGGTCATGATCTCGCTACTTGTGGGTTCTGTACTGACAGTTTGGAGCCTGGAGCCTGCTTCAGATTCTGGGTCTCCCTCTCTCTCTGCCCCTCCCCAATTTGTACTCTCTCAAAAATAAATAAACATAAAAAAAAAAGTCCACAATTGATTCTGATGCATAGCTGGAACTGAGAATAATTTTCCCAAACCCTTCAAGTTGGAAGGAACCTTAGTGTTCAACCATTTCTCACCCTCCCTGATTTCTAGTAACTTCTTCCCAATAGTCCACCAGTCAACTGTCCTGGATGTCTCCTTTGGATTTTCCATACATCCTCAAACTTAACGCATTTAAAATTAATCTTATTTTTTTCACATAAAACATACTCAACTTCTTGTAGTAAACAGTAAGTCACATGATCATCCTCCCAGGCACTTATGCCAAAACTTGGAAAATTAGGACCCCTCTACTCCCTATCAGTGTTCAGATTATTTTACCTCTCAAATATGTTTTATATCAATCCCCTCTTCTCCAACTCCATTGCCTTAAAACATTCCTTCAACACTTTTGCCTAGATAAATACTAATAGTCTAATACTATGTCTGGTGTTTTCTCCCAAATCCTCCAGCTTTGAATCTCCTATTGCTTGACTGTACCACTACACTATACCTACCCATCCCTGTCACAGACATCTATATTTCTCAGGCCATTTCACCAGTGCGCCCCATTCCTGGCTTGTTGTCACTCTCTCCAACACTACTTTCGTCTGAACTTATGGTTAATTCAATATTTCCAAAACCATGGTCTTTCTGTTTCTTTCCCTATCTCCTTCCATGAATTTTCCTTCAGCCTACCTTAGGGCCTCATTCCACAATCACATCCCAGAACTGGTCAATAACAACTACAGTCCCTCCTCTTCACCGTGCTCCCAATAATGATCCCACACCAGAGGACCTACAGTCCTCTAAATCTCCCATCCTTTCCTGCCTCTGCATGTCTACTCTCCCTTCCTTACTCAGATGAGATTTCAGAGTCGATCGTCCCAATTCTTCCATTCTGTACACCCTCAACTCTTTTACCATTCTCTCATTGTCATATATCACCACAATCTTGCTTAAACATAACTCCTGTTTCTTCATGCCTGCACAAATACAGGTGCACGTGGTGGGGAAAACATTCACGCTTATGGTGGTGGATATCACTTCAAATTCATGGTCACTAACTTCAAGTGGGCCCATAACATCTCCCGGCAAGTATGTTGTACTTCCCTGGGCCATTTACTCTCCTATCTTCTGGACTATCATTTACACCTCTCCTGTTTTCAAACCTCCATAACCTCTTACCCCATCCTAACTCTCAGCTGATAACCTTGCTGCTTCCTTTATCACTAAGAATGGAGGAGCAATCAGAAGACAAACTTCTGTATGATTTCCAAACCATATCTGCCCACATGGACTCCTGACTCCCTAACAATGAGTGAATTGTTGAAAAACCCACCTACTCAAGCACATCACTCAGGTAATTCAATCCCCTACATCATTTCATTTGTCTTTAAATTGAAGTATAATTAATATACACTGTTTCATTAGTTTTAATGATTCGACAATTCTCTATGTTACTCAGTGCTCATCACAATAAGTGTACTCTTGATCCTTTTTACCTATTTCACCCATCCCCCTACCCATTTCCCCTTTGGTAACCATCACTTTGTTCTCTATATTTAAGACTTTTTTTTTCTTTCTTTTTTCTTTGTTAATTTGTTTTTTCCCCTCAAATTCCACATATGAATGAAATCA
The DNA here is from genome assembly GCA_028646485.1 of Cryptoprocta ferox. NCBI lineage: Eukaryota > Metazoa > Chordata > Mammalia > Carnivora > Eupleridae > Cryptoprocta > Cryptoprocta ferox. The sequence goes on from CM053575.1 coordinate 47,934,259, forward strand.
TATGGTATTTGTCTTTCTCTGACAGACTTATTTCACTTAGCATTATACCCTCTAGATCCATCCATGTTGCAAATGGTAAGATTTAATTCTTTTTTATGGCTGAGTAATATTTCAGTGTGTGTGTGTGTGTATATGCCTTCTTTATCCATTAATCTATAGATGGATACTTGGGTTGCTTCCATATCTTGGCTATTGTAAATAAATCTGCATAAACATAAGGGTACATATATCTTTTTGAACCAAGTGGTTTTGTTTTCTTTGGGTAAATACCAAGCATTGGAATTATAGGATCATATAATAATTCTGATTTTAAGTTTTTGAGGAACCTCCATACTGTTTTCCAGAGTGGCTGCACCAGCTTGCATTCCTACCAGCAGTGTACGAAGCTTCCTTTTTCTCTACATCCTCATCAACACTTGTTGTTTCTTACCTTATTGATTTTATCCATTCTGACAGGTGTAAGGTGATATCTCATTGTGCTTTTGATTTGCATTTCCCTGATGATGAGTGATGCTGAGTACCTTTTCATGTGTTTGTTGGCCATCTGTATGTCTTCTTTGGAAAAATATCCATTCAGGTTCTCTGCTCATTTTAATCAGATTATGGTGGATTTTTTCAGTTTTGTTTTGTTTGGTATTTTGGTGTTGAGTTGCAGAAGTTCTTCATCTACTTTGGATATATCAAAATACCAGTTAATATCAATATCAGATATATCAAATGCAAATATCTTCTCCCATTTAGTAGGTTGCATTTTTGTTTTGTTGATGGTTTCCTTTACTATGCAAAAGTCTTCTATTTTGTTAGAGTCCTAATAGGTTATTTCTGCTTTTGTTTCCCTTGCCTGAGGACACATCCTCTGCATCATTTTTAACTTCTCTCTAGCAAACGAATATGTAATCATTTTCTCCTTTCTTTGAAAACCATCTTACGGCTTATTTTCTCCTCCTTTTTCTTTCACGATAAAACTCAAAAATGTAGGGTATGTTCTCCAACTTTTCTCATTCTTTCTTGAAAAGACTGTAGTCAGACTTTGACGAACTCCACTTGCCCACAACTCCTTCAGAATCCCTCAGTTCAAGGTCATCAATGAAACTTCATGTTGCTAAATGCAACCAATGCTTGGTTCTCATCATACTTGACCTATCAGCCGCATTTCACATAAAGGATCACTCCCTCCTTTCAGGAATACTTTCTGCACTTCCAGGCCACCAGACTCCTGATTTTTCTCCCGCTGTACTTGCTGATCCTTTTCAGTCTCTTTTGTTGGTTCCTGCTCATCTTCCTAACCTCTAACTAGTTGTTTGACTTCTTTTTAATCTTTATCCCTTCCTTGGTAAGCTCATCTAATGTCTTAGCTTGACATATAAGCTCTGTGATGATGGCTCCTAAATGTATATCTGCAAGCTAGACTTCTTCCTTGAGCACCTAGGAAGGATTTCTCAATACCCACTCAAGAATACTGCTCCAGTGGCTCAGTCGGTTAAGCATCTGACTCTTGATTTCAGCTCAGGTCACAATCTCACAGTTCATGGAATCGAGAGTCGAATCTGGTTCTCTCTCTCTCTCTCTCTCTCTCTCTCACTCTCTCCTCTTGCCCCTCCCCCACTCAGCTCACACACATGCTCTCTCTCTCTCAAAATAAATGAATAAACTTAAAAAAAAGAATACTGCTCCAACAATTCTCCTACTTTGTCCTACATCATGTAGTTTTGTTCTCCACTAGATCATTCCCATCACATTAATTTAGAACACAAACAAAAAACCTTTGATCTTGCTTCCCTCACCAACTACTACTTTAGCCAGTCAATCCCTCTTAAGGCCACGCCAATCAGGCTCTTATTCCCTCCTCTTCACCAAAACTGCTTGTCAACTTCATTCCTAATGACCCCTATATTACTAACTACAGTGGGCATTCTAATTAACCTAATGGCAACACTGACATGACTTGTATACCCTCCTCTTTGATACACCTTTTCCTTGGCTTTTCATTAAAATGAAAGCTAAAGCTTTCAGGTCAACACTCTTGGATTTTCTGGTCCCTCTTTATTAGTCTTCTTTGGGTGGTTCCTCAACTTCTCTCCATCCTCTTAGTGTTGGAGACCTCAAGAACTGGTGGTCCTCTTCTCTCCTCTGTCTTCCTAGAACATTTCAGCCAGTCATTTTAAATATCATCTCTATACCTACAATTCTCATATTTATATCTCCAGTCTAGCTATCTTTTCCCAACTCCAGGCTCCTATAACAACCTCTTAATCTGTAGCCTCACTTGACTCACTAATAAGCATTTCCAACTTAACACATCCAAAACTGAGCCCTTAATCATTCCCCTCAAACTTACTTCTCCTACAACTCTACTCCCTTGCTCAGGCCAAAATCTTGGGAGTCATTAGGATTCCTCTTGTCTTTCATACCCTACATCCATCCATTGGTAACTCCTGTCAGCTCTACCTTCAAGCCACTTGGAATCTGACTACTTGTCACCACCTCCACTGCCATCACTCTGGTCCAAGTCACTGTTATCTCACACATAAACTATTATAGCAGTCACATAACTGTTTTCCCTGACTCCACCCTTAATCTTCTACAGCCTGATCAGAGTAATCCTTTCTATTCCTAAATCAGATATTATCATTGCTCTGCTTAAAACTTTTCAATGACTTCCCATCTTACTCTGAGTGAAAGTCATATTCATTACAATGGATCATAGGGCCCTATGATCACCCTGCTATCACTTTCCAGCCTATATCTCTCTCTCTTGCCCTGGGCTAATACCTGGAATGTGCCTGATTCAGAACCTTTAAACCTGCCTGGAATGCTCTTCCCCTAACATGTGCATGCCTTGTTCCTGTCACATCCTTCTGATCTTTACTCATATAACAGTTTCTCAGTGATGCCATTTCAGTCCCCATACCTATTCTCTTTCCATGTTTTATTTTTCTCCTTATCACGTATTACCATCTAACATACTATGTAATTAGTTAACTTATTTGTGTATTATCATTTTCCTCTCAGCAACATGTAAGTGTCCTGAGGGAAAGCTTTTTATTTTGTTTGGTTCCCTATTATACATACAATACTGTATATAGATATCTAGCTATGTACCATACCTAGAACAGAACCTTGCACATAGGGGATACTCTAATCATTTGATGAGTAAGTAAATGGTATCTTCAATCATGTTCTCTCCAATCAACCTTCATCCTGTCTCTAGAGGGATATAATTAGGAGATAAATCTACTCACCTTAATTTTCAGCTTAAAACCTTTCAGTAAGTCTGTAGTGTTATAGCTGATGCAAACTGATATGTCTTCAGTAGTCAGGCATATACTATAAATGTGATGAGTAAAGTTTATGTGTATGGGGAGGGGGAAGGGAAGATAAGAAAAGTGGAGAGTGTATGACCCACCTATGGGCATTCAATTCAATTATTTTAAAATATATATTGTTTAATGTTTATTTATTTTTGAGCGAGAAAGAGGCAGAGCGCTAAGAGGGGGAGGAGGAGAGAGAGAGGCAGACACAGAATCCAAAGCAGGCTCTGGGCTCCGAGCTGTCACCACAGAGCCCGATGTGGGCCCGATCTCCCGAACCACAAGATCATGACCTGAGCCAAAGTTGGACACTTAACCAACTGAGCCACCCAGGTGCCACCAATTCAATTATTTTAACAAATTGTGCCCACCACTTGGCAGCCCCTGTATGCAGAATAAAGAACCATCTCCACAGCATGGCTTGGTAGGCATTAGGCAGGGCTGCCATGATTACCCTCTCTTGGGCCCTATAACATCAGAGAAAACAGACTGTGCATATCCACACACTGTGTGGTTGCAATGCAACTGAATACATTGCTATTCCATTATTAAATAACTAGGCGAGGAAGCAAGATGTCACTGTTGGCATAGTCTGAAATGATATCTAGAGCCCAGATGTTTGAACCAGATGACTAAATTTGTTAAAGGCAGTTTGTACAATTATGTGAAGTAATTATACCTGGGTTTCAGGGTCACATGATTGGGGATCTAAAATAGGGGATCTCTCATTCAGTGATTCCAATCTGTCAAGACCTTACCTTGGACAAGAAAAGCATCATCACCCCCAACTTGAGCTTATTTCATGAAGAACCAGACAGACTAGAGATGGGCACTCACAGAACCTCACCATCCTAAAATCTCCTGGAATATTTTGCTGAGAATGAGTACTTTGGACCCATCATAGTAAATTATACTTCTTTTAAGATTTCTGCATCAGAGTGTTCTAGCTCAAGTCCTCAGTGGGACTTTGACAATGGCATACAATCTGACCAGTGTTTACTAGAACAGGCTCATCCCTCAACAGTCCCAATACATATTCTACTTACTATTATTACCAAAGATCCATTTCTTCCTGATGTAGGACCTTTATAAATTCCTAGAATGTCCTTCCCACACATTCCAGGCAAAGTGCTCCACCCAAGAATTAACCTCTCTAGGAATCCTCTGCAGATCCATTCAAGCCAGCTAATTACTTCTCTCCTCTTTTTCTGCACTGTTTCCCATATATATCTCTCTTCTTGTCTTCATTTTATTAATTGCAATTATTGTTTTATCTCAAAACCATAGGGGCAATAACCATGTCTAATGTATCTTTGAATTACTGATGCCTAACTTAGTACCTGGCAATTATGAGGCACTTCAATGTTTTCTTAATTTAACTTAACTACCGTTAGAAAAGAGTGATCTGGTCAGTGTAGCTAGAGTAAAGGCTTCATAATTGCTGGGAGGGGAGGACGAGTTGGAAAGAGGGAGAGAAAACATACAGAAAAAGGGATCCAAGTTGTATCATAATAATTTTTTTTCATATTTCACATAAACAAAGGTAGCACTTAACATAGGAAAGAATGTTACAATGTGTTGATTTTTTTCTTTACCATTATGGGCAGAAAGTTAGAAACTCTAAATTCTCAACATAGTTCAATTAAAGCTCAACTCCTTCCCCCAAAAAAGAAGATTACAGTGAATCCCAATTTGTTGATGCACCCTTAAAATTATAAAAGGCAGTCTAGTATAATGATTGGCAGTAGTCAGACAAGGAGAGCTCATTCACTGAACAGTGAACTAATCCTTCTGTGAGCTAATCTGACAGAATATTTATATTCTAACTAATGCAAATTAGTAGGAAAAACATTACGATTCTCAAAAAATAAACTGCCACATGATAGAGACTAAACACAGAAAATTCACATAAGAAATAAAAGTAGGTTTAAAATATTAAAAATATTCAATCCCACCAACACCAACAAAAAAGTACAAATTGAAACAACTAGGTAGCCACTTAAAACCTGTTAAATTAGCAGGTTTTTCTTCACATTATTACCACCTAATGCTAGTGGATTTGCTGTTGCTATGTAGCAGGGATAGTTGGCATAGATCTCGTGGAAATAAAGGAAAACCTTACTAGAGTAGAGTCAGGAGGTTTGGGAAGGGGAGCTCCCACAGCCTAACACTGCAGACCCAACAGAAAGAGATGGACTTGACCTTGCACATGGATACTACTTTACTATCCCAGCTGGGGAAGACATGCTTTCCTATCCCCCACCACTCAATGGCTTAGCCAATGAGAAGCCACCAGTTTACTCCAGTGGACTTTTAGTTTGTAACAGCTTTCTCAACTTCTCCCTTTTCTCCTAAAAAAGTGTACCTCTCTTCCCCAGACTTCCCATGGTTTTGCCACAGGTTGTTAGTCCCACGGGGCAATTCTTTCCTGAATAGGCCATCTTTTGCTGGTAAAATAACTGGAAGATTTTATTTTTAAGGTTGACAATTTACAGGAAAACAATCTGAACTCACTGTTGATAATTTATCATTAAGAAATTTTCCACTTCTTCCTCTTCAAGGAGGTAGCCAAGCGGGTCAGTGGCAGCAGTCTTGTGACAGATGAAGACATGCAGATCTTTGTGAAGACCCTGATGGGCAAGACCATCATCCTTGAGGTTGAGTCCAGTGAGGCCACTGAGAATGTCAAAGCCAAAATCCAAGATGAGGAGGGCATTCTACCTGACCAGCAGCATCTCTCTGATTTTTGTGGGCAAATAGCTGGAAAATGGCCACACTCTCTCAGACTACAATATTCAGAAAGAGTCCACCCCACACTTGCAGCTTCGTCTGCGGGATGGCATCATGAGCCTTCCCTCCACCAGCTGGCCCAGGAATACAACCACAGAAGTTGCATTCTGCAGGAGTCCCCTGCACTGGACTGCCACAAGAGGTGCAGCTACCCCAACAGCCTGCACCCCAAGTGGAAGGTTTGATGAGGCCCCTCCACCAGCTCTTCTTTTGTTGTCAAGCTGGCCTCCTGCCAAAGCCCCAAGGCCCCGGGGTCTCAACATAGTTTCCTTTGTATTGACTGGGCAGTAAACAAGAAAAGACATCTTCTCAAAAGGGAGTAGGGTACTACAGAAACAAAGTAGTGTTTATACTAATGAAAAACCAGAAATGCCCAAAAAGCATGGTTAAGGAAAAAGATTTACCTACTCTTTGGAATATATATAGTCATCATAAAAATTGCACAATAATGACTATTCATCATGGAAAAAATACAGTAATAATGGTTAGTATTTACTGAACATTTACTATGTGCCAGATACTACGGTAAGTATTTCACATGCGTTGTGAGATAGGTACTAAAATAGGGTTTCCAGATTTAGCAAATAAAAATATAAGGTGCACAGTTCAATTTGAATTTCAGATAAATGACAGGTATTTAGTATAAGTCTATCCCATGCAATATTACCCATTATTTATCTGAAATTCAAATTGAACTGGGCATGCCATATTTTATCTGGATACTGGTAACCCATTTTACTGATGAGGAAACAAAGACACAGAGATCACCTAGGGACATACAAGCAGTGATAAATAAATACTAAGCATACAAAAAAAGGAGAATGGAAACCTTTGTCTATGAGTGATTATAAATGGGTAAAACATATGCATGCCCATGGATCGCAGCTGAGAAGAAGCATGGACAGATGACACTACTACCACCAAAATCTATGGAGCACTTAGTCTGGGCACGGTGCTACAGCAGCCTTCCACTCCCGTTTTAAGAGATGAATAAGGTGAAGAGCTAAATATTTTGCTCAAAGTCATAAAGCTAGTAAGAGCAGGATCTGATTCTGACTCTAAAGCTCTTTCTTTATTTCACTTTGTCATCTTGATTTCCTGGGTGAGTTTTATTTTCTCCTTCAGGTGCAGTTCCATCAATATTGATATAAAAGTTTTTGTGTGATAAAATACATGCACAAGGACACATGAATATTTCAAGGAGATCTGCAAAACCTAGTCATTTGCAAACCTAAGGGTTTGCTTTGGTTTAAAGCCATTCCTAGAACTAACCCCAACAAAACACTGAAAAGAAAATAGTTGTGATGCATATTATGGCTTAAATTGTGATTTCATTTAGAAAGTAGAAAAGTATACTCCATACTTAGCCATTTAAAAGTGAGATTGCTCTCCCACTAATGCCTCTCACTAAGCTCCTCCCCTTTCTCTATAAACTTCAGCAAGTAAACTTGTTAGGTCCTTCAAGTAACTCAGTCAAGAAGACATTATGAATTTTTTTAGGTCAATCATACAGGAAAGCACATGTGCACACACAAACACAAAAGTGCCGATATGCTTTCACCGTGAAAGCAATGCCTATGCTCTATACAGAACAGGGAATTTTAGGTGTTTTCCCTTAGGTGTCGGCTTAATTTCTCCTTGAGAGGTTAGCCCACATCAAAAAGTTTGTGCTTTTGATTGTTTATTCTGAAAGAGGCAGCTGGCCACAGGGCTGCCTGTGATGCCTTTACCACAGTTTGCTTTTGTTTTTCCCTCTTGATAATTACCTCATGACTAAACCACTCATTGGTCCATAGAAGAATCCCACAGAGATGAAAACACACTTGTTTAAATAAAATATTTATGAAGAAGCCCTCAAATGTCACTGAAGCAAATGCAAATTATCTTCACATATTGTGCAACCAATATGCCACTCATTCCTTAGAAGAATCTCCATTTCCTGATTGCAGTTAACATTAATTTTTAAAAATTAATCCCATTGTGCATCATCATCCCAATATCTATTCATAAAAATCTAGTGCTCGAAGGTTAACTCTCTTTTGACTATCTTTGAAATTTTTAATAAGACTAATATTTAATCTTGCTGATTATTTTGAACTTTTCCCTTAGAAACTGTATTTAATTATTATCTTATATGTTCATCTTCTAATAAATGATTTCATTCTAATTCAGTACAATTCAGACATTAGTGAGGGTTCCACATTCTGGCCTTTTAATGAAATACTATTTGGACACGATTTTCTCAATATGTTCTTCTTTCCACCCCCCCCACCCCCCCAAGTTGGGTGAACATAATGGATCTCATTAGATTTTTATAGAAACCTCAAAATAAAAATTTGAGGCAATATTATCAAAAGAAAATAGATTCAGTGTGTGGTAACTGGCAACAACGACCCTGACTTTCGATACCATCTTTCCTAATTCCTCAGGAAAGAAATATGAGCTGAGCTGAGCAGATTAGTTGGCTTCATCCTTTGCTTGATGGTCTCGACAGTTGTCCTCCACTTGGCTACACTTTAGAATCAACAGAGGCACTTAAAAAATATACTGATAACAGGCCCCACCCCCCAAGACTCAGATTTAATTTGTCTAAAGTAAAGCTCATTTTATTTTTGTTTGCTCCCTAAATGTCGTTAACATGCAGCCAAAGTTGAAAACCATTAGTCTAGGAAAAGCTTTCCCTAAGAAGGTTAATGTCCACTTGAAAAGAGGAGTCACTAACGATAACTCATAAGGCTCCCCTTCACGCCCTGACCAGCAAATGAAGAAAAATCTCCCGAAACACAGAGCTGGAATGTCAACGTAAAACCAGTATCCTGAACAAAAAGGATGCATAACCTCAAAACTAAGCTGAATCTTTACAACTGCACAGAATTTAACCTACAGTTAGAGATCAGATCCTTTATAGAAGAACACAATAGACAAAGTAGATCTGAAGGGGGCTCTTATGAAAAAGACCTAAGAAATTTTCATTGACAATAACTCTCGGATTCTTAGTATATGTGATGTGTTTACCTAAGAAGCTACTTTGACTTAGACTCAACCTTTTCCCAAAGGAACCCATGTTCTTGGTGCTAGTTTAGCTCTGAGCTTCAGTTTATTCATATATACCAATCTCTTTTAGCCATGCTTCTCAAACTTCAATGTGCCTATAAATCATCTGAGGATCGTGTTAATACACAGATTCATGTGCAGAAGATCTGGGTGGGGCCTGAGAGTCTGGGTTTCTAATAAGCTCCCAGATGCTGCTGATGCTGCTGGTCCACAGATGAACACTTGGAACAGCCAGGTCTTAGAAGACATCATGAGAATTAAATGAAATGACCTACATAAAGAGTTTGGCATGGACGCGGTTGGCACCCTAGAGAAGAAAAGACTTGAAAGGAAAATAATAAAACATGGTTAAAGCCTAGAAATTACATGACCCAATCCTCCCTTCTTGTCCAAATGTGGAAACAGGAGGTTAAGAAAAAAGCTAAAATCCTACCTCCTTACAGCCAAAGGAAAAAACCAAATGTTTTGAACTGAAAAAAAAAAAAAAAAAAAAAAAAAAAAAAAAAAGTGCAACCAAGGTCCATGAGTGGAAGTTAAACAGAACTCCTCATTCCATACCAGGAAAAAATCTTCTAACAATAAACGCTGTCCTACAATCAACTGGCCCTCTTGAGGAGAGAGCATGAAGTTTCCAGTTACAAAATGTGAGCATAGACCAGTTGATGACATTAAAGAACATATTCACGTTTCAGGTGACTGTTGAACTGAGACACATCACACACTTAATATGTGCAAAAAATATTTTTTTTAATAACACAGAAACCTCATTTCCTGCCCCCCTCCACCCTCTGAAGTAAATGGAGTTAACTGAGGTCAAAAAGCCTTGGAGTCTTCTTTAACTGCACTTCTCCCACCTGCACATCCATCCCATCCACAAATCCCAGCGCTGCTACCTTCAAATGTGCCCACACCTCAGTTACTTCTCACCACCTCCATTACAACAACCCTGGCCAAGCCACTCCCCCATCTGTCTGCATCACTACAACGGCCTCCTCCGGATGGATAAGTTTCTCTGTCTCTGCCCTTGCTCTTCAACAGCATTTTCTCAGCAAAGATCCCCAGTGCTGCCACTTCTTCGCTCAACCGCTTCCTTCTCATTCAGAGCGAAATCCAAAGTCCTTCTGCTGGTTGACAAGACCCTGCACGATCTTTCCCCTCCACCCTCAACCACAACCACATTTCTCATCATTCTCAATCTTTCTCTCTCTTCAGCCACCCTTAAACTCACTGTTCTTTGAATCACATCAAGGACACCCTTATCTTAGGTCCTTTGTACTTGCTCTTCCCTCTGTTGTAAAGGCTACACTCTGGGATTTGCAAGTTTATGTCCCACATCCCCAGTAAGTGAAACAACATAAAGACACTTAACAGAAGGATTCTAACTGCTCTCTATAGGAAAAAAAAATGTTCACACTCAGCTTAAAGATCAGCACTTTACTTTCACAGTTGGTACAGATGAAAGGTTGGGCGAGGCATTCCAGATCCAAATGTGACTCAGCTTCACTTTTTAACACTGTACTTTCATCAAATCCTCTCTTAACACCCAGTCAGGGCAGACTAGGTGCTGTACTCCCACATCAGAGCACCCCAACTACCTGGGCAGGAAATAACCCTTCTGGATGGCCACTGATCTGTGACCCAGGCATAGTTCGTCTCTGAAAATAATGAATAAATATCCCAGATGCAGTGTCCCTCTGCATAATTCCCCACAGGGAATGATGTCTGTTTTCTTCTTCTAAAACCAGAGCTCCTCGGTTGAGCTTGAGAAAATCTAACTACCACTGAGTAGGCACAGATGGACAATGGACAGAGAAATCTGGCACATCGGGCTCAGTTGAGTCCCTTTGCAGAAAAGGAAGTCATCCATTAAAGAGAGGACTTTGCCAGGGACCCATGTCCCAGGGCCAGTGTGTATGCTTCTTCTGGTTCGCACTAGATAATCACAAGGGCACCACGAGAAGTACTGTGCAATGCAGCTACTCCAGCCACTGAGCTCTTAGGACTCGAAATGAAAGCCACTCTTGGTTCGGACAATCAAACAGCTTCAGAGGGATGGAGATAAATGCATCTAATATAAGAATTAATGTGGGCAAGGAGAGGAAGGAGGGAAGTGAGAGGAAGGAGGGAAGTGAAGAGAGATTCTGGCCTGAGCTGAAGTGCCCTGGGAGAGAGGGTGTACTCTGGATGCAGGCTGTTGCCTCAGTCCTTCTCACCCCATGCTCACAGTGCCCCACTCCTGCCTCATGAGCAGGCTACTTCCAGCCCAAACCAAGGATCCAGAGTGTCATGGGCAACCTAAAAAGCACTGTGCCCTAGTTAGGAAAGCACCATAGCACTTTTAGGAACTCGAGGAACAGCAAGGCATCCTCTTAACTGTGGTTTCTTCTCAGCCAAGTTATCAGATTTGTTTCTTGCAAGGAGTTTTTTTGTTTTTTTGTTTTTTGGGGTTTTTTTTCTGTGACTCTTCTTTAAGGGCAGCCCAGTGCAGGGGTCAAGCAAAGCCCAAGGACATGGAATCCAGCTTATGTATTAAAAGAAACAGAGGCATAAAATCATCCAAAAAGATGTGGAGTGTTAAACACAGACTCAGCAAGAGGCCTCGCCCATCTTCCTTATAAAGCCAAATGCGACTACTTACATGGGATAACAATGGGAATTTGTGGCACAGTCACAGGCAAGGAAGTGGGACATTTCAACACTAACGCTGGCTCCAGGTGAAGCATGCTAAATAATTTTCTTTTTCCCATGGCTTAAGGAGAGAACTTTCCCCACTTAGGACATCATCTAGGGCTCCCAGTTCATGAAACAAGGAGCTCTCACTGGTATCTGTGGTCTGTGCAGCACATCACACACAGCCAGCAGTGAGCCACACAAAGGCTGGGCATTGAACCTCCAGGGAAATCATTTGGGATCAACAGTATTTCTTGACTTAATTCTGCACTTTGAAGTAACACCTTAGTGATCATCTGATAAACTTAATTAATGTAATCACAGGCAACAGGGATCAATAATCTTTCTTTTCCAATAGAAAAATAGACTTTGAGTAGGGAAAATCTGATATAAACTTTTGGCAGATGATTTCTCTTTACCCCACCGACCCATTTTGAATATACTATCATGGAAATGCTATATAAGTCAGGCTCACTGTGTATCTCTTTATAAAGCAAATAATTCTCTAGTTTATCCTTTGTGCAAGTAGATTTTTATATAATGGATTGACTTAAAATGAGGTAAATTTGTACTGGATTATTTGCACAGCAATAGCTCATTTCCAATACTTATACACGGGAATATCGGGGGAAAGGCCATTTTCTCATCCATCTTTAACGCATACTTTTTTTGCATTTAGTTGAGAGAATATTCGAGAAAATGATTTCTCCAGGTAAGAAGAATCTCAAGTAAACGTTTGGACTATGTCTTCCAGTAAGCAGTAGTGGATGAAATGTGGGAGACCCAGGGCCCTCAGAGAAAGCAAATGGCTCCACTAAAACTCCTTCTTCCAACCTTAATTGGTCAAATGCCAAAATAAAGGAACTTTCCAAAGTTAGGAGCTGTACAACTTTCACTAGGGATAACTGCAGGTGCCCCAGCCGTGACCAGCAAGCCCACCACCGACCCGTTTGTGGCTGGCGGCGGCAGCTGGTAGCGCCGGGCGCCCAGGCCCAGGCCGCCTCCACGCCAAACGACCCGCCGGGAACGGGTTCAGGCCGGGCTGCCCAGGACCCGGAGCTCCCCGTAGGCGGCCCAGCGCCAGATCCCGCCCCGCCCTTCCCACCCCATACCGGCGAAGAGAAATGGGCGCTCCGGAGACAGGGTGGGAAGCGCCCAGTGGGATTCAGCCGCAGCCGGGGCCGTCCCCAACTCCCAACTTCCCAGAGTTTCCTCCGGTCTCCTCCCCCTTCCCACGGCGGAGAAGCGGCCGCGGCCTCCCCTCGGCCGGAGCGCAGAGCCCAGGAAGTGGAGCGCGGAGCCAAGAGCTCGGGAGCCGCCCCCCGGAGCGAAGGCTACCGGAGCGCAGGTGGCGGGCGTGGTCCCTCCAACCCTGCCCCAGTCCCCCCGGACTCGGCCTCCGCGCAGCAGCCTCTTCCCGGGTCCCCCCAGGGTCCAGCATCAGGCCACGGCTAGCCGCTTCCCGATTCCCCTCTAGGTCGGCGGCCACCCCCCACCTTCCCCCAGTCCGCGTCGCTCCTCTGCCTCAGGCCCGGGTGCGGCCCCAACTCCCAGTACAGGGCCCTCCGGTCGCGCCCAGCAGCGGCGGCGGCACTCACCTGGGTCGCGAAGCCGGGGTCTGGCGCGGTCCCGCAGGTGGTAGATGAAATCCTGGCAGCTGTCGTGCTCCAGGGCCCCACGGGCACAGAGCTCGGCCAGCAGCTGCAGCGCCTGGTGACAGAGCGCGTCCCTGGCCCCGGGCATCGCCCCCCCGCATCCTCGGACCGAGCCGGGCAGGCGGGCGCGGGAGACAACCCTCCGCCTGCCAGCTCAGAGCCGCCGCCTCCGGGCCGTCCGCGCTCGCCGTCAGGGAGCCGCCGAGAAACGGCCCGAGCCCCAGCCCCGGCTGGCCCGGCCTCCCACCGGTTGCATGCAGCTCTTCGGCTGCCGGTCGGTCGGGCTTTCTCTCTCTCCCGCCCGTCCGCTCCGTCCCTCCCTCCCCCGGCACCGAGGGGAGGTGGCGCCGCACAGCCCAGCGCGCCTCTCTCCCGGCGCCCCGCCCGCCACTCGCGGCCGCCGGGGGGCGGGGCCGGGTCAGGGGCGCGCGCCGCGGGCTGGGATCCCAGTGGAACCTGCTCGGGCGCCAGCGGTGGGCGGAGGGCGCTCGCCGGTTCCTAGAGGAGAGCGGGACTCGGCTCTGGACCCGGCGCTCAGAGCGGCTGCGCCCAGGCTTGGGGAGTGTGAGCGGGGGCGCGCTCCGGGCATTCTCGCCATCCCACCCCTCCGTCCTCTTGCAAACTAACACCCTCTCCCACCTCCCCTTGCCCCGTGCGTCGAAAGCACGTTCTTGGGTGAGCTGCACGAAAGGTACAATCTGAACCACACCCGCCCAACCTGGAGAAACGACTCCCGGCTTCGAACTTGAAAAGCGGCGTCTGGGCATAAATCACGTGTCTAAGGGTGCTAACCCCCCGAAGGTGTGTTAGGGGCCAAGATTTGCCAACAAAGGAAGGATTTACCAAGTGCAGGATCTTTTCCACCACGGTGGTGATTTGGAGATGGTGGAGGCTCGCACATCGTAACTAAGGTCAAATAAATGGCTCCTGAGAAGGGTGCTGGGACACAGATCCTGGCTGGTTTTCTAAGCAACTGATTAGAAGAAATCCGAGAATTGCCAGCGGTCTCCTGCACCCACCAAGTTAGACTATCACAGAATCTGAGGTTTGGGGAAGGGATCGTTGGCCACCTCACATGCACCCACCGCTTCACACTCTCAGGTAATAAACCCAGAAATAACTACGGAAGACTGAACTCTCATGGGGAGGGGAGTAGGAAAGGGGTGCCAGGCACTATACCACAAGCCTTTTAGATATGGAATCTCATTTCATTCCCTTGATAGCCCCCCAAGGTCTATATAACTGTTATCCTCATTTTACCAATGAAAAACCTGAGACTCATAAAGGCTCAGTTCACCTGCCCAAATTCATACTTGAGGAGGCAGGGTAACCTTGAATAATAGTAATAATAATAAAGCTAATAATAATAACAACATTGTTAGCTTTAAATAAAACTGGTGTCCAGGCCTTACCCTAAAACAATTACAGTAGAATCTCTACAACTGGCACTCTTAGCCATAGGTTGTGCTGTTGCTAGGGACACCTCATAGCAAATCATACTGTGCAGTTAGGTATTTCAGGATGCTACAGAGTGTACACCCAACAGACAGCTTTGAAATCCTGCTGTGAATGGTGCTAGGGCCTCAGGATCTTATATTAGAACAGCAGAGAGAATGCAGAGTTATAAAGATTCTCTAAGCAATGAAAAGAGAAGTAGACTGTCTGTCCTAGGAAAACTAGGAGGGAGAAGAAGCCAGTTGAGAAGGAACCTGTGGAAGACAGAGAGCAGAAGTTGTTCCTTGAAAGGAGGGAAAAGACCATGTGACAGTGGAGGGGGAACCAGAGAGAGTAGGATGCTAGTGCTGGTATAGTAATGGTGGGAAGGAAGGTGTGTATTAAAGTATGTAGAAATATACCACTGATGCGAGTACCTCAGAGAGGAATTGAAAGTGAGAAGTCCAGTTAAGAACATACTTTAATAAACCACTGATGTGAGTACCTCAGAGAGGAATTGAAAGTGAGAAGTCCAGTTAAGAACATACTTTAATAAGCCAGATATGATGAGGCCTAGGTCAGGCCAAAGGCACTAGCTGATTGCCAAGAACATCTAAACTTGAAAAACATTTCAAGTATTAATTGACAAGACTGCAACCAATGGAATGGGATAGAATGAAAGACACAGAAGTTACACAAACTGACCTGGGTCATATGTAGTAAGTGGCAGAAGATACTTAGAATTGAAAGCCTAGAGTTTAGAATAGAGGGGAGACTGGAAATCATCCATAGAAAGATGGAAATTAAGTTGTCACATTGGATGGGTTCCTCCAGGCAAGGAGAGCTGGAAAAATGGGAGAGAATTTACCATTTACAATATGCTTCAGTAAAGAGGAAATTGAAAAGATTGGACAGAGGGGAGTCATGAGGGCCAAAAGAGGAAGAACATTTGATGGAAAAGTGATCCACAGCATCAACTGTCAACAGGGCCTAGAAGGACAAAATGTAAGAAGTACCTTTGGATGTAGCAGACAGTAAGACATTTGTGATTTAGAGAAAATGGCTACTGTGGAACCAACCCTGTGGAAGTTACTTAAAATTTTTGTGCCTAGGGTTTCTCTTCAAATAATACTAATATGTGTATCAATGAATTCTTATAAAGATTATATAAGGTATTTGGAATATGCTGCCATAGAATAAGGCTCAATCAACAATGTTTTTGTTGTTGCTGTTGTGTGTCTACAATGTACTAGATGACGCTAAACACACCTTCTTGATTTATTAGTGACAACACTCCTAAGTAGTAGATGTTATTATTTCCTATTTTATAGGTAAAGAATGAAAAATCAGGTGGCTAAATAATTTCTCAAGGACAAATGGGTAGATTGTTTCCAGAGACAACCACAACCATCCCTCTCATTCCACATGTCCTTTTTCAACGTGACTTTACCACTCCTTGAACCAAGTAGTTGCGTCTGTTGCTCTTCCCCCTAGAAGTGGGCTGGCCCTGTGACTTACTTTAACCAAAAGAATATATGAGAGTGATATTCTGGTGTCAGAATGGTGGTTGACAAGAATGTGCAGAAAAGTGAACCTTTGTGCATGGCTGGTGGGAATGTAAATTGGTGCAGCCACTATGGGAAACAAAATGGAGGTTCCTCAAAAAATTAAAATTGAACAACCATATGATTCAGCAGTTCCTCTTCTGGATATATATGTGAAGGAAATGAAATTGCTATCTTGAAAAGACATCTGCATCTCCATGTTCATTGCAGCATTAATCACAATAACCAAGAGATGGAAACAACCTACGTGTCAATGGACAAATGGATCAAGAAAATGTGGGAAATGTGATACACACACACACAGGTATATTATTCAACTTTAAAAAAGAAAGAAATCCTGCTATTTCTAACAATATGGATAAACCTGGAAGGAATTATGCTAAGTGAAATGAGCCAGACTGAGAAAGACAAATACTACATGGTATCATTTGCATGTGGAATCTAAAAATCAAAACCAAACAAACAAAGAAACAAAAAACTGATCTCATAGAAACAGAGTAAAATGATGGGTGCCAGGGGTTAGGGGTTGGTGAGATGGGAAGATACACGTCAAAGGATACAAATTCTCAGTCGTAAGACTCTAGTGTACAGGATAGTGATTATAGTTAATAATACAGTATTGTGTACTTGAAATTTGCTGAGAGTAGATCTTAAATGTTCTCACCACACAAAACTTTAAGAAGTTCTTAAAAGAATTAAAAATTTAAAAGGTGATGAATGTGTTAATTCACTTTATCTTGGTAATTATTTCACAATGTATATGTACACTAAATCATGTTGTACATTTTAAATATAGGCAATATCATTTATCAATTATTCCTCAATAAAGTTGGAGGAAAAATAATTTTAAAAAGTGAAATCCTGTAAATCTTTCGTGCTGCTCTTAGACCGTATCCTGCTTCCAAGACCCAGATTCTGTTCTTGGGAAATGGTTTGGCATTCCTAATGGCAGAACTTCCTATTCATGGGCATTTTGTTTGATTCAGTTCCTTACCAGATAGTTGCCTTTAACAAAAGAAACTAAGGGGCGCCTGAGTGGCTCAGTTGGTTAAGCATCCAACTTCAGCTCAGGTCATGATCTTGTGGTTGGTGGGTTCAAGCCCCGCGTTGGGCTCTGTGCTAACTGCTTGCTTGGGTCCTGCTTCAGATTCTGTGTCTCCTTCTCTCTCTGACCCTCCCTGCTCATGCTCTGTCTCACTCTATCTCTCAAAAAATAAATAAATGTAAAAGAAAAATTTTTTAAAACAAACAAAAAACAAAAGAAACTAAGATTCCACCGGCATGACTTGTGATTACTGCTCCTGTGAAATACTCTCAGATCTCCTGCTTAATTAACCCTGATAGGAAGCCATCCCAACACTTGCTTTAGAGACTGCACTATAATTTACCTGGAACAGGAGACAGGAACTGAGCTCATGTTCTGTGACAACCACTCTCACATCCTGGGCATCAATCTCCTTGTAAATCTGTGAGCTTAGTCCTTCCTGTTTGGGGTGAATTTTTCCTAAGAGATAAAGTGAAGGCAAATTTGGGATTGGGTGACCCCACTTTGCCTGTGTCCATTATCATTACACCAAATAGCAGCTTGTTCTGGGATGTTCAAAATCTTTATTCTTCCTTCCCGAGCTGTGCTGGTTCCTTCCCAGTTTCATGATTGCCAATTATAAAGTTATAACTCCAATTTCTTTGTCTTTAAAGAAAGTAGAGATTTATTAGCTTTAGTATTTAAAAGATACATCATAAAAGGAATATATTAAAAGGAACAGACGGCAATGTTCCGGGTCAGAGGGCCTGGCACTCCTCTGCTGTCTCTTCTTAGTACACACTCATGGTTCTACATTTGTTCAACTTTTCAGAATGAGGATGGAGGGGTGGGGAGCAGAGGTCAGATTTCTGCTGACTGAGAAAAACCTACACCTAAGTACCTTCTGCCACCAAGTAACTTTTTTGTAATACTTTGTGCGTCCCTGGAGCTGCCTTTCAAAGTGGCTGATGTCCCTCACCCTAGATAGGTCTGGGGAAACTGCTGGAGTCACTCTGGATGCTGGAAAGGGATGAAGTCCAAAACCGGCTAGACTGTGTCACAGTGGTCATGAAACATCCAACTAGCTAAAGAAGTGTCAGAAGAAAAGAATACCTTTCCTTGTCTTCCACATCAAACTTCCTCCCATCAGTGTTAAAAACAGGTTGACCTGTACTCAAGTGCCCGCTTATTAAGAAAGGGGGTCAGCGTGCGTGTTTATGGGCAACAATGTTAGCATTAAGCACTTAAAGAAGAGTTTCAACAATCCCATTCTTGATCTTTTGTTTAGCAATAAATGGCTTGGACAAAAATCTCTAGTTATACAGAGAGAGAGTAAGAGAGGGAGAGAGAGAAAGAGGAGGGAGGGAGGGAAGGAGAGAATCCATTTCATTGCCTCTCTAGCCTTATTCAGAAGACCCTAAGACCATATTTTTTTTTCGGCTCTCATTCTGTCCAAAGAACCAAACTTCGGGTTGTCTGCTGAAGAGTTCAGTATTTAATCACATTTAATCAGCCAACCAATTAATCATATGTCTACTGCGTCCTCATTAAATGCAAGGGTTTTTTGATAGAACTTCTGGGTTGAATATTAAATTTCTATATTTAAGCTTTCTTCTTATATATTTTATTTGTTATCTAAAACAGTATCTTCTTGGGGCGCCTGGGTGGCTCAGTCGGGTAAGCGTCTGGCTTCGGCTCAGGTCATGATCTCACGGCTCGTGGGTTTGAGCACTGCATCGGGCTCTGTGCTGACAGCTAGCTCAGAGCCTGGAGTCTGCTTCAGATTCTGTGTCTCCCTCTCTCTCTGACCCTCCCCTGCTCGCGCTGTCTCTCTCTGCCTCTCAAAAATAAATTTAAAAAAACATAAAAATAAAATTTTAAAACAGTATCTTCTTAGTACTGCTTAAACTTCAAGTTATCCCAATGGCAAATTATCCTGTCTTTTCTTTCCCTCCTCTTTCCTACCTGCTCCTGATTTTCTTCTCTCTTGTTTTCTTAACATAAATCCATTCTGCAAAGCTTTTGTCAAGAAGCAAAGTAGAATTTGGAATCTTAGAGGTCTATTTCAAATTTTTATTAAAATTATATTTTCTATAGTTTTTTGAGCTCATGCTATGTGCTAGACACTCTAAAAAATATTCTAAATATATTGCTCATATAATCTCCACAACAACCATAGGAATAGGGTATTGTTATTAACTATCTCTTCTTTTCAACTGAGGAGACATAAACACAGAAATTAAGTAGCGTGTGCAAGTTCACAAAGCTAGTCAGTGGTCATGATGGGCTGTGTGACTCCTGAGCCTTGACTTTACCACCACCCTCCTTTGCAGGTGGGTATGGTGGGTCCAGGTGACAGCACAGAGTCCATGTCCTGAAGCTGAATGAACCCAAAAGCCAAAAGAGCAGAACTCGTATTGTGCCTTCACCAACTCTGGTAAATGTTATCAGATCTACACCTTGATTTGGTTTTCTGCATGTGAGGATGGGTAGGATCTGACCAATGTACATTTATGTCCTGTAGGGCCTTTACAGGTTGGCTTAAGTGTTCATTTATAGCTGACATTTATCAAACAGTTGCTCCATACCATGTACTATATGCTGTGCTTCACGTTCTTGGCTTAACTGAATCACAACTATTTGAAGTAGATGTTGTTATTATCCTGACTTTAGAGGAGGCAACACAAACACCTTGTAGTCTAAGTCGCCTGCCTAAGGTCACACAGTTAGCAAATGATGAAATGAAGATTCAAAGCCATGTTGGTGAGACTCCAAGGACTTCAAGGAGAGTTAGATTTCAACTATCACACAACACATCTCCCCATGAATTTCTTATCAGAATAGTCTGGCAGGAGTTTTCAAGTTTTACATACATTCTTGGAGACTCTTATGATCCCCTCAGACAATTGCAGGAAAACCAAATCCACACTCTACAATGAATTACACGTAGCTTACTAAAGAATCGATTGGGGTGCCTGGGTAGCCTCGCCGGTTAAGCATCCAACTCTTGATTTCTGCTCAGGTCATGAGCTCACGGTTTATGAGATCAAGCCCCACATTAGGCTCTGCGCTGACAATGCGGAAGCTGCTTGGAATTCTCTCTCTCCCTCTCTCTCTGCCCATGCCATGTGCTCTTTCTCTCTCAAAGTAAATAAAATAAACTTAAAAAAAAAAGAATTAAGCCCAGCTGACTATATGATAAACTACAAGCAAAACACTCAGATCTCCTTGTATTCTGCTAACCAGCTCCCCCCTAAGCTCCCACTGCAGTCTGTATCTTCTCCACTGGGTTTCTCTGTGTGCCTTCTCTTGCTACTTTTCTTCTATACTTCTGCCTTTCATGTTAGCATGAGAATTGCCTTTTTGAACACAGAGACCTCAACTTTTCTCTCTGCGACTTATCCAACTTCATATTTTGTATCAAGAGTTTCCACTAACCAGACATAAGTTTTCCTGTCATTCAAAACCTGCAAAGTAGGTTTGTCCTCTACCACACAAATACTTTTTCTCTCCTTGTACATGGGCAGTACTTTATTGTTTCTCTATTATCCCTTTTCTCTCATTTTCCTATGGGTCTCCAAAATATGCGCTCTGTGTGTGTGTGTGTGTGTGTGTGTGTGTGTGTGCGTGTTAAATAATCTCTGACTTCTTGTTGGAAAAAGGAACTCTTTTCAGGGCTTGGCCAGTTTAGGAAGTAATGGACTCTGTCTGTTGCAGTACAAAGCAGCTTCCCTAGATACAAATGGATGTAGCAAATAAACTATTTTTTCTTTTTTTGAACCATTTTATTCCCTGTGGAAGGTATTTGTGTCCCAAAAAGGTTAGAAGTCTTCACGTTCATCAGGGTACAACTGCAAGCCAGGGTAACAGCTTATTTCACATTTCTTGAAGGGTCTTTTGAAATCAGATCTCTGCTTTTAGAGTGCAATGTATGGAAAGGAAGACAAACTCATCAGGTCCAGATAATGAAGGTTTTGTGCAAAATCTGAACTTTAATGAACTGTAGATGGCTGCCTGGCTTTGAGGGTTTAATTATAAGAAGAGGTGTACCTTTTAAACTATAACTTTAACTCTCATTGATTAAAATAAAAGCACAATCCTTAATTTTCTTTTAGATCTAAAAAAAGGGATCATTATATATTGGTTCTCCTGTTTGAAAAAGTTCTATTTAAAGCAACATAATGTTATTTGTGAACTGCTTTAAGGCTGCTGACTCAATAAAATAGCAAGAGGTGGTCTTGTTCATTTTTTGTTTTAAAAATGCTTAGGAGGGGCACCTGGGTGGCTTGGTCAGTTAAGCATCTGACTCTTGATGTCAGCTCAGGTCATGATCTCGCGGTTCATGAGATCAAGCCCTTTGTCAGGCTCTGTGCTGACAGTGCAGAGCCTGCTTGGGATTTTCTCTCTCTCTCTCCCTCTCTCTCTCTCTCTGCCCCACCCTACCCTCTCTTTCCTTAGCGCACATGCACCCATTCTCTCTCTGTCTCTCAAAAAAAATTAATAAAATAAAATAAAATTTTTAAAAATTAAAAAATTAAATGTTTTAGATATTAAAGGATATATTCAAAGTTTGTTTTGTGAAGTTGGTTTTTTTATACTGTTATTATGCTATTTTGGAGAAAAATATCTTGCATATATTATTCAAGAAAGAAAAAGTAGGGATGCCTGGGTGGCTCAGTTGGTTGAGCATCCAACTTCAGCTCAGGTCATGATCTGAAGGGTTGTGGGTTCCACCCCTGCATCGGGCTCTGTGCTGACAGCTCAGAGCCTGGAGCCTCCTTCAGATTCTGTTTCCCCTCTCTCTCTGCCCCTCCCCCACTCTCATATTTTCTCTCTCTCTCTCTCTCTCTCCCCCTCCCTCCCTCTCAAAAATAAACGAACATTAAAACCTTAAAAAAAAAGAAAAAAGAAAGAAAGGTGTTTAAAGTGTTCTTTCTCCCTCAATTATGTTTCTATTTTCCTTTGGTCTCCCGTAGTTTTAGGCTCACTTGAGGGTAAATTTGTTCTATGGAACTTCAAACACAAATGCAAGTTAAAACACAGGAGATGGCTGTTACCTTTGAACACAGACCTCCAAGGTTAGAGTGGCAGTGGGGGAGAGGAGTTAGGGCTGGAAAGGCCTAATGGCTGGGTATTCTCAAGCCATGGCCGCTGGTTACCTCAAAGTGAGTTATCCAAGAGTATATCCAAGAACCCAATATAAGCCACAGCCTCTTATAACCTAATTTTTGAAATGATATACAGTCACTTTTGTCATATTCCATTAGTTACACAAACTAAACCCTGGTATGGAGTGTGGGGGCTACACAAAGGTGTGAATAACAGGATGTGGGATCACTGGAGGCCATCCTGGAGACTGGTTACGACAGAGGGAAATTCTCCACAGTCAGAGTGTATAAAAGGAGCTTGATGGTCAGAAAACATGAAAAATGTTCATAAGTGCAGTGCTTTCCAATCCTTTTCACATTGTGGCAGACATGGAAAATGATGCTATTTATTCAGAAAGCTCAGGTTAATGGATAGGTCTGTTTGTAGACAGACCTACCCTGTGGCGTTGGCCAGCTCAGTCCTCTCCTGGTTACACTAAGGACTGAAGGAATCGGTATCTTTTACACCTATAACCACTTTATGTGCTAAAACATTCTTCTCTATTGGGGCACCTGGCTGGCTCAGTTGGTTAAGCCTCCGACTTCGGCTCAGGTCATGATCTTGTGGTTAGTGGGTTCCAGCCCTGCGTTGGGCTCTGTGCTGACAGCTAGCTCAGAGCCTGGGGCCTGTCTTCAAATTCTGTGTCTCCCTCTCTCTCTGACCCTCCCCTGCTCACGCTATCTCTCTCTGTCTCAAAAATAAATAAAACATTAAAAAATTAAAAAAAAAACCATTCTTCTCTCTTCTTCCAGTCTTGCCTCCTACAATCCTTTCTTCTCAGAGCAGCTATAGTGATCTTTTAATTCATGAGTTAAATCACATCAATCCATTAAACTTCAAATGGCTTCCCATTGCAGTGGAAATTAAAAATCCAAACTCCTTTGTTTGATCTACAGTGTCCAGCATAACTGAGTGTAATTCCCTCTGCCTTTCTGACACCACCTGTATTACTCTCCCCCTTGCTCTCCCCAGTCACATTGTTTTCTTCTGTCCCCAAATACAGTTTGTTCTCAGCTCAGTGATGTTTCACTTGCTCTTTCCTCTCTCTTAGACATACATCCTCAGCTGACTCCTTCCTTTTTCCTTACTATTTTAGCTTAAACATCACCTTTGTAAAAAGGCCTTCTGTGTCGACCCTATTTAAATGCCCTATTTCACACTAATCTATTTCCTTCATATCACTATCACTATCAGAAAAAAATCTTGCTAATTCTACCAAATCGTGAATATTTATCAAACACCTACTATGCACCAGAAACTGTTCTAGGTACCAAGTTTCTGTTTGCTTGTTTTTTCCTTCATCCCATTCCTCATTGCTCATGAGATATAGGGACCTTGCCCGTCATCGCTGAGAATCCAGCATCCAGGACAGTGCCTGACTCTTAGGAAGTATCCAGGGAATATTCATTGAATGAAAAAATGGTGGATGATGACAGGCAGCTCTCAAATCCAGATGGGCCAGGGTACTCCCAGGTCAGTAGCTTGGAACACGTAAGAACTGGTATCATATGCCAAAGAGTCACATAAATCAGATGAGAATTCCAAGTGAATGCAGGACAAGGAGTAAGACTGTGGAGAACCAGAAGCTACATGGGAGGAACTGGTTCATGGAAAAAAAAGTGAAGCTTCCCTCCATGGCCATCTCTTTTACTGTCAGTCTTGTCCCTGCAGACCCAAGTGAGCAAAGTGCAGTGACAGCTATTGAGCAGTATTCCTCACCCTCACCCCCCCATATTCATGTCCACCTGGAACCTCAAGAGCGTGACCTTATCTGGACACGTGGTCTTTGCAGATATGATGAGTTAAGGATCTAAGGTGAAATCACCCTGTATTTAGCGGGGACTCCTTCTAAGAAGAGGAGAGGACACAGAGCAGAAGACAGAGACAGAGATTGCAGTGATGCAGCTACAGGCCAGGGCATGTCAAGGAATCTCCAGGAGCCATCAGAAGCTAGGGAAAGGCAAGGAAAGAGTCTCCAAGAGCCTCCAGGAGGAGTGTGGCTCTGCCAACACTTTGATTTTGGACTTCCAGCCTCCAAAATTGTGAAAGAATCAATTTCTGTTGTTTTAAGTTCCCAAGGTTATGGCAATTTGTTATAGCAGCCCTAGGAAGGTAATACAACAGCTGTGCTATTATTTTTTTCTTGGGCATAAAGTACGTGTTCAATAATTCAGCCAAGCAAGTTTGTAGCCAACAACTTGTCCAGTACTTGGCATTATGATTTCAAAAATTTTTGTTGAAATAAATGTTTGATGACTGGATGACCTGGTGTAATTTCAAAAAAAAAAAAAAAACCTTAGGAGAAATATGTCAAAACCTTTCAGGATTCTGTCTATGAATATGAAGAGTCAAAAGCACCCTGAGGATGCTGACCTTTTCCTGCTAGCTGAAATAAAAATGCATTACCTTTGTCCATATAATTATACAAGACCTAAGGTCAAAATGAGTAAGAAAACAGAAGGGCTTGGAAACATGTCTGTAATTTTTATGCCAAGTTTGAAGTATTTTACCTTGAATCTGCATCCAAGATTTAGTTCTCTATTACCTATGCTGCTTTTTTGTGCAACAAACAGAGCTCTGGGCCAACAGCAAAACTACCTGGACTATTTAGGACCACTCAAGGCTGATGAATTGAGCACCTCGTGGATAATTATGACTGGGTCAGTCACTGTGAGCTTTGAAAATGTATGAGATCAGCTCTTACCTTGTGGGACCTCCCAATTCTGGAGAAGGAACAGACCCTAGATAAAAAACAGAACCATGCTAAAGTGTTTTTTTAAATATAGAATTACAAAACAATGCAGATGGATGGAGAGAGTAACTATATTAAGAAGCATCTGTCTATTATGTGTGGCCATAACTAAATGACTCTCTGGATATTGGTATCCCATTGCCAAAATGAACATGTTTGATAAGACAAGGTCCTTTTAGGCATTGACAGTATAATCTTGGCTTTGGATTGTCTGTTTCATGTGTGCTGGTTTCATGTCCCCTGTTAAGACTACGAGGGGGTAGAAATCATGTCTCAGTCATCCCTCTGTCCCAGTGCCCAGGGCATCGCCTGGCCCATAGTAGGCATCTATTAAATGCATGTTGATTGGTTGAGGACTGAAATTCGTCTTTCTCTTCTATTCTAGTATCTCAGAATTGGGTAGAATTTCTTACCCCAAATTGATAGATTTCAAATAACTGAAGGTAAAGACAAATAATAAGTGCTCGCAGGGAGCTACTCCTGGCCTAGCACCTTACTCTCCTGAATCTTGACAAAAGGCTTGAGAAGGGGTTGCGGATCAGTTTTACTTTGATAGTAATCTG
The DNA here is from genome assembly GCA_028646485.1 of Cryptoprocta ferox. NCBI lineage: Eukaryota > Metazoa > Chordata > Mammalia > Carnivora > Eupleridae > Cryptoprocta > Cryptoprocta ferox. The sequence continues at coordinate 47,960,225 of CM053575.1, forward strand.
CCAAAAAGCTCCCTTTTCCTCACCCTCCATGACCTCCTCTGACTCAACCGGCAGACAATGATTACCGTGTGCCTGTATTTGTGAATGTGTCTTAAAGATGTGGGTGTTTATAGGTGACTGGAGTGTGTGTGTGTGTGTGTGTCTGTGTGTCTGTGTGTCTGTGTGTGTGTACACGCAAACACATATACACAAAACTTTACAGTAAATGTGAAATTTAGTAGTGTGCATGCAAGATGTATGAGAGAGACTCGGAGTATGCACTTGTGTTGTTGATTAGTTCAGTAGAGGAAGGGAGTTCTTTATGCCCTGCAGAATTCCATGCCCCACCTCAAGCCTCCCTTCAAGTTAGCAGAATTTATCCCAAAGAATAAGCTTCATGAAGATGGGGGCTCATGCCTCTTGCTTGTCACTCTTTGGGCCTCCATGCCCTATTCTTTGGGGGTAGGATTCGATGCATTGTGCAACTTTAGATAAAGATGACCATGGAAAGGGGGCCACTCTCAGGGGTTTGGTTTGTTTTTGTTTTTTGTTTTTTAGAGTATTAAAAATAGTAAGTGAGCAAGCTCAGCTTTCTCTACTGAATAGATAATGTTCTGTCTGTTAGAAGAACCGTTGTCTGGAAAGTTTTTTTTTTTTCTTCTGCAGACATTTGTTTTCAGTTTATGACCTGCTCTCCTCCCAGAGGGGCAAGAGAATAAATCATCTGTTGTTCAAAAGAAAGAACCATAAAATAAAAAACAAAGGCCCCAAAAGCTGACTATTTTTCCCAGTTTAAACCATACTTGTCTGAGTGAATATGTATGAGGTAAGGGCCAACAGGGCTAAAGCATAAGCAGGTCCAAGTCTGGGCCTCCAGAGACTATGCCATGAGTGTTAATATTAATCTGGATTTTCAGGGAACACAAAACAGCCTTATGTCACACCACTAACTCTGTTTCTGGGTCAGGATGACTCCTGAGGCAAAAGGAACTCTGTACTGGGCAAGCTTAAGATTTCTCTTCTGGTCCACCAACACCCTTCCCCTCCCCCACCATTTGCTGTTCTATTACAAAACTAATGGCTAACAGAGAACCCATTTGTGGAGCTGTTGCTGTTCTAAGCACTTTACAAGCATTGACTCACTGAATCCTCAAAATAATGCTATCAGATAGGTGCTATTATTATCTCCATCTTATAAGTAAAGAACCTGAAGCCTAGACAGATTAAGTCATTTGCCCAAGGTGACACAGCCAGTACGTAGGAAAGCTGGAGTTCAAATCCAACCAGTCTGTCTACAGACTGCTTTATTAACTGCAACACCATTCTATCTGACTGACCAGGCCCCTGCTACAGCCAGGTTCTAGAAATGGACTTGCAATGTCAATATTAAATAAAATCACAGTTTAAAATAGAACAGAACTTTGGCATTAAGTATTTAGATGTTGACTTATTTTTAGGATGATAACAAGGCAACTATAAGGATGGGAAACACTGGGAATGTGTTGTAACAACTCATGGCTTTAGTAAAAAATGTACGGATACGAATAAGGAAGCTTTAGTATTTTCTCTGCCTCTAGTCTTTCATACTATCAACCTCCTATCTCTGGATATAGTGCTCCCCCATCTGTCTATATTAAGCCCTCAGCTATGTTGAATCCTGGGAATTGAATTCCCTAAAAGCATCCAGAAAGAGACGTATTACCGAGGACACGGTTTTGTGTGGCTGGAGCGGGAAGAGGTCCAAGGAGAGTGGCTCTCCTGGAGCCTTTGGTAGGTGAACCTTCTTGGGCGCTTCTCACTTAAGGCCCTCTCTCCACTCTGGCGATTGGCTTTACTTGGTAACTACCAGATTTTTGAATAGTATTCCTATGTAACTTTCCGTGTTTTCAGGGTATGTCACTGGGAAGGAAGGGAAAACAAGGCAGGGTTGTCTTGATAGGCTCCTCCTGAGCCTTTGAGTTGTCTCTTCTAAAACACATTTACATACATATCTTAAGAATCAAGTGGAATCATGAAAATAGATGTTTTGGTATAATATCTTGTGGCATGCTGTTTTATACGATGATGCATCCTTCAACATATCATTGTATTTCCTATGCTCTGATTCTATTAAATATTTAATTCCATTCAGAATTCCAAATCAGAGTCCTCAACCAAATTTATCAGCTATCTGACATACACTTGATTTTATTTCTCCCACTCAAGTAATTACCTGTTTTGCATAACAGATTACCCTAAAACTTAGAAACTTGAAGCAACACACATGCCTTTTCAAACAATCTCTGTAGGTCAGGAATCCAGGTGTAACTTAACTGGGTTCTGGCTCAAGGTTTCTTATGAAGTTGCAGGCAAACTAAAGGTCATGGCTATCATGTCATCTGAGGACCTGATGGGAAAGAGAGTATCCCTTTCCAAGCTCACACATATGATTATTTGCACGCTTCATTTCCTTGCAGGCTCTTGAATTGAGGGCCTGAGTTTCTTACTAACTACTAGCTGAAAACCTCCTTCAATTCTTTGATATATGGGCCTCTCCACTGGGCAGCTCACAATATGGCAGCTGGCTTTCCTCAGAGTAAGTGAGAATGCCTAAGATGAAATCTTCAGTCGTTTTGTAATCTAATCTTAGAAATAACATCCCATCACCTCTGCTGTATTTTATTTGGTAGCAATGAATCACTAAATCTAATCCATAATCAAGGGAAGGGATTTATACGAAGGCATGAACATTGGGAGGTGGGGATCATTGGGGTCAAACTTAGAAGCTTCCCAGTATACCCCTAGGAGGAGGGCCATTCCAACTGGGAATTATTTATACTCAAGCATCTGCAATCTAGTACTTCCCAAAATCTCCATCTTTCAAGTCTTATTCTTTGCATATTGCCCAAATAAGATTGTTCAAGCAGCCACCCTAATACTGTACAAAGTACACCTACCTCTGCCACTGGTACTGTCCCTTGGATTTCCAGGAAGGGCTTATGTTCTGACGTTATGTTCCATCCTGAATCCCACTGACTCATTATGGCCTGTTCTTAAAAGGTTTTCTTTGCTTCTGGGTCTGTTTAGACTCTTTTCCTCTTCCTTCATACAAAGTTTCACAAACATTAGGTTACTTTAGATAACAGATTTCTACTGAAGGTTTATAGATATTAATAGGTAACTATAGTCAGTAAAGAAAATACCCTCAAATTTGATAGCAGACATCATTGTTCCTAGAAATATATTAACCATTCTCCATTATTAAAAATTTCTCACTGGCTGGAAAGGTCTGAACTAGCTTAACCTCATGTTGCTGGGGCTCTTCAGCCCTTCCAACTCTGTCACACATCCCATATTTCTTTTTTAAATTAAAAAAATTTTTTTACATTTACTTATTTTAGAGAGACAGAGCGTGAACAGGGGAGGGGCAGAGAGAGAAAGAGACAGAGAATCTGAAGCAGACTCCAGGCTGTGAGCTAGCGGTCAGCACAGAGCCTGACACAGGGCTTGAACCCACGAACCGTGAGATCATGACCTGAGCCGAAGTCGGACGCTCAACCGACTGAGCCACCCAGGCACCCCATACATCTCATATTTCTTTGTAATCTTCTAAGAACTCAAAGCTTTTTCTTCGTTTATTTACTTTGGGATCCTTATGCTAGTTTAGGACCATCCTAATACATCTCTAAGATTTTAGTAATGTTGACTTTTAAATGGGAAGGGGTTAAAGCATTTACCTGTCTTCTGGGGAAGCTTCATGGCCCCTATTAAATTTTCCATTTTCTATTCAAAGACCAGATATCTCTACATACTTAGGGACACAGAAAAGGCAGCTGTGGCAAAGACGCAAAAGTTCCCTAGGGTGACAAGTGCTTACTCATTTACTATTTACACAATCGAGTAGGGGCATTTTAGTGGTAGGTCAAGAAAATTTGTTTTAATGCGAATTTCTGTTTCCAGCTATACAAAGAAGCATTTGGCAACTTCTATTTCTAAAATATTTTTAAAGTTCTTCTCTTCCAGACACCTTGTTACAAGAATATGATCTCATTTTAGAAAGAAGAAACTCTATACTCATACAAATATATAGAAAGCAAACCTAGAAGAAAAACACAACAAACCGCTAGAGTATTTACAGCTGAGGAGTGAGGTCATTTTGAAGGAGCTCTGTGAGAGACAACTGGAAGGACTAAGTAGTGAGAGGGATTTTTGCCTTATGTAGTGCCTATGTCTGTATATTCTTAAATAATTCAGGGGCACCTGGGTGGCTCAGTTGGTTAAGCATCTGACTTCAGCTCAGGTCATGATCTCATGGTTCATGGGTTTGAGCCCTGTGTCGGGCTCTGTGCTGACAGCTCAGAGCCTGGAGCCTGCTTCAGATTCTGTACTTCCCTCTCTCTCTGCCCCTCCCCTGCCCATTCTCTCTCTCTCTTTCTCTCTCTCTCTTTCTCTCTGTCTCTCTCAAAAATAAAAAAACCTTAAAAATAAATAATTAAATGTATTCCTTTTTTCATTGTATTTAAAATTTAAGAATAAAGCATCCTGGGGGTGCCTGAGTGGCTCAGTTGGCTTAGCAGCTGACTTCAGCTCAGGTCATGATCTCACAGTCCGTGAGTTCAAGTCCCATGTTGGGGCCTGTGCTGACAACTCAGAGCCTGGAGCCTGCTTCAGATTCTGTGTCTCCCTCTCTCTCTGCCCCTCACCCACCCCCCAAAATAAATTAAAAACATTTAAAAATTTATAAAAAAGTAAAGCATCCTGGCATTAAATAAAAAGAAAAGTTTGTAGACAAAGAAACTAAGGCCAGGGGCGCCTGGGTGGCTCAGTCAGTTAAGCGTCTGACTTCAGCTCAGGTCATGATCTCACAGTCTGTGGGTTCAAGCCCCGTGTCAGGCTCTGTGCTGACAGCTCAGAGCCTGGAGCCTGCTTCAGATTCTGTGTCTCCCTCTCTCTGCCCCTCCCCTGCTCACTCTCTGTCTCTCTCTCTCAAAATAAAATAAAGACATAAAAAACATTTTTTTAATAAAAAATAAGAAAAGAAACTAAGGCCAGCTTCATAATACTCTTCAGCAATGCTAAGTACCAGGAAGTAATGGAACAATATGTGACAATTTTAATGGGAAAAAAAGCGTATGAGAAGAATTTTTGTCCTCAGCTATTTTTCCATTTCTGATGGCAAAAGAAAGAAAATATGTGTATAATATATGTAATTCTATGTCTTATTACAACTAAACAGGTCAAGACTCAAAATAAAAAATCAAATAATGTGTAATTTGTAGTATAAAATGATTGAAGAAGAATGTAAAGATCAATAAAAGAGACAATTCATTAATCTATTTGAGAAATATAAATTTAAATACCACTAAATACCAACTATGAGTCAGGTGCACTTCTAAGATCTTAAATGCATCATATAAATAAAACAAAGAGCTCTGCTCTTATGGGGCTTTCATTCTAATTACACAATGTGCTAGATGGTCCCATTATTTAAAAAAAAAAAAGGGGAGATGTCTGGCAAAAGGCATGCAGAGTATGGGGAAGGAGGTGGCCACATTACAATTTCCCAAATGACAATTTAAAGGTAGATGTCAAATCTGGAATAAACCAATGAAAATAATATAGTAAAATATTAGAAGAATTTTATGCCCAGAATAGAATGAGGACTTTATTCTTTGAATATAAGTTCACTTATAACTAGCAAATTTATTAATATTGACTATCAGTAATAGATCAAAGGAGAAAAGCAGTATGATTACTCTCTCAGATATCCTAAAATGATCCCATAAAATTTTGTATCTATTCCTGAGAAAAGTGTTGGGAAAAAATGGAGAAAATGTCCTTAACAATGAATATAAAAATCTAGAGGCAACATTCTGAATGCTGAAACAACAGAAATATTTCCTTTAAAATTCAGGAACAACAACCAAAAAAACCCTAATATCATTACTATTTAACATTACTTTGTAAATTTGCAAAACAATAAAAGAGCTAAAGGGAGATAAGGTACCTCTACTAAAGTAAGGAAAATATTATTTTACAAATTACTGATTTGTTGATCTAGAAGACTAAAGAAATTTTAACAAAAATATTCAAATTAATTAGAGAAGTTAGGAAGATGTCCAGATGCAAAGATACATATAAATATTACTAGGTGTTTCTTTTTACCAGCAATAATCTAGTCAAAATTATGATGACAAAACTATTTTATTCTGTCATCAAAAATAATTAAACACATTTACAAAAAACATTAATAAGAAATCTGTGAAAAGCAAGAGATTTCTTTGTATGTATGTATAGAAAAAATCTGTATGTATGTATTCAAAGAGAATTGTATGCCATCTATATGAAGAAAATTAGAAACAGAAAGAGAGATATAATAGGAGAATAAATGGAGATGTATACCATGTTCCTGAATGGGAATATTAAATACTATAAAGGTGATTATTTAATTCTTCTCAAATAATTGAAAAGTTTAATGTGATTCCAATAAAAATCTGAAAGAATTCTTCTAATTTTTAAGTGACAAAGTGATAATATAGCTCATTTTAAAAGTACACAGTTTTGAATAGTGAAAAAGTTTCAGAAAGATAAAATAAAACAAGATGGAAAGAGTAGTAAAGAGAGATTCTTCTTATGAGGTAATAAAGCCTACAATAAACTTTCAGTTCTCAAGATGCTGTGTCTCTAGGGCAAGAATTGACAGTTTGATCAATGGAGCAATATAAATATTTTAGAAACCAACACTCTTCTATGTAGGAATTTAAAATATAGTTAAATATCCATTGTAAATCAATACATAAATGGAAGAGTATTCAGTAAATGATGTTGGAACAACTGGTTAGATATTTGGAAACCTAAAACATGTATATTACCATATATATATATATATGTATGTATGTGTGTATATATATATATATATATATATATATATATATATAAATTACCATTAAATAAAATTAAAAGAAATTTGACAACCTGGAAAATTATAGAGACAGTCTTAGTCTTAAAATATTTTTCTTAATTACTGTCAACTCAAGTGGAAAGGACTGACCAAAGTAAAAAATGACAAGAAAGGAACAGAGAAAATCTCCAGAAATGACAAAACAAGTAATAAAATAGCATTAAATACATATCTATCAATAATTACTCTAAATGTAAATGGACTAAATGCTCTAATCAAAAGATATAGGGTGTCAGAATGGTTAAAAAAAAATAAAACCTATCTATATGCTGCCTAGACCTAAAGACACCTGCAGATTGAAAGTGAGGGGATGGAGAAACATTTGTCATACAAATATATGTCAACAGAAAGCCAGAGTAGTAATACTTATATCTAAAAAGCTAGACTTTAAACCAAAGACTGTAACAAGAGATGAAGAAGGACAGTATATCATAATAAAGGGGGCAATCCAAAAATTATAACAATTGTAACAATTGTTACAATCTAACAACTGTAAATATTTATGTACCCAACATGAGAGCACCCAAATATGTAAAACAATAAAACAAACATAAAGAAACACATTGATAATAATATAATAATAGTAGGGGATTTAAACACCACAGTTGCATCAATGGACAGATAGATCATCTAAGAAGAAAATCAACCAGGAAACAATGGCTTTGGATGACACACTGGATCAGATGGACTTAAGAGATATATTCAGAACATCTCATACTAAAATAGCAGAATATACATTATTTTCAAGTGCACATGGGATATTCTCCAGAATAGATCATATACTAGGTCGCAAATCAGGCCTCAACAAGTACGAAATAATTGAGATCATATTATGCGTCTTTTCTGACAACAACACTATTAAACTTGAAGTTAACGGCAAGAAAAAATTTAGAAAGACCACAATTATGTGGAGGTTAAACAACGTGTTACTAAATAATGAATGGGTCAACCTGGAAATCAAATAATAAGTTTAAAAATATATGGAAACACATGAAAATCAAAATACACAGTCCAAAAACTTTGGGATGCAGCAAAAGTGGGCCTAATAGGGAAGTATATGACAATACAGGCCTACTGGAAAGAGCGAGAAAAATCTCAAATAAACAACTTATCCTTATTCCTAAAGGAGGTGGAAAAAGAACAACAAAGCCTAAAGCCAGCAAAAGGAAGAAAATAATAAATATTAAGTAGAAATAAGTGATACAGAAACTAAAAAGCAATAGAACAGATCAATGAAGCCAGGAGCTGTTTCTTTGAAAAAAAAATCAATAAAATTGTTAAACCTCTAGCCAGACTTCTCAAAAAGAAAAGAGAAAGGACCTAAATAAATAAAATCACAAATGAGAGAGGAGAAACAACTAACACCACAGAAATACAAACAATTATAAGAGTATATTATGAAAAACTACATGCCAACAAATTCAACAACCTGGAAGGAATGGAAAAATTTCCAGAAACATACAAACTACCAAAACTGAAACAGGAAGATGTAGAAAACTGGAACAGACTGATAACCAGCAAAGAAATGGAATCAGGAGGCACCTGGGTAGCTCAGATGGTTAAGTGTCTGACCCTTGATTTCAGGTCAGCTCATGATTTCGGGTTAGGTCATGATCTCACCGTCTGTAGGATCCAGTCCTATGTCAGGCTCTGCACTGACAGCAATGAGCCTACTTGGGATTCTCTCTCTCTGTCTGTATCTCAAAATAAACATTTAAATAAAAAAGGAATTTGAATCAGTAATCAAAAATTTCCCAGCAACGTAAGTCCAGGGCCATTCACAGGCAAATATTAAACATTTAAAGAAGAGAAGGGGTACCTGGCTGGCTGAGTTAGTAGAGCATAGAACTCTTGATCTCAGTATTGTAGTTTTGAGTCCCAAATTGGGTGTAGAGATTACTAAAAAATAAAATCTTAAAAATTGTTTTAAAAAATAAAATAAAGAAGAGTTAATACCTATTCTTTGCAAAGTGCAGAAAAGAAAGGGAAACTTCTAAATTCATACTATGAGGTCAGAATTACCCTGACACCAAAACCAGATAAAGACTCCACTAAAAAAGAAAATTACAGGCCAATATCCCTGATGAACATGGATGCAAAAATTCTCAATAAAATACCAGCAAACTGAAGTCAACAGTACAGTAAAAGAATCATTCACCATCAAGTAGGATTTATTCCTGGTCTGGAAGTGTGGTTCAATATTCACAAATCAATCAATGTGATATACCACATTAACAGAAGAAAGGATAAGAACCTTATGATCATTTCAATAGATGCAAAACAGCATTTGACAAAATACAGCATCCTTTCTTGATAAAAATGCTCAAGAAAGTAGAGATAGAAGGAACATACGTAAATATCATAAAGACCATATACAAAAGACCCACAGCTAATATCATCCTCAATGGAGAAAAACTGAGATCATTTCCCCTAAGGTCAAGAGCACAACAGGGATGTCCACTCTCACCATTGCTTTCTAAAATAGTGCTAGAAGTCCTAGCCTCAGCAATTAGACAACAAAAAGAAATAAAAGGCATCCAAATTGTCAAGGAAGAAGTCGAACTTGAACTATTTGCAGATGACATGATGCTATATATAGAAAACCCAAAAGACTCCACCAAAAACCTGCTAGAACTGATATATGAATTCAGTAAAGTTGTACGACATAAAACCAACATACAGAAATCGGTTAACAAACAAAGTAGAGTTAGAGGAAACATGCTTCAACATAATAAAGTCCCTATGTGAAAAACCAACAGCTAATATGATCCTTAATGGGGAAAAACTGAGAGCTTTACTTCTATGGTCAGGAACAAGACAGGGATGTCCACTCTCACTACTGTTATTTAACATAGTATTGGATGTAAGTCCTAGCCTCAGCAAAAAGAAACAAAAAGCATCCAAATTGGCAAGAAAGAAGCCAAACTTTCACTAGTTGCAGACAACAGGATGCTATGTATAGAAAACCCAAAAGACTCCACCAAAAAATTGCTAGAACTGATACATTAATTCAGTAAAGTCATAGGATACAAAATCAATGCACAGAAATCTGTTGCATTTCTATACACTAATAATTAAAAGCAGAAAGAGAAATCAAGGAATCAATCCTATTTACAATTAGACCCCAAACCATAAAATACCTAGGAATAAACCTAACCAAAGAGGTTAAAGATCTGTACTCTGAAAACTATAAAGCACTGATCAAAGAAATTAAAGAGTGGAAAAACAGTTCATGCTTATGGACTGAAAGAACAAATACTGTTAAAATTTCTATATTACAAAGCAGTGCACATTCAATGCAATCCATATCAAAATACCAACAGCATTTTTCACAGAGCTAGAATCAACAATCCGAAAATGGTATGGAACCACAAAAGACCCCGAGTATCCAAAGCAACCTTAAAAAAAAAAAAAAGCAAAGCCAGAGGTATCACAATTCCAGACTTCAAATTATATTACAAAAGCTGTAGTAATCAAGACAGTATAGTACTGGCAAAAGAAAAATCAGACACATATATCAATTCATTCTATGAGGCCATTTCTGGAAAATCCAGAAATGAATCCACAGCTATATGGTTAACTAATCTTTGACAAAGTAGGAAAGAATATCCAATGAAAAAAAGATAGTCTCTTCAACAAATGGTGTTGCGAAAACTGGACAGCAACATGCAGAAGAATGAAACTGGACCACTTTCTTACACCATACACAAAAATAAATTCAAAATGGATGACAGACCTACATGTGAGACAGGAAACCATAAAAATCCTAGAGGAGAACACAGGCAGCAACCTCTTTGACTTCAGCCATAGCAACTTCTTACTGGATATGTCTCCTAGGGCAAGGGAAATAAAAGCAAAAATAAATAATTGGGAATTCATGAAAATAAAAAGCTTCTGCACAGTGAAGGAAATAATCAACAAAACTAAAAGGCAACCTATAATATGGGAGAAGATATTTGTAAATGAGGTATCGAATAAAGAGTTAGTATCCAAAATCTCTGAAGAACTTATAAAACTAAACACCCAAAAGATGATTAATCCAATTTAAAAATGGGCAGAAGGCACAAATAGACATTTTCCCCAAGAAAATATGATCAATAGACACATGAAAATATGCTTAACATCACTCATCATCAGGGAAATACAAATCAAAACTACAATGAGATATCACCTCACACCTGTCAGAATGGCTAAAATTAACAACATGAGAAACAACAGGTATTGGTGAAGATGTGGAGAAAGGGGAACCCACTCACATTGTTGGTGGGAATGCAAATTGGTGCACCCTCTCTGGAAAATAGTATGGAGTTCTTCAAAAAGTTAAAAACCTTATAACCAAGCAATTGCACTACTAAGTATTTACTCCAAGAACATAAAAATACTAATTTGAAGGTAAATATGCACCCTAATGTTTATAGCAGCACTATCTATAATAGCCAAGTTGTGGAAAGAGTCCAAATGTCCATCAACTGATGAATGGATAAAGAAGATGTGGTATATATAAACAATGGAATATTACTTAGCTATAAAAAGAATGAAATCTTACCATCTACAATTATGTGGATGGAGCTAGAGAGTATTATGCTAAGCAAAACAAGTCAGGCAGAGAAAGGCAAATACCATATGATTTCACTCCTATGTGGAATTTAAAAAACAAAACAAATTAATGGGGGGGAGAGAGAGGAAAACCAGGAAACAGACTCCTAACTATAGAAAACAAACTGATGGTTAGCAGAGGGTAGGGGGTAGAGGGATGGGTAAAATAAGTGACAGGGATTAAGGAGAGCACTTGTGATGGGCACTGGGTATTGTATGTTAGTGATAAATCACTAAATTCGACTCTATTCTAATATTAGCAAAACTAATATTACACAGAATGTTTAACTGGAATTTTGACAAAAACTTAAAAAATAAATAAGCAAAATGAAATTACTGTCAAATCACGAAGAAATACACTGCTGCCTAAATAGATACTAATGAATGAAGGTCATGGACAGATAATTCACTAAAGAGGCATAAGCAGCAAAAAAAGATGAAAAATTTTTGATCTTTTAGCTATGAAAAAAACGTTCGTTAAAATGAAACAATATTGGGACATCTGGGTGGCTCAGTTGGTTAAGCATCTGACTTCGGCTCAGGTCATAATCTCATGGTTCGTGAGTTTGATCCCCATGTCGGGCTCTGTACTGACAGCTTAGAGCCTGGAGCCTGCTTTGGATTCCGTGTCTCCATCGTTCTCTGCCCCTCCCCTTCTGATGCTCTGTCTCTATCTCTCAAAAAATTAAAAAAAATTTTTAAAAATGAAACTATATTTTTCTGATTCTGAATTTGAAAAAAATTTTTAAAAGCTATAATGCTCAGTGTTAGTAAGGGTTACATGTACTAACCTTAAAATCCTGTCTGGAAAATAATTTTGAAAAAGTATATCAAAGTAGCTATATATTGATATCCTTTGACTTAAGTAACCTTATTAATTGGAATTCATGTTATTAAAATAGGTGCTACTTTAAAAGTTTAATTATCTAACAAAATCATTAAACATGGACAGATTAATATTTCAGCAATTATAATCATATTCTTAAATAAATTAATAACATTCAAAAATATTCACAAGGCAAATAAAAATTAGAATGAAAACTGTTTATATATCATGACCATACTTTTGTCCATACAAACAGCCACACATATGGGGAACATGTCAGATTCCGAGCTCGGCAGAAAGTGGGACCAGTATGTGGCAGATGTGCTGGTTTTGAATTAGGACTTGTTTTCTCACTTCCCTGCTTTAAAAGAAGAATGTGGCCAATAGCCCTTGGTTCTTGCATGGGATGGGGAATGGCTTCACTCCAACTGTCAGCATGATTTCCAGGCTCCCTATCTCCTACATGGAAAATCTGTTAAAGAGTGGGAGCAGTGACTTAACACCTGAGAACATTCCAGTGGGAGGAAAAGAGAAATCACGTTTATTCTTTGGGAATACTGAAGTGCCCCGGGGTAAGCAGATAGTCTTCTGTAACACTGTCATCAGTAATGCTTTTAGAAACTCCAGCACGCTGTTTATATATTTGAAAGGAAGTTAGTTTCTTATTTTGTATTTTGTCCCTGGAAATTGCAAGGAGGTGGTCTTGAAAGAAATACATTAAAAATAGGCAGCCCCCCCAAAAGAAACCCCAAATACCAACACATGTACATGCATACAAATATTGCAGGAAAATAGTCAAAATCTAATTTTATCTTTATGGGTCCATTATGAATGTGTTTTCTTTTATTCTCTTTATTTTTTTGTAATTTTGAAAACACAGAATATTATAGTTTTCTAATAATTAAAGAATTTGGAGGAGAAGGATAAGGGGATACTTCTAAAACTAGGAGACATTCATTCATTCATGCACTCATGTAACAAATATTTACCAAGGCTATTGGTGCCAGGCCCTGGGTCAGGTCCTCAGTGTACATACAAAGGGCATGATTCCTTCCCCCAATGACCTTATAGTCCCTGTGACTCTCAAGATTCGTAATTTTGGTTTTCAGCCTCTTCTTTCTTAGTATTATCTCACTCAGAATAAATAGGTTGCATTTTCTCATAGTCAGCAAAAAAAAAAAAAAAAAAGCTTGCTTTTCTGCAAAGAAAAGCTAGCAACCAATTCTCTTAACTTGCTATCCTTTTGCTCTAATAGGCAGCCTTCCCTGAAGCTAACTTTTTCCCTGAAAGATGACTGTGTCATCAGCAGCAGCCAAATTACTAAATGACACCTTCCTTTCTCTCTGATGTGTTACCAACCCAGGGGCTCAGTTTAGCAGAGTTCTCTGCTGAAGCCCAAAAGAAATGAATTGTTTCCTTTTAAATAAAGAGTAAGACAAGATCCAGGAAGAGCTACAGTGAGCTACACTTCCCCCCAAGATTTTGCTGGTATTTCTACAATATAGTGTGTGTGTGTGTGTGTGTGTGTGTGTGTGTGTGTGTTTGCGCGTGCGCGCACACAGGATGCATTAATGCATAGGTGCTGGGTACACATAATATATGTGTGCTAGATTTCCCAAGCAACACTTAATAATTAATGCAAAATCTATCTAATAAATGATTCCAAAATTAACTTTCGGTAAAGCTACTGCCCTTTTACTTACTGATTAGCTGGAACAGAAATTTAAAGCATTATTTTTCCTCCAGTTAGAAACACCTTCTGTCAGGCAGTCATTTAACACTTAAGACAATCCCTTCCAAATGGCAGTGATGATCCTAGCCACTGGGGATATTGAGATGAATGGGGCAGTCTATAGTCTTAACCTCTTTACTGGGTTGAGCAGAGGTGTAGAAAATATTACGGTACTGTGAGCTAAGGGCTATGTTCAAGGAATTTTCAAGAAGCTTTGAGAGCCAAAGGAAAGATCATCTCTTAAATTCTCATAAACATATGCTATTTGTGTTAAGTTTGGACACGTATAGAAGCTTGAGTGGCACACAAAATGGGGATAGGAAAAGAAGAGGCATATGAAAAGGTAAGGAACTGACAACAATATTATAAAATGTGAACCAGGATAATTTATGGACCCACTAGTGGTTGATTTGTTTCTGCTGCTGTGAAAGAATTGAAAAGAATGTGAGCTCTTTGTGGGGCACCTGAGTGGCTCAGTCGGTTAAGGGTCCAACTCCTGATTTCAGCTCATGTCATGATCTCAGAGCTCAGGAGATCAAGCCCTGCTTGAGATTCTCTCCCTCCCTCCCTCCCTCTCTCTCTGCCCCTTCCCTGCATGTGCACGCGCTCTCACTAGCTCTCTTTCTCAAAGTAAATGAACGAAAACTTAAAACAAAAAAGAATATGAGCTCTTGTGTTTTTCTCATGTTTTCTCTCCTTTGCATTCTGACAAGTTATTGAGCACTCTAAATCCTTTTTCTAGCTATTAATTCAACCCTCCAGATAGCACCATGAGAGAAGAACTACCATCTTCTCTAGTTTACAGACAAGAAAACTGAAGCACAGAACTGATAAGCCACTTACTGCTTAGTTATAAACCAGAATTCAAACAAATTGGGTCAAAGCCTATATTCTACAAACACTACCCAGATAAAGGTTTTATATGCAGAATATATGAAGATCTCCCACAACTCAAGAAGAAAAAACACAGAAAAACAGTCACAGGTAATAAAATTCATAGAAGAAGAAATCTGAACTGGGCAATAAATATGCAAAAAGATGTTCAACCTTATTTAGTTTTTGCAAAATAAAAGCAAGTAAAGCAACAACACAGTGCCGTTTTTCCCTCATCAAATAGGCATATATTAAAAAGTCTTACAATGTTGATTATTTACAAAGCTTTGGGGAAAATGGAATAGTCATCTATTACAGAGAACAATTGATAGTAGCTATGCAAACTTTAGGACCCAGCAGTCCACATCCAGATGTATGAACTAGAAAAAAATCATACCCGTATGCACCACAAAACATATAATGACAGCAATTAATCTATTGTTTGTGATACTATAAATCTGACCACCTAAATCTCTATTACAAAGGAAACAGACAATCGTGTTATGAAATAGTCTAGAGTGAATAAAAAATTTGGACTATATATAGATTACCTATGTCTGTAAGCAATTAACCACCATTAATTCTGGATTTTGGAAGATTATGTATTTGTTATATTACTCTTCTTGTTTTTCTATATCTTTAAAATTTCTTAGAAAAAAAACTTAATCTCTTAGGCAAGAGATCTTAGGATCTTTCCATTCCTTAGAAAAAGACAATCTGTCTTCTATCTTAAGGAAAGAAGCATAAATCCCACAGGATACTCTAAATATCTCAGATCCCAATTGTATTTCCCACTTTTTGTCACTTTCTTGACTTTGTAGAGACAGATAAGTTTTTCAAAATATTTATGGTTATATGACACCCCCCCTCCCTTTGCCTTTGGATTATTCGTTCTAGAGCAAAAGGGTAGCTCTTAACAAAGGCACACGCTGTCTTATTTATGCTATTTGTTTTTGGATGGGCCATCTTGAAGCAAAGCTAATACTTTTTTCATTGCAGAATGTTTATGAAGGGCACTAGAAATACCAAAAATGCTTCACCCCCTTTACATTTTTCCACCAAGTCCCTTGAAGTCCTAGTTTTATAGTATACAGAATCTGACTCTAAAAACCCTGTAGACAGCAGTTTAACCAGCTGCTTTATAACCACTCAACCAAAATTGTCAACTTCTCAGCAAGAGGCCTCACTATCCATTGCCCAAGATCTTTGCTAGCTCTACAATCACAACACTGTTAATAGTAACATTCCAACCTCTGTATGACTTTAGTATTAATCAGAATGTTTTAGATTATTTTAAATGCTTGGTATTAATCAGAATGCTATGTGTGCTTTAGAAATTTAGAAATAACAGAACCTTCAAGTCAAACTATCTTAAACCAAAACTGAAGCCCATTGGTTCATATACTTGGGAAGTCCAAGGGTTAATGGCTCCTTCAGGCATGGTTAGACTCAGGACCTTAAATATTTTATCCCTCTTTCTCCTCTTCCCATTCATATTCCTCTTCAATTTTCAATTCTGCTATTGTCTGTGTTGGTCTCATTTTCTCCCACTAGAGATGGACTTTTTCTATGAATTTAGGGAAGGTGATTGCCAGCAGCTCCAAGTTTACACTCTTACTCCAGTGGGAAGATAGACACTCTTTGCATATATATATACTGTCCATATATCAATCCCAAGAATGGGTTCTGATATCCTTGTTTGGACCAAGTGTCTATCTCTTGGACCACTTACTGTTGCCATGAGGTATGGGCACTGGTGACCATACTCCTTCAGAACTAAATGGAATGGGAATGGAGCAGTTTCCCAAATGGAAGAAGGGTGCTATTACCAGACAAAAAGGAAGAGATGCTGGGTAGCAAAACCAATTGGTACCACAAGTCCACTGGAAATTCTATTTATCCCTAAACTTACATGTAATGTCTTTCCATTAGTGGTTCTGTGAACAATTAAAAATGGCCTTCTAGGATATATGCACCCCAATGTTTATAGCAGCATAATATACAATAGCCAAATTATGGAAAGAGGCCAAATGTCAACTGACTGATGAATAGATGAAGAAGATGTGTGTGTGTGTGTGTGTGTGTGTGTGTGTTGTGTGTGTGTGTGTGTGTGTGTGTCATATTACTCAGCCATAAAAAAGAATGAAATCTTGCTATTTGCAATGATGTGGATAGAGCTAGAGAGTATTATGTTAAGTGAAATAAGCCAGTCAGAGAAAGATAAATATCATAGGATTCCACTCATATGTAGAATTTAAGAAAGAAAACAAATGAACACAGGGGCTAAAACAGAAAGGAAAACTGATAAACAGACTCTTAACTATAGAGAACAAACTGATGTTTACCAGAAGGGAGGTGGGCAGGGGTATGGGTGAAATAGGTGATGGGGATCAAGAAGTGTGCTTGTCATGATGAGCACTGGGTGCTATATAGAAGTGTTGAATCACCATATGGTACATCTGAAACTAATATCACACTGTTTGTTAACTGGAATTTAAATAAAAACTAAAAAAAGGAAAAAGAAAAATGGCCTTCTATGAATCATCCTTCTATTGAGGCCAGCATGGTGGCGGCAGGATCAATATGATGGAGGATGGCAGTTCTAAACCTCCAGGTGATGGCCCCAGAGCAAAGAAAGTAGACTCCCAAGGCATTGATGAAAGTAGATATGAGGAGCTGGGTGATAATAGAGAAGTCTTCAGCATGACGTAGCCTAGAAGTAGATATGAGACAAAATCCATCTTCCCCCAAATACACAGAGAAGGAAAAGCTTGGGATGGTGTATTAGTCAGGGTTACCAAGGGAAACAGAGCCAATAGGATATATATATATTCTTACATGCTTCTTTACAATGGAGTATATGTATATATATCCTATTCTGTTTCTCTGGGTAACTAATTAATATAATATATATAATACAATAATATATTTAGGAATTGGATCATATGATTATGCAGGCTGATCTGCAGTCAGCAAGCTGGAGACCCAGGAGAGCTGATGGTAGTTACAGTCTGAACCTGAAGGTCTGAGAACCAAGAAAACCAATGATGTAAATTCCACTCCGAAAGCCAACAGACTCAAGACCCAAGAGCTAGTGTTTCCATCTGAGTCTGAAGGCTGGACAAGACCAGCTCAGTAGTCAAGCAGGGGGTGGGGATGGAGTCCTTCCTTGGCCTTGAGCTATTCAGGACCACCAGAGCAACCTGCTATACTCAGTCTAACAATTGAGATGGCAATCTCATCCTGAAACACACCCAAAGTAATGTTTGATCAAATGTCCGGGCACCCTATGGCCTGGTCAATCTGACACATAAAATTAACCATCATAGAAAGGGACAAGGAGAATGTCCCTGTTTTTATACACCTGTAAGTCACACTTTCTCACTCCCTTATGCTTCTTCCTTTGGCTCTTTATTCCCTCTTTCATTCTTCTCTACCTCTTGTGCCCTCTTCCCCTCTTTCTGACATGCTTTTTTCCATATTTCATATTTTCTTATGAAAATTAAAGTCTTTTTTGGCAAAGAAAATTGCAGACTTTTCAGGAAAGACTGTTAGCATTTTGACTCAGTTACTAAACATGAGAACACTAACTCTCCATAGCTGTGACATGTTTCAAAGGATGTGTATTAAAGAAGCCTATGAGGAGAATAGAATATATATAACTATATTAAGACATTTTTAATATCATAAATATATCTCCTTGGAGAAAGAAAACTCTGGAAAATCCATGGAAAGAGGGCACTTCCTTGAGTATCTAGACCTCTTATCACAGAAGCGATGGACACATGATCAAAAGACACCAAATGGCTTCTGAAGACGTGAAAAGGAATGCAGTGTGTCCTGAGTGGTTAGCCCACCTACTCTCAACAAGCAAGAAGACTCTATAGGCTTTAGTACAGGTATTTATACTGTGTCTGGCAGGCTAATAAACCACTTGTTCCCAGAATTTAATTTGGAACTCAGCTATACTCGCAGTCATCTCACATTTCCTGAGTGCAGACTTCATTCCGGTGTCCACAATGGGAAAGACAAATGAACAGCTTTCCTCCTCCTTTCTATCAGAGCTGCATGCCGTAGCCAGATCCCAACTTCACGGCTGTCTAGTCAAATGGAAATATCAGTGCTTTTTTTTTTTCCTCCTGGGGGAAATATCTGCCCTCCCTCAGTGTGGCCGTGCTGTGAAAAGAGAGGTTACAGAGTATTGCTCTATAGCCTCTTCCCCAGTAGCTGATCAGCACACAAAATGTCAGAGCAGCTGGCGCTCATCAATTCACCCTCTGTGATTTCAAATGCCAATTAGAATTGTGAACTCTTAATTGCCTCATTTCTATCCATTTTAAAGTAATTAATAAGTAATTGAGTAATGCGTTAATAATAGCCTCAATCACTTTTCCTATCATCAGCTCCCATATAGAGTCATCTTTAAGATCTGTGGGGAGAATTGCACTCAAGTCATGTCTTGTTAATAGCCCCCAAGCCAGTCCTGTAAAGCAATCATTTCTTACCAGGGAAATTTGCTTTCATCCACCAAAGCAGTTTAAAAAAAAAAACAAAAACAAAATAAAAAAAAACAAACAAACAACAACAACAAAACAAATTCAACATTTGAGCTGTGATTTGTCAGAGATCCTTTAAATGTTTTTTCTTCCTCTTGCATGTCCTGTCCCTTCCTTTCATCCGATTTATTCTCCACTTAAACTTAGAGGGAGGGGTCAACATCCAGGAGTGATTTCTAATTGCAGCGAAGCCTTGTTGCTTGACCACTCCTGAGCGCACAGTTCCTCCGGTGGTTGCAACATTCACTTGAACTCCCAGCTTTGGTTCATCATAATTATAGCTTATATCAGCTGTGAGATGAAGGGACTTATTAACCTTTGGGTTTTTATTCAAGGGGAAGGATGACCACTGCAAAACTAATCAGACCATCGGAGAGCTGTAAAGCATGAAGCATAGTCATAAATAGATCTCCCAAAGAGATTGAAACTTGCCGGTCTCATGATGACCCCCAGCAGCTGAGAGCAAGAGTGACCAAGCCATTTAGAAATGGGTTGAGAAAGCACTGGAAGTCTTATCAAATATCACTAATCTTCAGTTTGAGGGGATTTGGGGGTTGGAGATGGAAACTCTAATTCTAAAGATGCAGGGGGCGCCTGGGTGGCTCAGTCCATTAACCATCTGACCTTTGGTTTCAGCTCAGGTCATGATCTCAGTTGGTGAGTTCGAGTCTTGTGTCAGGCTCTGTGCTGAAAGTCCAAAGCCTGCTTGGGATTCTCTCTCCCTCTCTCTTTGCCCCTCCCTGGCTCTCTCTCTCTCTCTCTCTCTCTCTCTCAAATAAACAAACAAACAAACAAACAAAGATGCAGGATAAGAGTTCTTGCTTTCTGAGTTTGGAGATGAGACTATTGAAGAATAATATACAGGGACTGAGTGAGATAGGGTTTTTTTAAGCAAGGTGCCCTTCTATTAATTATTTCTTCTTTTCCCTGGATTCACAACTGCTCTCTCTCCACTGGTCTCATTCATCTAGAGTATAAATATACTTAAGTACCTCCCTTAAACAAACAAAAAACAAAACTGCTCTTCTCTGCCCTTCCTCTCTCCTCTAGGGACTACCTCATGTCATGGATAGGCTTTCCATCTGCAGTGCCACACCTCCTCAACAGGTGCATCCCAATGTGCAGACAGTTCCGCAGTATTAGAATGGTGTTTCTCCTGGAGGTGATGGGGTTAGTGTGGGGTGTCAGAATTTGGGGAAGAAAGGTATAAAGGGTGGACACAGATGGGCACAGCCATGGGACATACCCTCCCTATTTCTAACCTCTGCTCCCAGTTGAGAACTACTGCTTTAGAATTCCATTATGTTAACTTCTCATTTTGGTGTCTTTTGATCAGTCCTCTAAATAATAAAGTCAAAACTCTGTTCCTGCTTGTTGGATCCAAATCCAGGAGACACTAAGCAGATTACAACATATATAGTCACTCCTTTAAGTTGGATTCCCCAGGAACAATCTTTGCAACCAAGATTTGATGCAGGAGGTTTATTGAAGACTCTCCTTGAGAACAATACCTATAAACAAGTAGAAAAAAACTGGATTCTGCTAAGAGAGAGGTTAAAGTGGTATATGTTTGCATTGAGGTTTCAGCCAATCTCATGGGAGCTCTGAAACTGAGATGGCTCTTCACATATATCCTGAATTGAGGCCAGGGGGATGGGTTTGATATCCCTGCATCAACAAGTCATTGAATACAGGGTTGCCTCTGAGGAGGAAGCAAGGAATCTTGGACAAGGACAATTTCTGTGGAAGGACTCAGACATGAGCAAATAGCAGTCAACTTTCCAGACAACTGGAAGAATGAGTGCCTCACTCCTGGAAGATGGATCTCAATGATGGGCCTCAGCATGCAGAATATTCACCCTTCCTTCCTCCACATCACCCTCCACAAGCCTGTTCAGGTATCCCAGCCTTACCCTTCCCTTCTTATGCAGAAGGATGGTAGCCTTCTTGCAACACTGACGTGGCTTAGTTCATTTCCCTCAACTTGTTCTGTGAAAGCAGGATTTGTTTTACCCTTCTCTCTCTCTTTAGGAAGTAGGCTCTATTCACCTCCAACAACAAGCAACCATAATCACACTTTTCTTGCCAGTCTTCCTTCTAATCTCAAGTACTTCCTCTAGAACCTGTTTGAAAGGTGACTGATTAATGTCAAATGCAATTCTAAGGAAAGACATTAGAACTCTTCCATTTTCTTCATCTGTCCTTCCCTTTAAAGTTTAAATGGCTTCCTAATTATCAAAATCAAGGGATGCTTTTTACTCCTCAACTCAGTTTAGGTCCCTTAAATATGAGATCATTCTACACTTTGAAACATCCTTCTCTCCCTCCTCCATGTTTTTTTTTTTTGACCTCACATTCTCTTCACATTCTATTTACTTCTGCTTCTAATCTCTGAGATTCTAGACTCCTCTTTCTGTTTATCCCCAAGACACCAATATGGTATCTAGATCACATTAATAACCGGGAAATTGTATTTACTATTATATTCTTTCTATACACATTGACCATATGCTATTGATGTTCCATATCTATAAATCCAGCTCATATATCCTTTCTGAGAAATTTTGCTTTGTATGTGTGATGTGTGGTGTACATATTAGATATACTTGGGCATTTACATTCAAATGTCTTAGACAAGTTATACACAATGTCTTCTTTTTCCCTAGCCCTCATTCTCCTCCTATACTCCCTGCCTCAAGTACTGTATCACCAGACATACCCATTACCAAGCCACTCTAGGCTCCAGCTTCTTCTTATTCTAAGTGTAATCAAAAACCAAGTCTGTTTATTTTACTTGCTAAGTAGCTTTTAAATCTCTCCACTATTCTTCTCATTGCTAAGGTCCTAGCAGGAGCCTCATAAATTCTCACCTAAACCTCTTTAAGAGCTTCCTAATTGGTTTCCCCACTCCATTCTCCCCTCCTCTAATTCACTTTCTACACTGCTGACAGAATGATATGCTTAAAACACATATCTAATCTTATTTCTCCCTTCCTTAAAAGCCTTCAAATGCTGATTGCCTTCTGGATAATGTTCAAATTCTTTGTCATGGTATTAAAAGAAACCCCAGGACCTGGTCCTTGCCCAACTCCCTAGCCTTATCTCTTGCCACACTCAACTGCAGACACACCAGATCTTCTGTCATTTCCAAAAATTTTCATGCTCCTCATATTACCATATCTTGCTTCTGCTGACTCATTTGGACCATCTTTCCCACATATGGAGACTATTTTTTCAGAAGTAAGATGTGTGTTCATAGCACTTCTTATCTGACCACATTGTCCAAGGAGAAGAACTAGATGGGTGAGGACTACTTGATAAGTTTGACCTGAGCATTCTGTAGCCCACACAATTAGAGGGGTGGAGATAAATGGAAACAGTTCTTAAAGATGAAGAAATGTATTCCATCACTTCAAAATTAAAGTTAGGAAAAAATAAAGCATAAAAGATACTTAGGATTCTGAGAAGATAGGAACCTAAATTCAATTTGCTACTAAGACAACCCAACAAATAGTTGGGTTTTGAACAAAGGGAAAACACAGCAAAATTATTATCATTGGCAAACGGGGGTGGGGGGGTCAAACCATCACACCTGCAACTTTAGGTTCATAAAAGATGTTCAAAGGAAAATGGATTTAAATTGTCTACAACTGTCTACAATGGATTTAATTGTCAACTGTCTACATTTAGCCACTGCATGCAAGTGGAGACTGGCTAGGTGGCAGCTCTCTTGGCTTATTGAGGTCCATGCTGCCTGACTGTGCTACTCTACTTTCTTGGAAATAGACAAGGTCAAAATGAGCCCAAACTACCCCTAGATGTCCACCTAGATTGAAGGTCCTGCTTCACAGTCATATTTCTGGCACCACCATTCTTTATAGTTTCCCAAGGAATTAACATGGCAATTGGATGGAATTCCCACAGTCACCTATATGATCTTAGGGGGTCTTATAGTCATTTACCTCTTAGAAGAGACTCACCTGAGGGAAGACCTATGCATCTGTTACCTTGCATGAGTAGGCCTGCCAACTTCTCATCTGTGGTCTTTTAGGAAATAAATTGAACTGCTGTTTATCTACATCCACAGTTGCCAGAATTACATAGGATTTGAAGGAAACTACCCCAGTAGGAAAAAAAAAAATACAACTCTGTAGCTCTTCATGAGGGAACAAAATCATAGAGAAAATAAAACTAGCACTTTAAAATAGAGTATTAAACTGAGTAATCAAGGCAAATAGGCCAACATTTTTTTAAAAAAAGAGTTAATGTGGAAAATAGAAGACTTTAAAGAATTTTAAACCCTTTTCTCTGTTAATGGGATACTGGATTGATAAAACTCAGCAGGCTTCCATACTAATGAGCAATTTGATAATTAAAAAAATGTTTTTCAGGATGCCTGGGTGGCTTAGTTGGTTGAGAGTCCTACTCTTGGTTTTGGCTCAGGTCATGATCCTAGGGTCGTGAGATCAAGCCCCGCATCAGACTCTGTACTAAATGTGGAGTTTGCTTAAGATTTTCTCTCTCTTTCTCTCTCTGTCTCTCTCCCCCTCCCAATAGAAATTGGGAGAAAATTCATAGAGGACAAGTCTAGGTGCTCCAATCTGATAATGAGAGAAGTGAAAGGAGAGAAAAGAGCTGATGGAGAAGAGTTGGCAATAAAAATTGAACTGGAAGAAAATTTCTCTCAATTGAAAAACCAAATACTGGCCAAGATTATTGAAAAAATATCTACATATACTTAGACATATTCCAGTGACATTTTGGAATCAAAAGATAAAGTCCTAAAACTTCCACATAGAAAAGAGCAGTTACCTAAAAAAAAAAATAATCAGATTGGCATCAGTATCTTCATATATAATTCTGTACATACAGTATCAATGGAGCAATATCTGTGGATATTTTTTTTAAAAAAGAGATGGTAATTATTCATTACCATATCCAACTGAGTTTCGTTCATTTGTGATGGCAAGAAATTTTTAGACATGGAAGGACTTAGAAAGTATCACATTCATATTTCCTTTCTGAAGAAAAATAAAAATACTCATAAAAGTATTCTAGCCAAATGAAAATTGCATTAGCATAAAGATCTCAAGATGGTGAAAATTTAATATACAAGAAACAGTAGCAATCAATGAAACTAGTGGTAATTCAATCTAAATAACAGTTGGTACTATGGTCCTGAAATATGTGGGAATTGTTAAGAAAGATTTCTTGAAATAGAAAGGACATAATGTAAGAAAAAATGAATAAAAATGTAAGAATAAATTCAAGAGTGCAGATCCTCAAGCCTAACTGCTACTTCTATCACTTTCTAGCTGTTATAATCAAGAGCAAATTATTTAACCTCTTGCATCTTGGTTTCTTCCTCAGTATAATGAGCTTGATAATAGCATTTGCTTCATAGGGTTGTTGTGAAGAATAAATAAATTAGTATTGGTATTAGGCTCGGAAAAGCATTTTCCATACAGTAAAATTAGTACATGTAAAGGGCTTAGAAAAGTATTCAGCATATAGTTAAGTGCCTGATAAACATCATCTGTCATCATCATCATCATGATGGCTACTGTTATATCATTGAGAGGGAAGAAACATAATTTCTGTTTAATACTCAACACTATTAAAAAATAAAGTTTCAAAATGTTTATTTATATGTTTGTTTTGAATGTTATTTGTTTATTTTGAGAGAGCAAGTGAGCAGGGAGGGATAGAGAAAGAGGAACAGAGAAAGAATCCCAAGCAGGCTCCATACTGTCAGCACAGAGCCCGATGTGGGGCTCAAACTCACAAGGCCTGAGCCAAAATCCAGAGTAGGACATTTAACTGACTGAGCCACTCAGGTGCCTGTCAAAATGTTTATTTGAATTAAAGGACCAGTAGAAAACTTGAAATAGGTTACAGAACTTTGAAATCAGTTGAAGAAAAGAGGAACACATATCACTTGATCAATCCAGCTAATTAACCAAGATGACAAATGCAGGAAAATAATCTTTGCAGTAATGATTATAAAACTAATTTTGGCCACACTGAATTTGAGATTCTCTTTGGACAGCTAACAGAATGTCTGGGACTGAAGATAGACCTGGACTAGAGACATACATTTTTGAAAATGAAATTCACAGATGTAGTTAAGGTATGCGAAGCTTTAAAGAAGAATTACGGTAATGTGCAGCAGAGAGGTCTGATAAAATAGCTTGATTTAGCCACAACGAGATCACTGGTAACTTGGTGAGAACAAGCTTGATCACAGCAGACTGAAGAGGTGATTGGTGCCCTGGCAGTATGGAGAATCAGTTGACTAAATTCAATAACACTACATAGGAAATGCTACACTCAGGGAAGAATATACTCATCTCTGTGCAGAGGTGAAAACCTTCACACATGAAATGACATTCTTGGGATAGGACAGAGGCCACAGGCCAAACAGTCCATCATAACTTCATTCATTCAATGAGTGAATTCAATTCAATGTCTATTGAATAGGCCAAATGCTGCACTGGACTCTGTGGATACAGTGGTGAATAGAACACATCTTCCTTCCCCCATGTAGTATTAAGAACTATAGCCATGAAAAGAGGAAGTCTTTCCTCAACCCACTAGAGGAAGAGGTTTATTTCTAGATGTTAAACCAGCAAGATAAATGCTGAGCTATAAGAATCCTCCCACTTGTTTCCTTACCTTATCAGAGAGAAATGTGAATTTTTATTCACATTCAGTTCATCCTGAATAGAGCATACATGGGAGATACAGGAGATATGGGAAATACGTATGATAGAGGATGTTAACTACAAGATACTTTGTGTCCCAGAATCCTGTGCATCTCATAAAAAGGGGCTCCTTCCTTCTTGGGTGCAGACCACCCACTTATTATTCATTCTTAGATAAGCAAACAGCAAGAGCCTCTCTTTCAAGGCTCTACAAACTGTAGGTCACTTATGCAAGAGAAAGTCTGGGCATTTCTTATGGACATTTCTTGCCCTCCCTCCATCCCATCTGCTTTAAATCAGTCTTAGGAAGGAGACTGGATCAGGGAATAACTTTTCTCACAATTCTTGTGAATATCCTATCAGGAATTCAAACTTCATAGTTGTCAGTTGTCTAAGAACACAGTTTCCTGGCTGTTACATTCTTGTCCTCATATAATTGTGCTGCATTCCCTTTTGGCACAGTGACAATTTCATCAGTTGCCTTGAGTGAGTGATGGAAGACTGGGAAATCAGAACTCCATGTATAAGTTCTGAAGATGTACTATATTACAGGACCAGGGACTGAAGCAAGGAAATCTTTACTCAAGAAAGTATGGGTTGGGGGGGGCACCAAAACCAAAGCCATGCATAAAACCCACATGAGAACATAAACTCTGAAGAAAGCCAGAGGATCTGTCCTAATTTGTTAAAATCCAATGGGACTACAATTGGATATAAAATTTGGGTTCAAGAGACAAAAATCAGTGATGAAGAAAGCAAGAGCACAGGCACAAAAGTGTTGGTGATTGCCTTTATGAAACTGTTTATAGTTTAATTGGGATAAGATTTGCAGAGTTTCTGAGATCTATTGAAATTGCATGTGACCTCCATAAGCATGAATCAATTTTCTTGGGAGGATTAAGTCAGAAGAAGTCTGTGTAGGACTGTAGAAAAAATATGAGAACATAAATTTGCACTAGCCCCAATAAGTATCCCTTAGATTCAGTCTGCTCTGGCTTCCTGGAAAATTATTACTATTGGAAACTGGATATTCCATTGAATTATACATTATAGTCAACTTTCCCATTCCCTTACTGTTGAAAACTTACATCATTTACATTTTTCACTCATATAATACTATGATTTACATCTTCATACATGGCATTTGTGTTTCTATTAACTATTACACTGCATCCTTAGGATAGATGCAGTTGCAGAATTTTAAGAAGGAATTTAACCTGATCAGATGAGGATCTTAGAAAAAAAGTTCTGATGAAAGGGGAAAAGAATTGGAAATAGGGAAACTAAATAGGAGACTGTCAGCAGTAGCAATTACTAAACTAAGGAATTGGCAGGGACAATGAATGTTTAAAAGAAGAACTGGTAGAAATGGATGTCTGAGCAGATATAGTAGGGAGAGAGGGGAGGGACTTGGGTAACTCCTTGGTTTCAAGGAGGTGAATGTGTTGAGCTTGAGGTGATGGATTTGAGATATCCAGGAGATTTCAAGTGTTTGGTTGGGATGTACACCTCTAGAGCACAAGATATGCACAAAGGGGAAGACACAGCTGTTATTTGTATACACAGAGGTGATACTTGAAACTGTAATTGCATAGATATGATTACCCAGAAACACCATGACAAGAAAAGAGGCCAAGAAAGGCCAGATTTTGGGAAACACCAGAATAATATGGGAAGGCAGAGGAAGACCTTTTGTTCTTTCAAAATAGAGGTCAATGATATAGAAGCACCAAAATATGATGTGATTAGAGACACCAAGTGAGAGAGCTTCTAAAACAGAATAATATTTCCTAAAAAGGAAATATGCTAAAGAAAAGTTCAATAGGATGAGAATTAGAAAACAGCAACTGGTATTAAACTTTCTTCTACTCCTAGATTCCTTTGGTAGTTCCTATTCCCAAATTGGATAGAACTAGATTCTCTGTGAATTACTGAAAAATAAAATGCAGACTTATAAGTGATGCTTATCCTATGCCTAAAATTTCCCAAATTATATACAATAAATTTAGTTCTACTATAATCTTTTTTATTATTGATTTATTTTATATACTTACACGACACAGAACAGGCTTGTTTTAGAATTCATGTATGAATTTAATCTCTTTTATCTAGGATTTATCTTTGGTCCTTTACTGTACCCAATAAAATACTTTGTCTATTATTTCTTATCAAATATTTATTGTATTTACTTAATTGAATCTAAGACATAATTTGGAGCACCTCATAGACACTCAATAAATGTTTATTGAATTAATAAATTAGTGAATTGATGAGCTTAAAGTCTTAGTCCACAGAGGCTAAATACTTTATCTTCTTCCTTTTAAAGACAAAATGTTATACTATATAACCTGCAAGACTTGTTGTAGCTGGAGGCGATGTGCTATGATCGAATGAGGTGACAAACATTAATAATTAATGACTTACTGTGTGACAGTCATTGGGGACAGGCATATTGCATACTTATCTCCAATCTGCACCTTTATTCATTCTCATTTTTCTCTGCTAGTGACGAATATTTTATGTGCTTGCTTATCTAAGTTTGGCCCCTGCACTGAAAGACTCAGTGGTATGCTCATAGATGTTAACATCCTACTCCTCTGGAGGAAAAGAACACAGATTCATAGACTCTGCTGATTTCTGTGGTGTAAATAGTTCCAAAATGGCCTATTTGATGTCATTCAACTTGGAGCTGAGAAGAGATGCTCTCAAGAACACCACTAGATGTGCTAGATCTCACCTTTTCTTGGCATTCAAGAACATCATTCTTGCAATTTTTCCTTCTTGCTCCTGAAATAACAATTTACCTTTCTTCTGGAACTTCCTCATCAGGTTGTGAACATACTATTATTTCTCCTATTAAAAAAAGAAAGAGAAAGAAAGAAAGAAAGTTCTCCTAACCCTACTCCTGTTTCCAGCTACTCCTGTTTTTCTACTCCCCTTACAGCAAAAAATTTTAACGAGTTGTATATACTCACTAATATAGTTCTTCTCTTTCCATTCTCTCTCATACTTACTCAGTCAGACTTTGCCTCCACTGCTCCACTAAAATTACTTTCTAAAGATCAATAATGACCCCATTTTTGCCAGATCCAAATCCAATGTTTAATTCCATGTTTAAATTCCATTTGATCCAATATTCATTCCACATCCTCATATTACTTGACCAATCAGCAGTGTTGGATACTATGCTTTTAATGGTACGTGTTTCCTGGTTTCTCTTCACCCCCACTGACCACTCCTTTACATCCTCATTCCACACCTGTGTTGGTTCTTTCTCCACTTTTGATTTCTCAATGATGGAGGATCACAGGTCTCAGTCCATGGACTACTCTATACCCCCTCTTTTTCTCATGGCTTTAAATATCATGTATAAAAATGATAACTCCTAAATTTGTTTCTAGCCCAGACCTCTCCCTTGAGCTTTGGATTTGTATATATAATTACTTTTTAAACATCTATGCTTTGACTTTCAAATAGGCATCTCAAATTTATCATGTCCAAACCTGATATTCTTATTCTTATTATTCTTACTATTCTCAACACAGGGGCCAGTGTAAAATTTTCAAAATGTAAATAAGCTCACATAAACCTTCTGATCAAACATTTCCAATGGTCTTTCATCTCATTCATAGTAGAGCCATGATTCTTACAATGACCAATAATGCCCTACATGATCTGCGTCTCTGTTACCTTTCTGGTTTCATCTCATTCCTTCTCTCCTACCCACTCTGTACCAGCCTCACTGGTCTCATTGCCCTTCCTTAAATATGCTTAAGGTTCCTTGAACCCTAGGGCTTGGTGTACTGGCTATTTCCCATTCTGGAGCACTCTTCTCCCAAGGTGTTTGCCTGGTTTATTCCAGTGCATTTTTCAAGACTTTGCTGGAATGTCACTTTCTCAGTGATAACTTCCCCCATTCCCACCCCAGAACTCAGTCTCTCTTGATGTGTTCTGTGTCTCCATAGCACTTCTAATATACCGTAACTACTGTTTTTTAGAAATGCAAATTTATTGAGGGCAAAGAATTTTTTTTTCTTATTTTGCTCACCAATATATCCCTAGCACTAAGAACAGTTACTGGCATATAGCAGGTATTTAATAAATATTTGTTGAATGAATAAAGATCTCATTTACCTCTCACAATACTATGAGGTAGGTATTATGAACTTTCTTATGTTACAAATGAAGAAACTGGAGCTCATACATATTATCTGGTCCATATTTAAAGAGCTATTTGGTGGTGGAGCTGAAACTCAAGTTTATTAGTATACTGAATAGAACACTAAAAATTACTGATGTAGTCTAAGCTTCATTAAAGTATGAGTCTTTGATTACAAGAGACATTTTTTCATTACCAAAATAAAATAATGGTTACACACAATAATTGTGAATAATAATGATCTCTTTCAAAGGGTAAGGAGCTTGTGAAAACTGATTCCAATGATTTGGAGTTGGTGTGACCATCCAGTTTCCTCCGATTACAAGTTAATAAAAATCATCTTAGTAAATCATGCATACCTCACAGAATATTCGTTACTCAGTAGGTATATTTGGGTAGAACAATCTTCCCTTTTGAATTATAGGTTGAGATGGGGTGCCACTTGTTAGAAGATATTGTGCCAGACTAATATCCTTATAAAATCCTTTGCAATTAGAAATACATGCTTATGTGAACTATATCTTTTTAATGAAATACTATTCTCCTGTCATATATCCAGATATTTGACGCAATAAAAGAGGAAAATTGGGCAGAAAAAGTGAAGGATCTCAAACTTACAAGATGTTCAGAGACGTACATTGTATACCAAGGGGGCACAGAGCAAACCAAGGTCCAGTGGTGGGAAACTGCAGAGCGTTGTTCACGAAATGGAGCAAAGTATAATACAAAAGGAGACTGGAATGAAAAGTTGAAGAAAAACATGAGAGGTGATGGAAGCGATCTAACTTATTAGTAATGGGAAACCCTGAGGGTTTTTAAAAATGTGATGTATGTGCCATTGTATGTGTGTGTGTGAGTGAGAAAGAGAAGGAGAGGGGGAGAGGGAAGGAAGAGAGGTGAGTGAGAGAGAGAGAGAGAGAGAGAGAGAGAGATTGTAGTTGTAGACAACCAAAGGAAAGGAAGGGAAATCAAACTGTAAAATTTGTCAGCCCCCAAAATGACCTTATTTATTTCCTTCTTTATACTGCGCTTCAGTTCAAAAACTTTAAGAAATAGCTAGCAAATATAGGCTATTGTGGCCCTTTGCAATGAAGGAAGCAAATGCTGAGAGATGTTATAGAAAACGAGACAAAACAAGTCGAAGGAAATGGAAGCAGGAAGCAAGTCATCTGATACATAAGCCAAGGAAATGGAAAGAAATGGAACTAGACCCATTGGAGGTAAACTAAGCCTACACATGTGTGCACATGCGCATGGACACCACACCAAGCTGCATTGTCAGAATGAAAGGCTTGACACGTGACTGCCACACACAAGGTGGTCACAGTCTGTATCTGTCATTACATATGCAGAATAGCTGGTGCTAAGCTGTTACCGCAGAGGCTGTGCTGGAGCATACAGGCTGATAAACTGTGTGCCGTCACAGTGTATACAGACTGTTAGAATACAGACAGGCTGATGCATGCTGGGCTGTCATGCTGCACACTGGTCTGCTAGGATGTTATAATATCTACCGAGCAGTCATGGTACCTTGTAGGCTGACATGGAAGGCCTCCCCTCCTTGTGTAAAATGGGCTAATGTGGTTCATGTAAGATTGTCCTGGTACATACTCCGCTGTCAAGGCACATGCAGAAGGTTGTCATAGTGCATGCCAGCTGATAGATCCGGTACTGTTGCAGGTTATATTGGCTGTCATGAGACATACATACTGACATATTCTGTGCTCTTATGAGTAAATTATGAGAGTGTCACAGTGAATGAGACTGAGACACACAGGTCCTCCACGGTGTAAAATGGCTCTCCAGGTGCATACGAACTGACCTATTCTGTGCTGTCATATATATATTTGGTTGTCAAGGTACATGCAGATTGACACATAGGCTGTTACATTGGGTGATAAACTGGCATGGTACATACACGCTGACACACTTTGAGCTGATAAGGCATATGTGGGGCCATCATGGGCCATGTAGGCAAACATACTGGGCTACTTTAATGTCAATGGGTCATCATGGTGTAAGCAGGCTGGTACATACTAGACCACCATCATGACAGAGTAGCCAGATAAGTTTCCTATTTTATGGCCCACTGATGTATACCTCTAATCCCTATACCAAACAACCCTTGCAGTGCTAATATTGTACTGTTGTTATAAAAGTTGTTCTAGGAACTTCAAGTTGTTACAAAAGCCCTTCCATCCAAAAGGAAGTACCCAAATAGTTGAGCAATCATATTCTTTTCTTTTTCCCTAATACATATAAGGCAATATCTTTGGTTTTTAATTTTTCCTTCAGTTACTTGATTTATATATATACATGTATATATATATATATATATATATATATATTTTTTTTTTTTTTTTACTTATCTAGGCAGATGGAAATAAACATATTGTGTTTTCCCTGACAGATAATTTGGTTTCTTACACTTAGAGTATACTATGTTTATACCAATACACTGCAATATTTATCTGTCACTTCTTGAGGCTAAGTATATTTTCAAGCTTTAAAGAAATTATTGATAATTTTGAAAATTTAAGTATCAAAATGAGGTAAAATGTATTTTTATACATATAAACTTTTATGAGTATGAGAAAATACATAATTTAATGTCATTTGGTTTGCATAATAAATAAGAAGTTTTAATGAGAATCAAATAAATACAATGGGACAAAAAATATAAATTATAATAGCATATCTAGTAAGGATTCTGACAACTTGACCTCAGGTTTCTGTCAACATGATCACTGGATATGCTGACATGCATCTAAGCCATTTATATCTTTCTTCTGATATTTAACATCTGGGTTCTAAAGAGAAGCATATCCTAAGCCGAGAAAGAGTGCAGTGAAGAGTAGTGAAGAGGAGACAGGAGTGGCAGTGTGACCAGTGCCATGGTGAGCCATTTGAGAGAAGAAGCTGCTCGAGGCTGTGGAGGGAAGCACGCACTGCAGGAAAACCTATGTGGGACTGGATACGGCAGTTCGGGAGTCGACTTTAAGATGAGAGAAAATCCCACAAACCATTTTATTCTTTCTTTGGCATGTGTTTTCTGTTTTGAAATCTCAAACACTCAAAAGGAGTGTGTAAATAACAAAATACTTTGAGAGTGAATTGTTGATTTGCATTTCCTACAAGCAAGGATATTATCTCAATAATCACAACACGAACATCAAAATCAGGAAACCGACATGGTACATTAATCCCATCTCAGTCTCACACCCCCATTAGGTTTTTCCAATTGTCCCAATAATGTCTTTTATAGCAAAAGGATCCAGTTTGGAATTAAGTGTTGCATTTAACTATTAGGAATTATGTGTTCCATTTGTGACTTTTAAAGATTGCAGGCCAGTTATTTTGCATTATATCTCTCCATTTTGGTGAGTCTGATGTCTCTTCATGACCAGAATCAGACTAGTGCATCAGTGAATAATGCTATGCTCTTGTCATTGCATTCCATCAGGTAACAACAAGATTTCAATTTGTCCCATTACTGATGTTGTTCACTTTCATCGTTTGTGTAAGATAGTTTATGCCACACTTCTTTACTGTGAGGTTACATTTTTTTCCCTTTGAAATTAGTAAGTGGTTTGTGAAGAGGTGCTTTGAAACTATATAAATACCCCATTGTTCATCAAATGTTCTTATTTATACCAGAATGGACTATTGTTTCCTATTTAAAATTTTTTTAATGTTTATTTTTGAGAGGGAGAGAGAGAGAGAGAGAGAGAGAGAGACAGAGTATGAGTGGGGGAGGGGCAGAGAGAGAGGAAGATACAGAATCTGAAGCAGTTCCAGGCTCTGAGCTGTCCGCACAGAGCCCAAAGCGGAGCTCAAACTCATGAACCATGAGATCATGACCTGAGCCAACGTCAAATGCTTATCCAACTGAGACACCCAGGGGCCCCTATTGTTTCCTATTTTATTCAATGAACTATAATCCTTTACTTCCACAATTTATTTTGATGCTCAGATGTGATGGCCATCAAGATGGTTCTTGTGCCCTTTTGGCAAGTCTCATCATCCTTTGAGCATTTACTTGCTT
This sequence comes from Cryptoprocta ferox, assembly GCA_028646485.1. Taxonomy (NCBI): domain Eukaryota; kingdom Metazoa; phylum Chordata; class Mammalia; order Carnivora; family Eupleridae; genus Cryptoprocta; species Cryptoprocta ferox. The sequence continues at coordinate 47,994,635 of CM053575.1, forward strand.
TCTGGTATAAAAATATCTTCTGGGGGGTACCTCAGTGGCAGTCAGTTAAGTGTCTGATTCTTGATCTCAGTTCAGGTCACGATCTCACAGTTTGTAAGTTCAAGCCCTGCATTGGGCTCTGCACTGATTGTGTGGAGCCTGCTTAGGATTCTGTCTCTCCTTCTCTCTGCCTCTCCCCCACTGTGTGTGTGTGTGTGTGTGTGTGTGTGTGTGTGTGTGTGTGTTTCTATCTCTGTCTCAAAATAAATGAATAAACTTTAAAAATTTAAAAAAGAAATGATTTTCTGGGCTCATCCCTCTGCCCAGTCTTGGAATCAGCCATTTCTCCAGGGAGCACTGGTTTCTTTTATTGGAAAATGGCATTTAGAAGCCAAGATCTGAGAACCATGTGCTCACTGCTATTGAGGTGAGGCCTCCAGGCCCTCATAGTGAACAGAGCATTCACACACATTTATGTCTACATTTATTTCTGTATCTATATTTATATAAGTCCATGAATTCACATCAATATCTCTAATTCCAACCTAACACCATAGGTTCATCCTAGTTTTGTTTCTATCTATATCTGTAATGTAATCTATATCTGTATCTCTTCTGTAATAGTGAGAAAACTTGCTTCTATTATCTTTACTATATGTTCTTACCTTATCAACTCTACAGTATATAACCAATCTCCCATCACTCTGCCTATCCTCTTCTGTATGTAAATGTTCTCCTCTACTTACTTTGGCTCTAGTATCCCCTGCCAGGGAACCTCTGTGGATGCCCTCCCCATCCCACCTGGTCTCTGACTCTATTCAAGCTTCCTCTTCATGTCAACATCTTCTACATCCTGTTCTAGGATGCATTCTACACCATGCTGCCTATCTACCTAGACACCTCCTCGTCCTACTTGAACTCTGACAGCCATACCAAGCATCTTATTTATTCTTCAATGAATTACTGAGCCTATATATTTGGGATATGCTCTGAGTAGACTGGTCATAAAGAATAGAGTTTCAAATTTTCCATCTGTGCTAGGAAGTGGACAAGTAGTAGAATTTACATTGATTTACCAAGAAGAGCTATTTACATATGCCTCTTTTAATAACCACATTCGATCACAAAATTCATATTGAGAATAAACTGTGAATCAGGCACTATGGAAGCTTTTTACTCATAAAGGCAACTTTGAAATGAGACCCTTTGTATTAAAAGCCTGGTATATAGTAAGTGCTTAAAATGATGTCTGTTAAATAAGCTAATTAACACGGGACATTAAATCAGTGCTCATCTCATGATGCCTCCTTTTTTCTAAGCTACATATCAGGCATAAAGAAAACACAATAATGAGTAAAATGCATCTCCTCTATAATTTGTAAGTGGATATCAACATAAGAATCACTACAACACAATATAAAATTAATGATATGAAGAAAGCTATGAAGAAATGTGAGAAAAGAAAAATTTATACAGTGATGATCTCATGGATAAAGTGGTATTGGAGCTGACTATGGAGGAATTAGTTAAGCTTTTCACAGGTGGTGAAAGCAGAAGAAATTGTCCCAGACTAAGATGTAGCAGGAGCAAGATGAGGACAAAACAAGTGGAGCATGCATTTGAAGAATGAGAAGAATAAAGTGTGGATACACAGCAGTACACTGGGGAGAGTGGCAGGAATCAAGCCTGGAAAATAAGGATAAAATGAATATACAAGTCCTAGAAGATTAGTTTAACCATGAGATTAGTTTGGCATCAGTTGACTAATGTAACTGAGGAGATATTAAAAATCAAACAAATTAAAACTAAATCACTAAAAAATAATCTGTGTACTAAGTGTCCTAATTATAAGAGAAACAGCTTCATATTGAACTATCAATGATCTACTTACTTAAAGAGGGGTAAAAATTGCTGAGGGGATTCATGGTTTAGGGTTGATAACTTGTTATATTTTGTGGTATTAATATTAATTAGGCCATTGCTAACAATATCATTGTTGTTATTCCATGTTGAAATCAAACCTTCTCTGTATTCTCAGAGAAATTAAAGAGGTCATGTGTTCTTTGAATCAAAAGATCAACAAAGACACCAGAACAAACCCTGGAAGGAATGGGGGTCATGGCTCAGGAGATGCATTTGGCTAGTTGATTCCACATTTTATTTGGCAGCTTATCCTACAACAAACCAACTTCCAATTTGAATGGTTTAACACAATGACAAGTCATTTCTTCCTCACTTAGCAGTCCAACATAAATATTCCTGGTTGGGGCTTGTTGTCATCTACCTGTCATTCAGGGTCAAAAGTTCCTTCTATCTTGTGGTTTCGCCTTCCTCTAGGGCCTTTATAGAAATATAAAGGGTGACCCTACAATCCGGCAATTGCACTATTAGGTCTTTATCCAGAGGATACAAAAATACAGATTCCAAGGGGTACACGCACCCCAATATTTATAGCAGCATTATCAACAATAGCCAAACCATGGAGAGAGCCCAAATGTCCATCCACTGATGGATAAAGAAGATGTGGTATATATATGTACAATGGAATATTACTCAGCCATCCAAAAGAATGAATTCTTGCCATTTGCAATGACATGGATAGAGCTAGAATGTATTATGCTAAGTGAAATAAGTCAATCAGAGAAATACAAATACCATATGATTTCATTCATATGTGAAATTTAAGAAACAAAACAGACGAACATATGGAAAATGAGGGGGGAGAAAAAGAGAAGAGAGGGAAATAAACCACAAGAGACTCTTAATGATAGAAAACAAAACTCAGAAAAACACTTTACTTATTATTGCAAAGGATATAGCTCAGAAACAGCCAAATTGAAGAGATGCATAAAGCAAGGTGAAGCAGGGGCAGGGGGCGGTGCACAGGGAGGTAGGGGCAGAACTTCCATGCCATTGTGTGTAACCTTTCTACTAACTCCACGTATTCACCAAACCATAAGTCTCTGAACCCATCATTTAGGGGGTTTTATGGAGGCTTCATTACAAAGGCATAACTGATTAATCATTGGCTGTTAGTGATTAACTCAATCTCCAGCTTCTCTCTCTTCCTCAGGTGAGGAGGTGGGGCTGAAGTTCCCAACCCTCTAATCCTGGCTTGGTTTTTCTGGCCACCAGCCAGAAATCATCTAGACCCCGACCCCTTCAGCCAGGATTCATCTCATTAGCACACAAAAACATTCTTATCATTCAAGAGTTTCCAATGGTTTTCAGAGCTCCAAGCCTGGAACAGGAGACAAAGAATGAATACATATTTTCACTACATCACAGTACAGAAGACCTGTCTTCCTCTTAACCACTTCATCCTGACAGTGACACCCATGACTTGAGCTCACACATCCTTGGTGAGAACTTGTCATGTGGCCACACCTAGCCACAATGGGAACTGGGCAATACAGAGTAGGTGTGTGCTCAGGCCCTCTGCCACAGTGCCGTGTGGCAAGACCTTTCTGAATAAAGTTTGCCTCAGTCCTGGCTTCTGGTCTGTCCCCTGACAATAACTGAAATACTGTACAGAGATTATAAAGCATGACACAAATGATTCTCTAGCTCAATTTATAATGGCACAATTAAAATAGTGTCCAGATCACCAGAGAGGAGAATCAAGGAGAATTAACGCATGCTCTTCTTGAGCAAATAGAAGTTCCCATACAACTGATCCCTAGGCCTGCTGTATAACATATTTGCAGGGTCTACACTGCAGCTACATGGGCAATGCCTCCTTAAGCTGTGCTTAACTGCACAGCTATAGACAGTGGCCCTGCTCCCCATGCTAGACAAATCATTAGCAGAAAGGAAAGAACATGAAACATAACATAGAAACAATACAAAAGAAAGCCTTGTAATCAAAAGTGTCTCTACCTTCTCAGAGCAGTTAAAGAGGACATATATTATTTGAATTAAAACATCAATAAAGGGGGAAAACATTAATGAAGAGTTTAAAAGATCAGACAAATACAAAAAAGAAAAATGAGGAGAAATGCATCATGCCACAGGATGTTGATTTGGCTAGTTGATTCTATTTGAAAGCATTGATCTGCAGTACCAATCAAGAACCTGTTATAAGACAAATAATAAAAAGGGCTCAACCAGGAGATATGAAAAAATACCACACAACTAACAAAATTGAATAATATGCTGCCAGTGTACAAAGGGGAAACAGATCAATGGGAACATAAAAGAGAGTCCAGAAACAAATGCAAGAACAAATATTGGTCTAGTATTAAAACAGTGACATTTAAAGTCTGCAAGGAAACGACTGATTAGAAAAATGGCTTTTGGTATTTGGCTCTCTATTTGAAAGACAATGAAGGTAAATCTCTATAACATATAAAAAATAAATTCCAACTGCCTCGATAATCTCAAAGAACATAAAATTATGTACTTACTAGAAGAAACCAAAGAGCACTATTTTATTGTCTTAGAGAGAGGACAGCATAAGACTGAGAGATGAAGATGGACTGATTTAACAGAAAAACTAAAACTTTCTTAAGACACCATATGCACAGTTATAAGACAAATAATTCCAATAACAAGAAGCACTTTGACAGAAAATGGCTAGGTGTTTTACATTGTTACATGCAATATTTTATTTAATTCCTATAATTATCACATTATGAGAAAGTTATTATTACCTATGCTTTATGGTTATGAAAACTGAGGTTTGGCGGGGGTGGAGGATGGTTAAATAACTTCACGAAGGTTATTCAACGAGTTAATGACGAAACTGAGTTACAAACAAATTTTGATTCTATTTGCTAAACAAGTACACTACATTGCCTCCTTAATACACGGAAAACTGGAAAAATACTTGTATGACAAAATATCTGATCCAATAATACTTATAATGCCTACAGAACTTTGGGGTTTTTTGTTTTGTTTTGTTGTTTTTCAGTAGGAGCCCAACTTGGGGCTTGAATTCACAACCCTGAGGTCAAGACCTGAACTGAGATCCAGATTGGATGCTTAACTGAGCCACCCAGGTGCCCCCCTACAGAACTCATATATCATTTAGAAAGACACAAATTAACTCAGCAGAAAAAGTGGGGAAAAGATATAAACAGAAAAACCATAAGGAATATACATGACTAATACATATTTTAAAAGTCAACCTAGAATATAACCAAAGAAATACAAATCATACAAAAATGAAAATCTGAGAGGTTTTTAAAATATATCTTGCCTGGCAATGGGGTGGAAAATTAATCATTTTTATTTGCCACTGGTAGGAGCACAATATTGGCACATATTTGGAGAACACTTTGAAAATACTAACCATCACCTTAAATATGTATATTTATTACCCAAATTTTCTGTTGTAGGAATGTAGCACAGAGAAACACAATCTTTTAAGTAACCTTTACGCTCAGCGTGGGGCTTGAACTCACAACCCCAAGATCAAGAGCTGCATGCTCTACCGACTGACCCAGACAGGCGCCTGAGAAACAAAATTTTTAAAGATTTCCTGTGCAATTTTTTTCATTGTAGCATTATTTATAACAATGAAAAACTAGCAATAATCTAAATGTCCATTAGTAGGAGGTAATTAAATAAAAGATGATACATACAGGGGCGCCTGGTCAGGCGGCTCACTCGGTTAAGCATTCCACTTCAGTTCAGGTCATGATCTTATGGTTTGTGAGTTCGAGCCCCGCTCTGTGCAGACAGCTCAGAGCCTGGAGCCTGCTTCAGATTCTGTGTCTCCCTCTCTCTCTGCCCCTCCCCCACTCATGCTCAGTTTCTCTCTCTCTCTGAAAAATGATCAACATTAAAAGAAATATTTAAAAAGGGGTGCCTGGGTGGCTCAGTCAATTAAGCATCTGACTCTTGATTTCAGCTCTGGTCATGATCTTATAGTTCATGGAATTGAGCCCCATGTCAGGCTTTGCACTGACAACATGGAGCCTGCTTGGGATTCTCTCTCTCCTCCCCAGCTCACACTTGCTCTCTCTCTCTCTCTCTTTCAAAATAAATAAACTTATAAAAAAATTTTTAAAAAGATGATATATACATAAAATGGAAGGTGTATAGCCTTTAAAGTCAAATGAAGGTCAAATATCTGGAAGTGAAATGTTGCCCAAAGTATACTGCTCAAATGGGTGGTACTACACCCACCAGACTGCTAAAATCAAAGACAGAAAATACCAAGTTTAGGAAGCTTGTGGAGAAAATACACTGGCTGGTAGTGGTATATTAGTCAGAGTTCTCCAGAGACATGGAAACAACCAGATGTGTATATGGAGATAGCAATTTATTTTAAGGAATTGGCTCATGCAATTGTGGAGGCTGGCAAGTCCAGAATCTGCAGGGTCGGCCAGCAGGCTGGAACCAAAGAGAGAGCTGCAGTTTCACCGTGAAGTCTGTCTGCTAACAGAATTCCCTCTCCATCCAAGTAGGTCAGGCCTTCAAGTTTTGGATGAGGCCCACCTAACATTACAGAGGGTAAGCCACTTAACTCAAAGTCTACTGACTTAAATGTTAATCTCATGTAAAATATACCTTCGCAGAAACATCTAGAATATTCACCAAATATCTGGATACTGTGCCCTAGAGGAGTTGACACATAAACTGAATCATCAAAAGGGATGTAAATGGACTTCGGGAGATGTCTTGGAAGTGTACACCAAAGCTGAATATTACACTCTGTAACCCATATATTCTACCCCCTGGTTTAGAGTCAACAGAAATGCATACACATGATTCCCGAAAGGCGTGCACAGAATGTTCACAGCAGCACTATTCATAAGAATTACAAACTGAACACTATCCAGAAGCGCATGAAAAGTGCAATGGATAAATATGTTGAAGTAAGTCACACAATGGAATACTCGACAGCAATGAGAATAAACAATCTACCACTACTTATAGCTACATGGCTATATCTCAGAGACAGGAAACTGAGCAAACTAAGCTAGACTCAAACACACATGTACATTATCCATGTTGCTGCTGCTCTTACTGCTGTTACATTTATTTAAAATATAAAACTAGCCACATGATTCAGTCCTGTTAGAAGTCAGTACAATCAAAGTAGTGACTGGAAGGGGGACATGAGGAGGTCCACTGGGGTGCTGGTAATGTCCTGGGGTGGTAGTGGTGTTGTTTTATCTTGTAACTGGTTGCTCTGGTGTATTTAGTAGGTGAAAATTCCCTGAGATGTACAGTTGTGGCATCTGCACTTTTAAGTATGCAAACAATAGTTTAATGAAAGATATTTTAAAGCAGCAGAATGTGTATTTCTAAATATCAGTATATCTCTATTCCCACCCTTATCAGCATAAGGGTAGATATGGGTTCTAATATCTTAAGGTTAGAATTCAATCTGTTAACACTGCTTGTCCCTGGAGGCAGGTGTTAATACGAAGTCAGCGATACAAACACTTTCGTCTTTTACTTTTTACATTTCTGTAGCATTCAAATTCTTTTTATTTTATCATTACTATTAATTTAATGTTTATTTTTGAGAGAGAGAGAGAGAGAGAGAGAGAGACAGACAGAGCATGAGTGGGGGAGGGGCAGAGAGAGAGGAGACACAGGATTCGAAGCAGGCTCCTGGCTCTGACCTGTTAACACAGAGCCCAAAGAGACCAGAAGATCATGACCTGAGCTGAAGGCAGATGCTTAACCAACTGAGCCACCCAGGCGTACCTCAACTTCTTTCTAAAATGAAATATGCATTTTTTTTTACTGTTCTTTAGGGTGAGCGGAGAACGTGAGCATTCTTTTAAGCACCTCTCTATTCACAAATAGGCATACAAATCTATTATAACTTTACATGGCCTGTATTCTGAAACCTTCATTTTTCATTCAACAAGATCTTTCCAGTCAATAAATATACAGTCACATTTAAGAGCTGTATGAAATTTCTACATCATAATTTACTTTCTCGGTCCATTATCAGTGGGCATTAAGCTTGCTTCACATTTTCAATATTGTAAATAGAGCAATAATGTGCATTCATCTCCTTAGGGTAAATTCCCAGAAGTGTGCTACAGCTGGAAATAATCTACGTTTCAATATATACTGCTATACCACTTTGCTGAGGTGATGTGACAGGGGACAGTGTTTTACACTCTTGACAATACTGCAGGAGGAGACTTGCTGCCCCTCATAACTGCAGATTTGAGTTTGTCAATAATTGTAATCTTTGCTAGTTTGATAAAGAGAAAAGACTTCACATTTTACTAGCATTTCTTTGATTATTCATGAGATTAAACATTTTTCATATGTCTTTGTGTTTCATTGGTAATTCGCCTCAGAGTATTTTGCTCATTTTCCTATTAAAACATTAAACATTTGTCCTATTGATTTTTAAGAGTTCTCTAGTCATCTGGGGTATTGATTCTTTGTCTAACATTTTGCAAATAATTTTCCAATTTGTCTTCTACCTTTCAAGTTTTCATGGTATTTATTTTACGAAGAAGTTTCACTTTTTAAGTAGTCAAGTTTACCAATTTTTCCTATTATGTTTTCCAATACTGAGACAAACTTAGGCCTTTCTCAACACAAGATTATAAAAATATTCATCAGGGCTTGGTGGACAAGATGGCGGAGAAGCAGGGAGCTCTGTAATCCACGCACGCCCGTATGGATTGAACTGAGAAGGACTGAAGGGATAAAACTTGCATTTGCAAGTGGGGGAAAGAAGAAACAGACGCCAGAAAGAAGACAACCTCAAAGATGCCTGAGTGAGTGACTGTGATCTGGGAAATTAGGGGACGGGCGGGTCCCGGTGGCGCAGGGGGAAGGAGCCCCCGAGCCCAACACAGGGAGAGCGTGCTGTGCCCCGGAGAGACCAGGGGAAGAGAAAGAGAGACAGAAAACGCACCTAGAACCATCACTTAGGGAGGAAAAACTCGCCCGTCTCCCCATATATAACTTCCGGCGCCGGGAGAGAAATCCGTCCCATCTGGACGGCTAATTCTTCCTTGGGCGCAGCGGCAACGGCATCCACTCCAAGCCGCACCGGGAGTGGCGGCGGTGCGAAAAGCGGTGGTGGTGGCACCAAGAAAGGCGCCTTGAAAAGCGGCAGCGGTGGCGGCGGCGGTGGCTCAGCGAAAAGGGCGGCGCAAGCCGGGCTGGGAGGCCAGCCGCCAGCGGGAACGCATCTCATCCCCGGTGACGGTGTTGAACTGCACGGACTGGGATTTGGAAGTGAGGCGGAGCTTGGAGAATACAGTTTGGCTCGCCCGCCACACAGGGAGATGGGACTCAGAAGGGCGGTTGCAACGCTTGGTTCCGGCAAAGCTTTGAAGCGGCGCCATACTTCTCCCCGCAACCACCAAGGCGGGGCCTCGGAGAGAGCAGCACCCCCCCCCCCAGACCTGACCTGATGCCAGACCACACCCATCCGTACAGGGGAGTTGTCTTTCTTTTTTCTTTTTTTTCTTTCCTTTTTTCTTTGCTTTCCCTTCTTTTCTGCTGCCATCCAGATATATTTCCTGTA
>CM053575.1:48004576-48066664 GCA_028646485.1 Cryptoprocta ferox
GAGAGACTCTTGAATACTGAAAACAAACTGATGGGGTAAGGGGAAGGGGGAAAGGTAATGGGGGGTGATGGTCTTGGTGCAGGTCACTTGTGGGGAAGAGCACTGGGTGTTATATGGATACCAACCTGACAATAAACTATAAAGTTTAAAAAAAGATAATAAAAAATAATAAACCAAAAAATAAAAAATAAAAAATAAATAAACCTTAAAAAATTAAAAAAATATATTCATCAGTGGTTTAGTATTTCATGGTTTCAGCAAGAATTTATTTTGCTACAGTAAGTGATGTAGGAATGTCCATTTTTTTTTAATGGCTGGCTAATAGTTTTAACTTTATTTACTAATCTGTGTTTTCCTTACTAATTGAAAAAGTTGCCTTTACAAATATAAATTGCCCCCATATATGCTTTCAACTCTGAAGTTATATTCTTTCCATTGTTATTGGTTCTTGTCCCAGTAACACGTTTTTTTTTTTTTCTAACATAATTTATTGTCAAGTTAGTTAACATACAGTGTATACAGTGTGCTCTTGGTTTTGGGGATAGATTCCCAGGATTCATTGCTTACATACAACACCCACTGCTCATGGCAACAAGTGCTCTCCTCAATGCCCATCACCCATTTTCCCTCTCTCCCACCCTCCCCATTAGCCCTCCTCAGTTTGTTCTCTGTATTTAAGAGTATCCTATGGTTTGCCTTCTTCTCTGTTTTCCCCCTTCCCTTCCCCCATGGTCTTCTGTTAAGTTTCTCAACTTTCACATATGAGTGAAAACATATGGTATCTTTCTCTGACTGACTTATTTCACTTAGCTTAATGCACACTAATGCAAATGGCAGGATTTCATTCTTTTTTCATGGCAAAGTAGTATTCCATTGTATATATAAACCACATCTTCTTTATCCATTCATCAGTTGATGGGCATTTGTGCGCTTTAACTTTCCTTCCACCATGGAGCAGGCAGACATTTCTTCTCAGAGTCACAGACTCAAATTCTGCGTCCAAATTTGTGTTCCTTGCCCTAGTACTTTCACACAACCATTGGTGGTTGTCATGATTTCTTATTTACTGCCAGGCCATCCTACACAGTATCATTTTCAACCAAGGAATATATTTTATAGCAGAAGAAGTGTAGTAATGGATTCTAACCACAGAATTCCATAGTCTTACTGTGTTTCCCCTCCCCTTGAAGCAGCTGGGCTGACCGGAGTGCCAAATAGCCTGACGAGGCTCAATAAGAGCGTAGTTAGGGAACAATATTCTGTGAAGCATAGTGGTATACAATGGATGTGGTCTATGTCTTAAATATATATATATAAATATGAATATAAGTATATATAAATAAAATTATATGTTAACGTATTTATACATAAATATATGTTTAAATAAATTTTTTACTTTGTACATAGGTATATATACATTTTTTAATTTCTTAAAAAATTTTTTAATGTTTTATTTATTTTTGAGAGAGAGAGATAGAATGTAAGCAAAGGAGGGGCAGAGAGGGGGGGGGACACAGAATCTGCAGCAGGCTTCAGGCTCTGTGCTGTCAGCACAGAACCTGACATGGGGCTTGAACTCACAAACTGTGAGATTATGACCTGAGCTGAAGTCAGACACTTAACCGATTGAGCCACCCAGGTGCCCTTTTTTAAATTTATTTTAATGTTTATTTATTTATTTTGAGAGAGAGAGAGTGAGTGAGCAGGAGCAGGGAAGGGGCAGAGAGAGAGGGAAGAGAAAGAATCTCAAGCAGGCTCTGTACTGCATGGGGCTCAATCTCACAAACTGTGAGATCATGACCTGAACTGAAATCAAGAGTTGGACACATAAGCAACTGAGCCATCCAGGCACCTATATATATAATTCTTTAAAGGCATATACCACATCTTATGTACATTATGCCCTTTCTTTCAGAGAAACATGGGTTTGGGAACCAAAAAATAATGGTGAAAGGGGGAGCTCCTGCCATTTTTATACCTTATAACACACTTAGAGAATGATAGGATTTCCCCCATCCTATCCTAGCCTCTTCACAGGTAGGGGCTGTCCCAGCTTCCTGTGGAGCACAGTGGTATTTCACATCTCTTGTTGGCCGCCTTCATGTACTCTCTGGAATAAAACCTTCAGCGTGTGCTGTTTCCTGGAGGGACCCAGTTACTTCAACCTCCTTGGCACTGGGCAGCATTACTCGCACTGCTCTGCTTTCAGAAGTAATTTTAGGGGCTACAGTTCAGGACTATGCCTCACTCTATGACCTGCCACCAAAGTTTTCATGTTACCAATTGTTTTACTAACCACAAGAAGATAGGTTCTTAATCTCTGGTTTGCTTTAATTTTAATTCTCATCAGAATGTCAAACACAATTTCCCTTAATTATAGGGGGAAGAATGTAGTTCTCCTGAACATGATAGTAAATCATTAAATTGGCAGAAGAAGACCACTTTACAATTAGGATTATGATGAAAGAGCCAGAGTGTCTCTAAAACACAGCTCTCCACATGGACTGCTGTGCTGTTTGCCTTCATGCAAGGATTTAACATTGTCACCTGTTCCTGAATAGTCTTAATTTCCTTCGCTATGGGGAGTCCCTGGGGCTTCAAACACAGCAACAGCATAAAGGAAATTCTTTACTTAAAAGTGAGGACTCTTATAGCCAAAGTACTTGATGTCTGTCCTAAACTTTTGTTACATTTGTTTGGTTTAACACTGTGTGTGTGTGTGTGTGTCTGTGTGTGTGTGTGTGTGTTAACATAAAATTAAAAATTCAGTTCCTCCGTCACTCTAACCACACTTCAAGTATTCAATGGCCACATGCAGCTATGGGCTGAACAGATCTAAAATATTTCTACTGTCACAGACTTATTGGACAGCACTGGTCTAAATTATAGAAATATTTATGCAATTGTATACAATTAAATGTACAAGGTTGTTCATTGGAGCATTATTTGTAAGAGCTAGAAGATTAGAGGCTACAACAGTATCTGAAAGATCTGAAAGATCGGGGTTAAGTCAGCTGTAGAAATATTCATGCTATGATATAATAAGCAGTCATTAAAATGATGTAGTTCTGAATATATTAGCATAGAATGATACTGAGTTATGGAAATATATATATAGAATATGATTAACTAAGATAATTTATATTTCAACACATTTATATATTATATAATTTTATGTTTAATTTATGTTATATAACATATGTTATATTTATATCTTTGGTTGTATACTTATGTGTTACATACATGCATTTGCATTGTTATAGAAAAAAGTCTACTAGTAGTTTCTTTTAAGGAGTAGGAGTGAAGTGGGGTGAGTTGTATAGGAGACACTCATTTCTTACCTTATATACATTTGTACCTTTTGAATTTTTTAAATTTGTGAAACATAAAAATATGGAAAAGTATAATGAATAATACATATACGTCTATCATTTCTGGCAAAGATAGCTAGTGTCACAAATGAGTATCAGTATGATAGATGGAGAATGGAAGAGTCTCACAAGGTAACAAGGAAAGCTTTACTATAAAGAAGGACTCAACTTCACGTGTCCTCACCAACTGCCATGTAGCCCAGACCCAGAGCCTGAAATCTCAGTTGCTTCTATATAGCATCCCTTTTATGGGGTCTGAAAGATTAATGAAATTTTAGGAAAGTATGTAAGTAAAAAACTACTGCAGGCAACTCCAGTAAGAAATAAGGATAAGAATGAAGATCACAAAGAAATAAATTTAAAACCCTGGCTCAGACACTTTCTACTCAGGTTGTCTGGTGAGTGATCAGTTCTACAATAATTATACTGCATGTACATTTTGACAGCTTTGTGAAATTTTAGAGCACTTAAGAGATTCTGATATATTCAAAGGGATTCTAATTAAAGGTTTAGATGTGTTTGATTAAGTTTGTAATCAACATTTAAATGTTTGGGGAAATTTAATCTGTTTAGTGCTTAAATTTGATTTATCAGTTTGTGTACATGCTGTGTAAATATTCAGAGGGATGTTTATTAATATTTAAATGAATTCTAGATTCACATGATTAATAAGCTGGAAAATAAACTAATTATAAATATTTATTCCTCTTTCTGTTTAGAAATCATTTGGACATAAGGTAATCTCACAAAGATCAGTCATACCTTTCCCCTGGTCTTTTCCTGCAAAATAGTGTTTCTATTTTTGGCCCATAATTTCTCCCTAAGAATATTAGAATTAGCTTAGTAAATTCTGTTAAAGTGTTCTGTAGCTATTTTAATTGAAATTACAGTGAATCAATAGATTAATTTGGAACTAATTTTCCTCTTCATGAGAACACACAGCATTTCTTCTGTTCCTGCTTGAAAAGAGAATGCTTCTAACATGTCCCCAATTAGGATGACATCTTTCTGTATTCTGTGATGCTGAAGAAAAATCTAATGCCAATATTATTCTCATTCATTTCCATATGACCGAGATACCAAACCCTTATCAGAAATACAATTTGAAAATATGTTCTCTCATTCTGTGCTTCATCCTTTTACTTTTTCATAGTGCCCTTTGAAACAATGGAGGTTTTTAATTTCTATGAACTCTAATTTATCTATTTTGTCCCTGGTTGCCTGTGCCTTAGGTGTCCTATCTAAGAGGACACCTTGGAGGGAGGAATCCAAATTCATTCGTTTGTATGTGACAGTCCAATTATCTAAGCTCCATTGTTAAAAAGACTACATTTTCCCTATTAAATGATATTGCTACCCTTGTTGGATAACAACTGATATAGATGTATGGCTCTACTTCTGGACTTTTAATTCTATTCCACTGATCTATATGTCTATCCTATGCCCATACCACACGGTCTTATGATGTTACATAATTTTCAGTGTACAAGTCTTACACTTCTTTTGTTGTATTCCTAAGTATTATATCTTTCTGATGCTATTGTGAACGGGATTGTTTTCTCTTTTTTAATGTTTATTTATTTTATGAGAGATAGGGATAGAGAGAGAGTAGGGGAGAGACAGAGAGAGAAGGAAAGAGGGAGAATCCCAAGCAGGCTCTGCTCTGTCAGCACGGAGCCTAATGCAGGGCTCAAACCCATGAACTGTGAGATCATGACCTGAGCTGAAACCAAGAGTAGGACTCTTAACCAATTGAGCCACACAGGCGCCCCAGAGTTTTCTCTTCTTTTCTTTCTTTCTTTTTTAATGTTTATTTACTTTTGAGAGAGAGAGAGAGAGACAGATGGAGTGTGAGTAGGGGACAGGCAGAGAGAGAAGGAGATGCAGAATCTGAAGCAGGCTCCAGGCTCTGAGCTGTCAGCACAGAGCCCAACACGGGGCTCGAAACTCACGGACCATGAGATCATGACCTGAGCCAAAGTTGGATGCTTAACCAACTGAACCACCCAGGCACCCCCCGGGATTGTTTTCTTAATTTCATTTTCAGATTTTCATTGCTTGTGTATAGAAATACAATTGATTTTCATATATTGTATCTTGCCACCTTGCATTTACTAGTTCTACTAGTTTTGGGGGGTGGACCTTAAGGTTTTTAAAAACAAGATCATACCATCTGTGAATAGTGATAGTTTCACTTCTTCCTTTCTAATCTATATGCTTTTAATTTCTTTTTCTCACCTAACTGCCCTGACTAGAATCTCCAAGTGTAATGTTCAATAGAAATGGCAAAAGCAGATATCCTATTCTGGTCTCCTCATCTCTTAGTTACACAAATATACTTTTTAATCTCTTTGTCTCTCTGGGGTGTGTTCTGGATGAGTTTCAAATTTATTTCTTCCAAGTAGCCAATTCTCTTCTTAAGAGTTTATATTGAGTTTATTGTTTTCGCTTCTTACTTTAATCACTATACTCTTAGTTTCCAAGGTATTTTAATTGTTCTTTTAAAATCCGTTTTTATCCTTGCCTATTTGGAACTTAGTTTATTTTTATTTTTGTAACGAGAGGTTTGTCTTCATTTACCTCTTCAAGTATATTCAATACACTGATTTTATAACCATCTGTTCTAGAAATGTAATATCATCTTTAATAAACTTTCATATTTTTGATTTTGTAGGCTGTTTTCTTCACATTAATTCTCTTCAGATGTTCGAATTTTGGTTTGCAAGCTCAATTCTGAATGTTAAAGATTTTTTTCCTTCCTTTCATTTTTTTCTCCTTTTCCTCTGTGCTTACCTTTTCTTATTTAAGAGTTCTGTAGACCCCCACAATTCTCCAGTCTAGTATCTGGTCTGTTAAGGCTGGTTTGGGACAATGGAATAAAAAGTGATAAATAATTTAATATATACATTGTGAAGTGGCAGTTAAGAGGCTTGAAGGGTACTTATTTGATAGGAGTCCAAAAGAATCTAATAGAAGAAATGAAGTAAAATAAATATCTCCAGAGCTAAGAATGGAAAATTTCACAATCAAATAAATGTGAGTCTTTAGACTAAAAGTGTACTCCTGGAACCAAACAGGGTACAGATCATGTGCCACACCTACATATTTCACAGTGAACCTGCAGAGAATCAGGAAGGAAGGAAACCTTTAATACTGTTAGAGAAAAAATACAGATTATAATACACAGCAGCAACAATTGGTAGCTGACTTCTTGGTGACGATAGGTGGCAGAAGATAAAAGGATAATATTGAATGGTAAACTATTAGTCAAGACTAAGACAAATAAAATATTTTAAGCTTTTCTTTAGCAAGACACCACGTTAGAGGGAAAGAATGGGAGTACAGATGAGTGTGCTGAATATTGCCCAAGAGAGAGAGAGGCCAATGGGAACAGAACAAAGCTTCTACAGACAGATTCTAGAACCAAATCTGCCCCATTCCCGGGGTCACAGTGGAGCAGTAAACTGAACAATCCTTAACAGACCAGATCATCATATCACCCTTGACTTCTTAGGCTACCAGCCCCATCACCTTTTTTGGGCTATGCCCAGTATTGCTCTGGATAGAATCTCCTGTGCGTCCATCAAAGAGCAGGGCCCTGAGATGATTAATTGGTTGCACTGGCTCCCTTTACTACTCCTGCTTTTTCTGGCCTATCTCTTCTGAGTTCTGGGAGAAAGGCTGCCCTGTGAAGCCTTTGCACCTCTGTGCAGTCTCTAAGCCATAACTGGCCACAGTGAAAAAAGCACTGGTTTAAATCCAGAACTTTTCATCCTGGCTTTGCATTTAACCATCATCATAATAATTGACTATTATCATAATATCTGTCATTTATTATTTGCTAGAGATGTGCTTATTTCTCTTCTAAGCACATTACACATATTCCTCACAAAGATTCTATAAAGCAGTATTATTATTCCTATTTAATAGATAAGGCTTAGAGAACTATGAAACACAAACTACCTCTGGTGAAAACAAAAACCTTCCTTTCCTCTTCTAGAAACGTAGTGCCCAAAGGGTTGTCTGGGGATCTGGGTCAAAACTATTTTCATAATAATGCTAAGATTTTATTTTTCTCTTATATTCTGATTCTCTCAGGAGTGTGCGGTACACCAGATTAAATTCAGCGGCTGAGTAAGAATCCAGCTGTCTCTATTTAGCCAGACATTAAAGAGAATTACAAAAAGGCAACACAATGTTACTCTACCTCCTAATTTTTTTTAATTTTGGAAAATAAGATTATTTTTCAATATAAACATGTTACGTTAACATGTAATGGGTTTATTGTTATAACTTAAAATAATAGGTATTTCTTTCTAGTTCTCAGTTTTTACTTCTGATACAGTAAATATCTATAGATAGAACTCACACAAACAAAGATCCATGGGGTTCTCAGTAATTGTTAAGGGTATAAAAGAGTCCTAAGACAAAAAAGAAATTGAAAACCACTATCTTAGAGTAAACTACTCTCTAGCAATAAACATATTTATGATGTCTTAGGTATCTTCCTTTTTCTTCCTAGGTGTATAAAAGCAAAAGCATATTTACATAAATATATATCTCTTTACCCTTACAAACAGAAATACAATATACAGCTGATTTTAAAAGTTTTATTTTATATTTCTTGTTATATGTTTGGTAAATTTTATATCAATTCTTCAAGAAGCTCAGAATCTTGCATGAGAGGTAGCATGTAAGAATCACAAGGGAGGAAAAGTGGGGTCAGGATTAGAATAGCCAAGAAGGGTCCACAGAGAAGGGTCCATTCTGCTGAGAGGTGTAAATTTAATGTGTTTTGGATTTAAATGACTGGTTTCTCAAATTATTACCCAGTTATCAACTCACTGTTTAATAAATGGTCATTCTTTTTCATTTCTTCTGTGACGCTGTTTCACTACACAGTTTTTAGAGTTCCAGTCTGTTTCTTACATTCTTTGGTAGAATCAGAAGCTGAGCATTTTAATATCTGCCATGTTCTAATACTTGGTAGAACAGCCCTTTGTAAGTTCTGTGATTGTGTGACCTCTTCGTTTTTCATGGGAATTTTAAAAGCATTTCGTCATTTTCTAAGTTAAAATTTTGTCGGATTTGTGCATAACTTCTAAATTACCTGTTGGAAAATTATTCAATTAGTTTGACATTTGTAACAGCTGTCTGTGGATGGAACCGCTGACTACATATGAAAGAGGATTTGAAACAGTTTTTTTATGGGAAACTCTTCAAGGTCTGCCTTACCACCCCTTTCATGCCCTTCCTCCCCCTAGTCTATTCTCTTGCTTTTTTGAACATGCTTTCATGTAGACCTTTGGCCCTTAACTTTGCTCTTTTTCCTTTATTTATTATTATTTTTTTATTTATCACATCTTTTCAGGTTCTTTGTTTCTAGCCTATGTTCCCTGCAAGGTGCTATGTTTTTTTTTTCCCCTATTACTTTGCTTCTATTATCTTAGATTATTTGCCAGGCCCTCCTGCTTTCCTCTTCTAGTTCTAGATCCTAGATCTCCAGCCAGTTAATAGATGTTTATTCCCCTATTTATATTTGCTATATTTGCTCAAAAATTTTCTTTATATTTACCAAGATTTTATTATTTCCATTATGCAGCTATGCATTGTTATTTTATCCCAATGCCCTTATGTGTTTGCGTGTGTTGTGTGTGTTTATGTGTGTGTGTGTTGAGGAAAGGCCTTTCTTGTTTAGACTTTCTATTTATTATTAATACATTAGAATATTATTGATTTTTTGGCAATTGACATCCTTTCTCTATTAAAAAATTAATGCTATTAGTTTTTGCCAATTGTTAGAAATTTGCTAATATATAGTTAGTAGTTACAGATAATACAGTATTGTTTCAACTTAAAGTATTTATTACCCTCATCTATGGGAGTAAGAAAACATAGCATTACTAGCCAGACGTCATATTCACAAGAGTGAACTTTGGTGCCATTGAGGAGGACAAAGCACCTTCATTAGCAATGTGGGCCTACAGAGGTACATGCAATCAGCGGACCCAAGAGACTTAACGCACACACATGAGATGCTCACTGGAGACTTATGGAAATAATAGAAGGAGAATTTGCAGAGTGGGAAATGTATAATGGTAGGTGCAGACTATTATGGTAGGTAATAAACTAGATTCTGTTATTACTGTTGATATGCTCCTAGGTCTTTGCAACCAGAGGAATGTGAGGTAGACAACATCAACTAAGAAAGTATAGAAGGACTGAATGGTTTGATGAAAATGAAAAAAGAAGAATTATTAACTCCAGGAAATAGCAAAAAGGAAGGCAAAAAGACTCAGTGACTCTAAAGATGGAGTTAAATTTCAACTCTCAATCCTAGAGAAATGATGTAGATAGATTCAAGAACAACTAACAGGCCTGGATATTAACTTAAAGGCAATGGCAAAGATTAGTGTTCCTAGACTTTTAAATATTACAAATTTATTTTTGTCTTCCTTTTTAAAATTTGGAGGACTGACATAGTATTGGCATCTTTCTATTAACCCAAGTAAGAATGTTTTTTGAAAAGCTACCACTTTTTCACAAAAGAACAAGCATTTAGTAACCAAAACTTAGGAGTGACACAGCCTGTGAATAGTTTTGTAAATTGAATACACTTATCTTTATTACAATCTAATTTTATTGTTCCAATATTTCTCAGTTAACCAGAGATAAATGCAAATTTCATCAGGGATTGGCACTAGCCCACTGACTAGTGCAATGATATCACACTAGGGAGATATTAAATGTATTTTACACCTGTATGGAGTGGATACCAACCAATCAGAATGGACATCACAACTAGAATGGATGTTAACCATACACAATCAGCTAAAAATAAACTTGAAGCATATCACAGATATAATCTATGCTGTGCACAACTGCATTACCCAAGGAGATGTGGAAAAAATTAAAATAAACCACAATTATGAAAGTAAGAAACTAACCTATAACAATTTTCTTAAACTGATAAAAAGCATGTATCCTAGAGCTTGAGACAGATCTAACGTGTCTTCCATCATCAGTTTCAAAGGAAGATAAGAATTACCAATATGTTACTTAATATTTCAGATGATAAATTCAAAGAGCTTGAACTACATGCAGCCAGGATGAAAGGGGGCCTAACATTCAAAGGTGGGGGGAAAAGATTTTTACTTTCATAACTTAAAGATTAGAGGACCAAAGAGTCTGGGAGAATACTTATAGAACACTTATGGGATATGTTTTCTTGCCACAGATCAATTATCTTGCTAAGTTGCTGTTCTCTTTGAAGGGAGAAGAAAAACATTTCCCAAACCACAATAACAGAAAATACCATGCCTCTGGTGAATACTGTGATTGATTGATTGAGCTGGTTTTACAAAGAGGTACACACTGAAAAGATAAGTGGCTAACATCTTAACATGGGTGGGCTAACAGGAGACAATTGTGAAGTACAAAGTGTACTTTGATAACTATAGGATCCCAGAAAAGGATCCATAAAAGGTTTTAAGATTATTGAGAAATTACAAGGAAAATTAGATGCAGATGAGTATCAGAGCAGTACAGGAAAAAGGGCTAAATAGTAAATCAAAAATAAAATAAAACTAGTTCTCCAGAAGGTCATGCAAAGATTTTTTTTTTTTATTAAGACTATTCTTTTAGAGCAATTTAAGAGTCAGAGCAAAAGTGAGGGGAAAGGATAGGGATTTCCCATATGCCCTTGCCTCCACTCATGCATAGCCTCCCCATTGTTAAAATCCTCCACCGGTGTGATGCATTTTTTGTAAATAATGAACCTACATTGACACATCATTGTCACTCAAAGTCTATGGTTTACATTACAGTTGACTCTTGGTGTTGTACATTTGAAGGGCTCGAACAAATGTATAATGACATACATCAATCATTATGGTATCATACAAAGTATTTTCACTTCTCCCAAATCCTCTATACTCTGCCTATTCATCCCCAAACCCTGGCAACTACTCATCTTTTTACTGTCTCCATAGTTTTGCCTTTCCAGAATGTCATATTGTTGGAATCATACAGTATAGAGCCTTTTCAGACTGGCTTCTTTCACTTACTAGTATGCATGTAAGGTTTCTTCAGCTCTTATAACTTGATTGCTCATTTGTTTTTAGCATTAAATAATATTCCATTGTCTGGATGTATCTGTTTATCTGTCCATTCACTCACTGAAGGACATCTCAGGCACGTCTAAGTTTTGGCAATTATGAATAAAGGTGTTATAAACAGGTGTGTGCAGGTTTTTGTGTGGATGTGTGTTTTCAACTCCTTTGGGATAATATCAAGGAATGCGATTGCTGGATTGCAGGGTAAGAGTATGATTAGTTTTGTAAGAAATCCCCAAACTGCCTTCCAAATGGCTGTATCATTTTGCATTCCCACCAAAGTCACGGTGCATTCCCAAAGCCCTGTCACAAACATGGTTCAATCCCACAATGGGATATTATTCAGCCATAAAAGAGAATGAAATCTTGTCATTTGCAACAATATAGATGGAGCTAGAAGGTATAATGCTAAGCAAAATAAGTCAGTTAGAGAAAGACAAATACCATATGATTTCAGTCATATGTGGAATTTAAGAAACGAAACAAATGAGCAAAGGGAAAAAAAAGAGAGAGATAAATCAAGAAACAGACTCTGAACTACAGAGAACAAACTGGTGGTTGCCAGAGTGGAGGTAGGTGGGGGTATGGGTGAAACAGATGGTGGGGATTAAGATCATTTATCATGATGAGCACTGACTAATGTATAGAATTACTGAATCACTATATTATACACCTGAAACTAATATAACACTGTATGTAAATTCCATTGAAATTAAAATTAAAAACTTAGTAAGAGGAAAAGAAATTACAAGAGGCTCTTTACGATAGAGAACAAACTGAGGGTTGATGGAGGGAAGTGGGTGGGGGATAGGCTAAATAGGTAATGGGTATTAAGGAGGGCACTTGTGTTGAGCATTGAGTATTATATGTAAGTGATGAATCACTAAATCCTACACCTGAAACGAATATTAACTAGAATTTAAATAAAAATTTGAAAAAAGGAAGAAATCTAAAATGAAAAAAATTTTAATAAAAAAAGGTGAAATGATTTAATATTTTATCTAGCCAATATATCCAAAATGACATTCCACCATGTGATAAATATAAAACTTAAAAAAAATAGTTCTTGTTGTTCACATGCTTGCCAGCATTTGGTGTTGTCAGTGGTACAAATTTTGGCTATTATAATAATAGGTGTGTACTAGTATTTCGCTATTTTAATTTGCATTTCCCTTACCAGATACCTGGAGTGCCTCTTCATATACTTATTTGCCATATATATATATATATATATATATATATATATATATATATATCTTTTTTTTTGATGAGGTATCTATTAGTGCCTTTGATCCATTTTTAAAGAAGGTTGTTTTCTTATTGTGAGTTTCTTGTATATTTCAGGTAACAGTCCTTTATCAAATATCTTATGCAAAAATTTACTCCCAGTCAGTGGCTTGTCTTCTCATTCTCTTGACATTGTTTTTGAAGAGATGAAGTCTTTAATTTTACTGAGATACATATCAGTTATGTCTTTCAAAGATTGTACATTTGGGGTTATACCTAAAATCATCACCACACCCAAGGTCACCTAGGTTTTCTCCTATGTTATCTTCTGTGGGTTTTATAGTTTTGTGTTTTATTTTTAGGTCTGTGATCTACTTTGAGTTACTGTTTGAAGGGTGTGTGCGAAGATTTTTTAAACTGTCATTTATAAACAGACATCAAAATTAAATGAAGGTAGTTAGGTATTAAGTTCAGATTTTTTAAAAATTGATTAGCTTCCTGTGGAAAGGACTTAACAATATTTATGCATTTACTCTTTGTGCAATTCCAGTTCTAGAATTTACCCTGAAGATAACATCTCTACAAAAATAATACAACATATGTACAGGGCTACTCACGGCAGCATGTACATAATAATAACTCCATGGAAATGTGGGACAGCACAAAGCCCTGTCATAAACATGGTTCAACAAATTACAGCCATATGATAAAATATTATGCTGCTATAAAAATAATTAAAAAGCTTTCTACAAACTGATATGGAGTAATTTCCATTTTAATTTAATTTAAGTTAAGTAGGGAAAAAAAGCTGCAAAAGAATATATATAGAGGGGCACCTGGGTGGCTCAGTTGGCTAAGCATCCGACTTGGGCTCAGAGTGTGATCTCACAGTTGGGGGGTTCGAGGTCCCCGTGGAGCTTTCTGCTGTTTATGCAGAGCTCACTTTGATCCCCTCTCTCTCCCTGCCCCACCCTGGCTCTTGTGCTGGCTCTCTCTCTCTCTCTCTCTCTCTCTTTCTCAAAAATAAACATTAGAAAAAGGAGAATATATATAGAGAAAATAAGAACATAAATACATGCTCACTTTAGTAAAAATAAACACAAGAAGGATAAATGAGAACCTGACAGTGATTACCTAAGTTGAATGGTTGCCTCATATGGTTATGTAATGGGCAAGGGAGTAGGGTAGAGGGGGTAAGATTAGGAACTGGTATACATATATACATATACATATGTAGATCTTTATCTCAACACACTCTTTCACATAATTTACCTTTATCTCACTATACATTTGTGCATAGTTTTGATTTTGGATTAAGGTAAATGCTTTATATATTCAAAATATAAAGTTAATAACAAGAATTTAAAAAGAAAACATCTACAATTGAATATAAAGAAAAGGAGATAAGGCTAGCTATATATGATAGGGATGATATGACACAGGAAAACAGAATTTTTTCAAATAACTTTTGAATCCAGCACTATGGCTTTACATAGAGGCATCTATTCTGAGGACAAAATGAATTGCAAAGAAATCTTGAATAATTTATAATATCTTATTGTTATTAGTAATATTAGTACTGTAATTCTGAAATGGTTTTATGTATATTGTGGAATAAAGAGAAGATGTAGGTACCAAGATTTTCATGTTAAGGAAAAAGAGATGAATATATGACCTATATATTTAAAAATATATATACATATATTTGCTCTATCACCTAAAAATACCTATAAGTACTACAATAAACATTCTTCATGCACAGAGTTTGGTTTCCAAATACCACTGCCTAATACAAGGAACAAAGACTCCTTGGAGAAATGGATAATTCCAAAACTAGTATAGGAAATATACAAGTTGGGTCTGGGATATCTTATACTATAAGAAAGTAAAAGAGTGTTCAGTGGCTAATGGAGTCACACCAAAAGGACACAGGAGCCAACTGGAAGAGACTTCCACTGTTCAAATTTTAGACAATCTGAGTATAAAAAATGATAATGTTAAAGCAATTGATTTTTTAATAAATAAAGATTAAAATAAATTGAGTCTAATACATAGCTAAGGTAAAAAGAAAAATCTCTCCTTTAGTGAAGAAGGCTGGTGAGTAAATGTAGAAGGACTGACAGAAGATTACCATTTGCAACCACAATTCCATAATTAATTGATACAAGGATTGTGAGTTGTTTCTAGAATGACTAGGTAAACAGGTGACTGGGGAACATTGTCACAGACTAGGAGTCTGGAGTTCTCTCTTGTCCAGCAAGAGAGCAGATGCAGAATTGAATACGAGACTGGCTAATGTCCAGGAGGAGATAAGAACCCCGAACAAGATATTACCTCATGGCAAATGTGAAAAAACAAGATCTTATACACGTGGTGAACATGAAGAAAACAATCAGATAGTAACGATTAATTTGTGATTAAGAAGCAAAGGGCCTAGGGGGCAAGTGGTGTTTGTGATCAAGGTACATTGGCCTCAGTTGGGAAGTAATTTCCTGCAGATGATACAAGAAGTCACTCCTGATCCTATTATAATATCTCGCTAGCTAACCTCAGGTGCTTTCACCACGTTTTGGCGGCTTTCTGCCCTAAGCTTTTTTCTAAACCCATTTATGTAAGTAGAATCTATTTTGCCAAAGAACATGACATTCACATTTTCTAAAAGCATCACCTCCCAGATCAACTACTAATTCAAAGAAAAACTATTGGTTTATGACAGAGACATCCAACATTCATTGTTTCAATCATGTCTTTAAACTTAGCAGGAACATGGAGACAACCTGACTTTGTGTACTTTCCAATGCAATGAAGTAAGAAGACAGCAACTATGAAGTGCTCTGGCCAGTGAGATTTAACATGAATCAAATCAACCTCAGATCTATGTTTTAGATGGCAGGAAATTCAGGGGATATAAGAACAAGCTTAATAACACCGTGAGGAAACAATTTGCCTAATCCAAATGTGGACCGCTTACAAACATCAGGAAGTCAGGAGAGCTGCTTTAGATTGAAAATGGCTGAAGAGATATAACAACAAAAAACAATATGTTAATTTTGACTAGATCCTGTATCTAAATAAACAAAGATAGTTATAAAGACATTTGGTGACAGTTGGGGACAGTGGATTGTGACTGGATAGTAGTAGATGATATTATCGGTTACTGTTGTTTTTGATTTATTTTTCTTTTTCAAGTTTTTAGTTGAATTTCAGTTCATTAACATACAGTGTAATGTTAGTTTCAGGTGTAGAATTTAATTATTTAAAACTTAACATACAACACCTGGGGCTCATCAGAAGTACCATCCTTAATCCCCATAACCCCAGGGGCAGGTGGGGGGGTGTGGAAAGCCCACTTCCTGTCTGATAACCATTAGCTTGTTCTCTATAGTTAAGAGTCTGTTTCTTGGTTTCCTTCTCTTCCCCCTACCCATGTTTGTTTTGTTTCTTAAATTTCACATATGAGTGAAATCATATGGTATTTGTCTTTCTCTGACTGACTTATTTCATTTAGCATAATACTCTGTAGCTCCATCCACATTGTTGCAAATGGCAAGATTTCATTTTTTTTTATGGCTGAGTAATAGTGCATTGTATTTATTCTATTCATTGGTCAATGGACACTTGGGCTTTTTCCATAACTTGGCTATTGTTGATAATGCTGCTATAAACATTGGGGTATATGTAGCTCTCCAAATTAGTATTTTTGTAGCCTCAGGGTAAATACCTAGTAGTGCAACTGCTGGATCATATGGTAGTTCTATTTTTAACTTTTTGAGGAACTTTTTGATGAAACTTTTTGAGAATTTTCCAGAGTGGCTTCACCAGCTACATTCCCACCAACAGTGTAAGAGGCTTCCCCTTTCTCCAAATCCTCACCAATGCTGTTGTTTCCTGTGTTGTTAATTTTAGCCATTCTGACAAGTGTGAGGTGATATCTCATTGTGGTTTTGATTTGTATTTCCCTGGTGATGACTGATGTTCAGCATCTTTTCATGTGTCTGTTAGCCAGCTGGATGTCTTCTTTAGAAAAATATCTATTCATGTCTTCTGCCCATTTTTAACTGGATTACTTGTTTTTTGGGTATTGGGTATAAATTCTTTATATATTTTGGATACTAACCCTTTATCAGATATATCATTTGCAAATATCGTCTCCTATTCTGTAGGTTGCTTTCTAGCTTTGTTGATTGTTTCTTTTGGTTTATTGTTAATTTTTTAGGTGTAAAATGATAACGTACTTATGTAGGAGAATTTCTTTATTCTTTAGGTACTTAAAGCTATGCATATATTTTAAAGGGTAGTTCATGATATCTGCAACTTACTTTCAAATGAATCAGCAAAAATAGATCACCAGTTTTCTTTAAACTTTAGTGACTCAAAACTTGCCAGGGACAGACAGAAATAGAAAACAATTATGGGAAGAGGCTAACAATTAGTAAATCTGAGTTAAAGGGGATATGGATGCTCATGGTAGTATTCTTTCAACTTTTGTGCATCTTTGAGGTTTTTCAAAATAATAGAGCTGGGAGCAAGCACTGATGAGGACTTTCTAATGGTAGATTATCTAAATGCAACCAGCTCCCCTCTTTTCCATGCCCCTTGCCAATTATAGGAGAGGGATAAAATTCTTAAGGAGAAGGAACAGAGGATTAGAAGTGATAACAGCAAAATTTAGGGAGTTGGAAAACAAACAGACAAATGTAACTGACTTTGCCACCTGGAAAAAGAAAGCTGCAATCAATGCCAGAAAATGACAGATCCTTTTTCATGTTCATGATCTGTAGGAAAAATCTCAAACTTACTGTCTTGACATATAAAATCCATTAAGGTCTTTGCCATGAATATCTTTCCATACTCATTTCCTCCCTCTCAACAGGCCTTCTGAACTATAAGAAAGCCAAACTATATGTGATATTTTTCCTGTATATGATCTTTCTTAAATCTAAGACTTGATTCAATATATTCCCTCTTTGCAGCATGGCCTTTTCAACTTAGTAAATTACTCTTATATTACCTTTCAAGACTCACTTCAGCGTCACCTCTTCCCAAAAGTTTTATTTCCTTCCAAATCAAGTTTAAGTGTACTATCTTCATACTCTCTTAGCATCTTGTCTATACACATGATAGCACTTATAATTTGCACTGCAGTTACTGGTTACCTGTCTGTCTCCAAAGACTCTATAAACTACAAGGAGGAAGTGATGCTGTTTCAGCCATCATGGTGTACCCACATCTACCTCAGTGTCTGGCACCAAACAGGTACACAATACATGTTGGCTGAATGAATGAATGATTGAATAAAGATTTTATAGATGGATGATTTAACATGTGGCAGTCAGGAGAAATAACTGTTGAAATAAACTAAAAGGCTCCATCTCCCCATGTAGCAAGGAAGAGACTTCTGTGATTATTATTCATAGGCAGCTCCAGAAAACATTAGGATCACAGAAGAAAATTGGCACACGGCCAAGCACTAATCCCACTGAGTTTCTGAAAGGCATTTGTATGGCCTAAACAAACTCCTTTAGGCCTTTTCTATGTACAGTTAGGTTCTTATAACTCAAAATTTTAACCCATTAAGCACCTAAATAATTATATTGAAGGGGCAATGGGAAAGGAGGATATGCAAGGGCTAAATAGCACCACAGACTGTGAAGCAAGACCTCTGTAAGAATCAAGCAATTGAAGTTTAAAAGGGGAGGAATTAACAAGGTATTTAAGTAGTCTAGACAATTATTTAATAATAATAATCTGAATTAATACAGGGGTAGTGGGAATTGAGATGGGGTGATAGATTTGAGAGTTACTCATAAAGAGAATTGACAGGTTTAATATTAGATGTAAAAAGCAGAAAAAATTGGATGATTTCTGTAGTTTTTATTAGCCTTAATGAATAGATTATAGGGTTATGAACTGAACTTGGAATATAAATTGAGAGGCAAACATGATTTAGGATATGCTGAGCTTAAGGCATCTGTGGTAGAGTAATGTGAAAAATGCCAGATATGTAGTAACTATGTGTGTGAGTGAAATAATTCAAATTAAGTGTTTAGAATAACAACAAATCCCAAAACATGATGCTGGTTAATAACAAAATACAGAGCTGAAGAGGAGCTAGCAAAACCCTAGCAGAGGTAAGAAAAGAAAGAGAAAGTACTTTGGAAGCAAGGTAGTCGACATGAAGTGCATGTATGAAAAGGACTGAAATGGATTTATTGGATTTGGCCATTCAGGGGTAGTTATAGGCATTTCGGGAGAGTCAATTCTGTAGATAACAGACCATTGTAATTTATATCATGAATAGAAGATGACACAGAAAAGGGAAAGTAGGCTATTGTTTTATTTTATTTTATTTTAATTTTTTAATGTTTGTTTAATTTGAGAGAGAGAGAGAAAGAGTAAGTGCAAGTAGGGGAGGTCAAAGAGAGGGAGAGAGTATCCCAAGCAGGGTCAGCATTGAGCCCAATGTGGGGCTCGAACTCATGAATCATGAGATCATGATCTGAGCCAAAATCAAGAGTCTGACATTTAACCAAATGAGCCATCCACGTGCCCCGGTAGGCTACTCTTTTAAAAATTTAATTATGGGGGCACCTGGGTGGCTCAGTTGATTGAGTGTCTAACTCTTGATTTCATTTCTGCTCAGGTCATGATCCCCAGGTTGTGGAATGGAGCCCTGCATCACCCCACCCCCACTCTGTGCTGAGCATGGAGTCTGCTTAAGATTCTCTCTCTCTCTCTCTCTGCCCCCTGCTTGCACGTGCTCTCTCTCTAAAATAAATTATATATATATATGTATGTATATATATACATGTATGTGTATATATATGTATATATATTCAGTTATGAAGGAACAGAATAATATAGGATATTAACTAAACAGAGAACTGAGATAAAATGATTTTAGGACCCAATTACAATGTGGTGGTGGTGGGAATTCCTCCCACATCCATCAAGCAATTCTTATACACCACCAGGGTGTCTGAGAATTCAATTCTGACACTATCTTCCCAGAGATCGGGTCAGAATCCACAGGTTAAGTGCTGTCTTATGAGACTGTCCCCCAACCCTACACACACACACCTCAGATGCCAGTCACAAGCCCAGGTTGTTACCAGTGCTTCTAATGTACTGGCACCAGACTGAAGGTTTCAACTGCCCCTTCCTTGGACTTCAGATGCCAGTCTCAAGACCACATTGTCACCTGCACTTCTGATAGATTGGCTATTAATCGGAAGTTCCCACAACCCTTTCTTGGGTTTGATTAATTTGCCAGATCTGCTAACAGAACTCAAAGAAACATTTTACTTCCTCGATTGCTCATTCATTATAAAAGGTTATAACGGAACGGCCTTATTAGAAAAGATTCATAGGGCCAGGTATAGGGAAAAGGGGATCTATTCTGGGGAACAACTCTCCCAGCACTTCCTTGTGTTCACCATCCCAGAAGCTCTCTGAACTCGGTCCTTTTGGGTTTTTATGGAGGCTCCATCACATAGCCACAAGTGATTAAATCATTGGCTGTTGGCAACTGATTCAATTTTATCTCCTTTCCTATCCCCGGAAGTCTAGGTGGTGGGACCAAAAGTTCCAAGCCTGTAATCACATGGTTGGTGCTCCTGGCAATCAGTCTTCATCCTTAGATGGACTAAAAGTCACTTCACTAACATAATAAAAGACACCTCTTAACCCTCCTCTTCATCTTTAGAAAATGCCAAGGGTTTCAGAAGCTCTGCCAGAAAGGGACAAAGACTCAATATATATTTCTTTTTTTTTTTTTTAATTTTTTTAAATGTCTTTATTTTATTTTGAGAGAGAGGCAGAGAGCGAACGGGGGAGGGGCAGAGAGAGAGGGAGACACAGAATGTGAAGCAGCTCCAGGCTCCCAGCTGTCAGCACAGAGCCTGACGCGGGGCTCCATCCCACGGACCGTGAGATCATGACCTGAGCCGAAGCCGGACGCTCAACGGACTGAGCCACCCAGGTGCCCCTCAATATATATTTCTTATTAAACATCACAAAATCATGTGAGAGTTAAAGGAAAATCTTGGTTTTAAGATGAAAAATAACAATCATAAGCATGATTACAGACTATGTGGAGAGAGAAAATTTCCATTCATTAACAAGTAAATAACCAGTGTCAATATATTTATAATAAAGACAACTTATGAAACAGGGAAGAACAGAAATAAGGAGAACAGAGACTGTGTAGGATTTAGCCTTGAACATGAAAAGGAAATCTTCCCCTACCTGAGACAGAAAGAATAGAGACAAGGGCACAGCAAAGGAAACAAACAACACAATGAAAAGGCAAGCAAGCCACTTACAGAATGGGAGGGAAAAAAAAACCCCAAGCATATATGGTCAACTAATATTTGACAAAGGAACCAAGAATATTCATTGGAATAAGAATAGTATTTTCTTAAAAAAGGGGGGGAGGCGCCTGGGTGGCTCAGTCGGTTAAGCATCTGGCTTTGGCTCAGTTCATGATCTCATGGTTTGTGGATTCGAGCCCTGCGTCGGGCTCTGTGCTGACAGCTAGCTCAGAGCCTGGAGCCTGCTTCAGATTCTGTGTGTGTGTGTCTCTCTCTCTGACCCTCCCCTGCTCATGCTGTCTCTCTCTGTCTCTCAAAAATAAATAAAAAAACATTTAAAAAAATTTTTTTAAAGAAGTTTCTTTAAAAAAATTTTTTTTAAATTTATTTATTTTGAAAGAGAGAAAAAGAGTGAGCATTGGCAGAGAAAGAGGGAGAGAGAGAATCCAAGCAGGATCTGTGCTATCAGCACAGAGCCCAACATGGGGCTTGAACTCATGAACCGTGAGATCATGACCTGAGCTGAAACCAAAAGTCAGATGCTTAACTGCCTGAGCCACCCAGGTGCCCAGGATAGTATTTTCAATAAATGATGTTGGAAAAACTGGATATTCATATGAAAAAGAATGAAACTGAACCCCTATCTTATGCCATTCAACAAAAATTACCTGAGAATAGATTAGACTTAAATGGAAGTCTAATCCATTTAAGTGGATTAGATTAGTAGAAGGACTGAAGTAGATTAGTAGAAGGACTGAATCCAAAAGACTCCTAGAAAAAAAAAAACAGCATAAAAGCTCCTTGACTTGGTCTTGGCAGTGACTTTTTGGATGTGACACCAAAAGTGCAGACAGCAAAAGCAGAAGTGAACCGGTGTGGGAATCCATCAAACTAAAAAGCCTCTGCACAGCCAAGGACACAACTGATGAAATTTGAAGTTGTTTTCGTGAGCAAATGGCTAAGAAAGAATTCTTGAGACTTTTTTTGGTGTAAAAAGGTGATTTTATTATAGCATGGGGACAAGACCGGTGGGCAGAAAGAGTTGCACTGGGATTGTGAGGAGTGACTGATTATATACTTTCAAGTCTGTGGAGGGAAGCGGGATAGAGATAAAGTTAGTTTCTAAGGAATTTCCAGATGCTGAAAGCAGGGTCTTACATGACCCGGAAGATTTAGCTATTGTCAAGAAAAGGATGCTTTTGGTTTTGAATGACATGTAAATATTAAGACATGAAGGCAGCCAGAAACTCCGTGAGGAATGTTACATGCTGCAGGTCTCTGGTATCTATCGGTGGGCTGCAAGCTGGAAAGGGATTTCATTTAAACTACATTTTTATTGCCTTTGTTTCCCTCATTACAATGAACAAAATGAAAAGGTAACCTACTGAATGGGAGAAAATATTTGGAAATTATATATCTGATAAGAAGTTAATATCTGAACTATATGAGGAACTCCTACAACTCAAGACTGCCCTCCAAAATAACAGTAATCAGGTTAAAAATGGGCAGAGGGCCTGAAAAGACATTTTTCTAAATAAGTCATACAAATAGCCAATAGATACATGAAAAAATCACTAATCATCAGGGAGATGTAAATCAAAATCACAGTGAGGTATCACCACCATTTAATGATGGGATAGCCATCATTAAAAAGACAAGATATTAGGGAGCAGCTAGATATGAGCAGTAGAAGTAATGCCCCTAGGCAAAGTCCCAAGTTCTTGAGCGGGGGGAATGATTGAGACAGGAGCTGGAGGCAAGGACAGTAATAAATAAGCTACACATTAAAAATTAATACCTTGGGGGTACAACATCCTGACCTTGTGGCTTCCAAGGTCTTGGGGCTGATAGACCAAGAGCTACAAGTACAGAACACATGCTCTCCTATTCTACCTTCCCCCAGGCTAACTCCTAGACTCATTATAATACATTTGCATTTCGGGCAATGCTGCCCCTATGGAGAAAGTCTCCTTGACTGTTCCTGCAGTCTGTTCTTACAAACTTTGTAGGGTCCAAAACTCCCCCTCCCAACCTTTGGGAGGAAATCCCCAAATGATTGGAAGCAGCCTCCATTAGAACCCCCCACCCCCACCCACGGCAGTCATAGCTCCTCCCAGCCCAGAGGGAGACAGCAAATATCCAATCCCAAAACAACCTAGGGCCTGGTCCATCTCAAGGAACCTGCCTGCTCTCCCACCATGAGAGTGTATTTTCATTTTAATAAACTGCTTTGTGCTTGCTAATTGCCTTCTGGCTGTCTTTATTAGAGTGGGGATCCCCACATAAATCTTCTCATGGGGAATCTAAAGACCCAGATCTCCATTCACACAACACATTCTCCCACCATTAACAGAGATTTTAAAAAGGGGGTGGACATCTGGGTGGCTCAATCAGTAGAGCATCCAACTCTTGATTTAGGCTCAGATCACGAGCTCACAGTTGGCAGGTTTGAGCTCCCTTATGGGGCACTGTGCTGATGGCTCCCAAGCCTGCTTCAGATTCTCTCCCTCTGCTCCTCCTCCCTGTGCACCCATGTGTGCATTCTCTCTCCCTCTCTCTCTCTCAAAACAAATTAAAAATTTAACTAAAAAAAAAAGACACGAGATAACAAATACTGGCAAGTATGTGGAAGAAAGGGATCCGTTGTGCACTGTTGGTGGGCATGTAAACTGGTGCAGCAATGGTGGAAAACAGTATAGAGGTTACTCAAAAATAGAAAAATAGAAATACCATAGGATCCAGCACCCTCACCTCTGGATATATAGCCAAAGGAGATAAAATCACTATCTTGAAGAGATATCTGTACTCCCATATTCATTGAAGCATTATTCACACTAGCGAAGATGTGTAAATAACCTGAATGTCCATTTACAGATAAATGTATAAAGAAAATGTGTCATACATATGTCTTACACACACACACACACACACACACACACACACACACACCATGGAATATTTTTCAGCCTTTAAAAAGGAGATCCTACCATTTGTGACAATGTGATGAAACCGGAGGGCATTACAAGCCAGGTTCAGAAAGACAAATATTGCATGATCTCATTTATATGTGGAAATAGAAAGGGGAAAATAAAGTCAAACTCATAGTAACAGAGAGTATAATGGTAGCTACCAGAGGCCAGGGTACCAGGGGAAAAGGGGAGATTTAAAAAAAAGAGAGAGAAAGAAAGAAAGTAAAATGGTGGTTGCCAAGGGCTGCAGAGAAAGGGTCATGGGATAAAAGATTTCAATTTTGCAAGATGAAAAGAATCCTGGAGATGGAAGATCACGATGGTTGCACAACACGAATATGTTTAATACTGCTGAACTGTACACTAAAAAGAGTTAAGATAGTAAGTTTTATGTGCATTTACCACAGTAAAAAAAATTGGGAAAAAAAATAAAACAAAAGATGTTTCAAAAAAGAAAGAAT
The DNA here is from genome assembly GCA_028646485.1 of Cryptoprocta ferox. Lineage (NCBI taxonomy): Eukaryota > Metazoa > Chordata > Mammalia > Carnivora > Eupleridae > Cryptoprocta > Cryptoprocta ferox. Next base: position 48,029,031 of record CM053575.1, read on the forward strand.
AGAGATAAGGAGAACAGATAATTTCCCATGCTCCTCAGATACAAATCCGGTGTGTCTACTTTTGCCTCAAAAAATCCGAAGGACTGGCATTTCCTGTCCCCACCCACATCCCAGCCCTCCAACCCCCGTTCCCACAATCTTCTGGCACTCACCATGCTCCAGCCATACTATACTCCTAGCTATTCCCAGCCCCAAATGCCTCTGATACCTAGATCTGGATGAGCTGCTGCCTGGAGTGCACATACCTGCCTCTACCCTATTTAACTTGTCACACAGCTTACAAAGCAGAGAGCAGTTAAGTGGGGGAAGACTGCCATGAAATCTGGAAGAAATACGACAATACATCCAACCTATGGTAAGGGAGACTCCATTTCTATAAATGCCTGTATGTTTGAATGAGCCAGCCTCTGTATATGTACGCGAATTTTATGCTTAAGATACGAAAATGTAAAGTAGGAAACCTTCCCAGTTAGAGGTAGACTCCTGCAGAGAAGCATTCTGCTGAGTATCTTTCTACAAATCTCTATTAACTAAACAGAAAAATTAAGGAAGTCAGCAGGGATTTCTTTGGAATATTTCTTTTAAAATATATTTCCTTCAGGGAACCTGGGTGGCTCAGTCCATTAAGCGTCCAACTCTTGACTTTGGCTCAGGTCATGATCATGAGATCATGGTAATGAGTTGGACCTCTGCATCAGGTTCTCTGCTGACAGTGTGGAGCCTGCTTGGGATTCTCTCTCCCTCTCTCTCTCTCTGCCCTTCTCTCGCAGACTCATTCTCTCTCCTTCTCTCTCTCTCTCAAAAATAAATTTAAAAAACTTTAAAAATATGTTTCCTTCATAGAATCAACAAGTTAAAATTTAAAAATTAAAAGAAAGAGGTGGTTGGCAAACCACTTGTGTCTGTGCTGACAGCTCAGAGCCTGGAGCCTGCTTCGTATTCTGTGTCTCCCTTTCTCTCTACCCCTCCCCAACTCTCTCTCTCTCTCTCTCTCTCTCTCTCTCTCTCAAAAATAATAAACATTAAGAAAAAAATTTTTAAATACAAGTTATTGCTGAGCCACATACTTAGAAGACAAAGCAGGATATTCTAGACAAAATGGCCAGAAAGACCAAGTATAGATACTTGGAAGAAGAAGTAGCCCAAGCAAAGTTTTCCAACTGAGAGCTAAGTAAGACGGAGTTGCCATCCATGCCTCATCAGGTGACAGGGATCATTTCATGATGCTAGAAGGGATGTAAGACCCCTGTGTTAAAAGTAAAGTCTTCTTCACTAATCTCGTACAAGATCCTATTCAGCAAAACACAATGTTAGAAAGGATATCCTACCATTAAGAAATGCTACCTACAAGTCAATAGGCCAGACAATCCAAACGGGTAATTTGGCACAAGGAGGTGAAGATCCAGATCCTATTAGTTCAATCACTGAGAGCTACAGGGTTATCTGAGACATCTGCCAGTGAGAGGCAAAGTGTTCCAGGGAAAGATGCAGAATGATGCAGAATGTAAGAAGACTGATAGATTCTTAGAAGCTAAATATACAGCATGGAATGACTAGTAGCATTGAGGAAGAAAGGAATCTGACCAGAGTTCTTCACTGTTAGCAACAAGGTAATTCTGGGAATGGAAAAAAATCTAGAAAACAGACTATAAATGTTAGAACACTGATGTTGGAAGTGGGATATAGAGATTTAGAGGGGCTTCCCCACCAATGAAAGCATTTTCTCCCTCCGATGAGGCAATGGTAAAGTGTCACTAAGCAGGATGAGCACAGACCTCTCTCCAAGTTGTGGAACATTAGTGCACGTCATTCAGAGCACTTAGTTACTACTCCTTCCTTCCTCCTTCCCATTGCAATAGTCAGTTACTGCTCTCATCCTTTTGGGTGAAAACCTCCTTTTTAGGTCAAAAATTGGATACAGTTTCAAAGCCCTCTCCTTCTGAGGCTTTGTGAAGCTTTCTTGCTTGCTTCTTTGGCTTTCCTATTACTCCTTCCTCCAACTTTTTTATGAAGTGACCCATACTCTTGCACACCTCCCTGAACTCTAGAAACCTGCTTGATCTTGGACCTATCCTATTACTCCTCTCTTGACTTTTAGGTTCCCCTGAATAGATTCTGGCTCACCCTGACCTCTCATATCGTGTGATCTAGTTCCCACCTGTGGTGGAGCCAACGCTGCGCTCATTGCTCAGGTCACATTTCAAGGAAAGACTTGCTGCACCAGCTGCTTGGAGTGTTTTCAGGGGACACGCTTTAGCTGTCAGACCCATTAAGGGTTACAGAGAGCTGCCTTGCCTGATGGTGCACTCCTTCCTGGGCTGTCCATATCCAGTGACTCACTAATGCAGGAGTATATAGCAGACACTATAGCAGACAGCTAGACCTATCTTGAGACAACTCTAAAGGGCCATTCACACTCCTGAGCTCCACCTGAAGTTGGACCTGCACTGCAGCTTGACTTATTCCTCTACACATTCCTGCTTCCTCTTTGCCTCTCTTCAACAGGTATTGATTCCAAGGACACTCCTTAATAAACATCCTGCATGGTAAATTCCATCTGAGCATCTGCTTTCCAGTGACTGAGTGACTGCAACCTGCAACACCCCAGATTTTATATGTACATGCCCACATGGATCCAGACATATATTTTGACATTTCACTTACCTTTACAAAGAGTAATTAAAATTTTCTAATATTCACAAAATAAGGAGAATATCATGAGCCCCCATGCACACTTTGGTAATGTAATTGTAAAACAATTCGATTTTCTTGCTAAAGTCTGCCTTTTATCCTGAGATCTCCGACCTCCAAATGACTTAAAAATTTGCATACATTAAGTTTTCACTCCATTGCTCTAAAGTTTTATGGTTTTTGAAAAATGCATAGTGTCAGGGCACCTGGGTGGTTCAGTCGATTAAGTGTCCGACTTAGGCTCAGGTCATGATCTTATGGTTCGTGGGTTCGAGCCCTGTGTCGGGCTCTGTGCTGACAGCTCGGAACCTGGAGCCTGCTTCTGATTCTGTGTCTCCCTCTCTCTCTGACCATACCCCACTCACTAATGCTCTGTTTCTCTCTGTCTCAATAATAAACATAAAAAAATTTTTTAAAAGAAAAATGCATAGTGTCATATATATACCATTACACTGTCATATAGAATAGTTTAATCACCCTGGAAAAATTCTCTGAGTTTCCCCCCTCCTCCATCCTAAACTTCTGGCAACCAAGGCTCTGCTTGATATCTATATTAGTTTTGCCTTTTCCAGAATGTCATATAAATGGAATCATACAGTATGTGGCCTTTTCAGACAGCCAAAACAACCTTGGGAAAGATGAACAAAGTAAGAACACTCACTCTTTCTGACTTCACAACTTATACAAAGCAACATTAATCAAGACAGTGTGGTATTGGCATAAGGACAGATACATAGATCAATGGAATGGGACAAACCGTCTAGGAATAAGCCTGTATATCTATGGTTAACTAATTTATGATAAGGGTGTCAACGCCATCCAATGGGGAATCATTTTTTTCAACAAAGAGTTCTGGGAAACTGGATAACTACATGCAAAAGAATGAACTTGGATATTACCTTAGACCATTAATAAAAATTAACATCAGTTTTTCTCCCCAAGGAAGGCATGGTTCTGTGTCCCTGCTTCATTTGCCTACAGAATTCTACAGTTGCTTATATCATAGCTTGAATCATCTGCTGTTTTATGTGTTATTCCTTTGTGTCTTCCATCACACTGAATGTTCCTTGGGAAGATGGTGTCTTCCTGTTCTCGATCCAAGAGCCTAGAACATACATAGTAGCTGCTTAAGTAAAGGTTGTTAAAAGAAAGAATGTAAAGAAGTAGTTGGGTTAATAACAAAGATAAAGGGAAGGGTTTGGTTTTGCTTCAGAATAGGAGAAAATTGTAAAAAAAATTGTAAACGTTTATAAAAGTGTAGTATGATGGAATAAATTTAAGGATAAGACATGAAAATTAGAGGTCAAGTTCTCTAGGGTAGAGGCAAGGGGTATATGGGTGGGATTGAAGGCCTTCCCTATGGTGGACTGAAGATACTTCCTAATGTGGAGGCTCCTAATGTAAAGAACAGGTCACAGTTGCTGGACAACAAGGCCACATGTTGTAGTTCTATCAAATGGCCATTGGAGAGAGCTGAAACTTGTCAGGTGCACTTTTTCTGAAAGTTGGCAAGAGAGTCTGTGGAATAGACAATTAAAAGTCGAGTCCCCCAAATCTTCTGAAATGCGTGGGAAGGTGACAAAAATGGGAGGAGGACAACACAGATAGCATAGATTGAAAAAGAAGGTTTAGGGAATATTTTCTTGCAAGTGACAGTGTTAACAAAGTAAGTTTCAAGTTATTTTAGCAGAGCCTCAATGCCACTTCCATAGTTCCCTCTAGGTCTGTCAAACAAGTCTCTGTCTGCAGCACTGTTTACAACAATACTCTTTAAAATGTCAAAGGATTTGCACCAATTTCTACTGATATTTATCTTCTCTTGCCTTGCCCATTACATCAAGTGCTTTCAACCATCACAAACATTGCATTTTAACCAGCATGAAAATCTTCCCTGGCAATTTTGTGGCACTAAAGCACTCTCTTGGCATATCTTTTAATAGCCAGAAAGGGTCAAAATACTTCTCAAAAAAAGTTAATAACAGTAAAAAGAACTACCACAGAAGAGCAAACTTGTGAAGGTCATTCCAACTGGAAAGAGCACAAGCTAGCCCATGAGCACTCACTGGCTGAGAGACTACAACCATAAGAATAAGCAATTACCATACAAATATTATTGAGGACTTTCTCCATGTCTACTATGTTCTAAGCATTTTACATGTGCTAATGCTAATCCTCCAAACAGTTATTTGATGAGGTGATACTAATACTATCCCTATTTTTATGGAGGAGAATATGGAAAGAGTGGTTAATATCAAGGCAATCCGATTCCCAAACCAATAACCTAATAACCTTATTATACTACTCCCTCGTATATCTCTCTACTCTACTGGTTGATTGAACAAGAGAAAGATATATACTAATTACACACACACACACACACACACACACACACACACACATACATATTGGTACTTATGACAGTAAAAATGCAAAAAGAACTGGCACTCTATAGGAAAACACTAACTGAGGTATAATTGCCTTATTAAAAGGATGTATTAGAGGGGAGCCTGGGTGGCTTAGTCGGTTAAGCATCTGACTTTGACTCAGATCATGATCTCCTGGTTCATGAGTTTGAGCCCCACATCAGGTTCTGTGCTGACAGCTCAGAGCCTGGAGCCTGCTTCAGATTCTGTGTCTCCCTCTCCCTCTGCCCTGCTCACACTCTGTCTCTCTCTCTCAAAAATAATAAATAAAACATTTAAAATTTTTTAAAAAAAGGATGTACTAGAAAATGGGCTAAAATGGCAGTAGAAATTCAGAGGTCTACTTCTCATTCCCTGAACACCATTATCTTTAATACCTCTGTGCTTCGACACAATTTTTTTTTTCAATGCCTACACTGTCCTTTCCACCCTTGGCTGCCTATTGAATAATTATTACTACTCATCCTTCAAGATACATAATATTAGCACTTCCTCCATGGAAATTTCTTCAAATCTCCCAAGCAGAATTAGTCATGCACTTGGCTATACTCTCATTACTTTGTTTATATAATTTTTATACCATCTGTAAATGTTCAGTGCAGGAAACAAAAACCACCCTAAGTACTTTAGGCAGACTGAGATTTAATACAGAGAATTAGGTGCTTACAAAATTGTTGCAAGGGTTCTAGGTAGGCCTCCTGAAATGACTCTCAAAACACTACAGAACTCACCTTAGCACAAGAAAACACACCATACTTATGCTCCAGGGATCAGAAGATCATAGTCGGAAAGCTGTCAATACTTCAATTGAAATTGCCTCTTGGCGGCCACAAAGTTGGTAACTGGACATTGGGATGTTGCAGCCCAAGACTTTGCTTGCCAACAGAAAACAGCCAAACAGGCAGGAATTTGTCCTTCCAAATCATACATGTATGCATCAAATTGGTAGAATATAATTTATCCAGAAACCTAGCTGAAAGGGAGTCTAAGAAATATCATTTTTAGCTTTTCGGCCTTTCCAAGAAGCAAGGCTCTCTAGGTGGAAGAAAACTGAAGCTCAATAAGACAATTCATATCATGCTCCACAGCACCCTGCAGGCTGTAGTTTGATGTATCTGCTTTCATTAGTGGCTCATGGTAGTATCCCAAGAGAAGATGAGTACAGATGAGTACATGCTGCAAAAGTTCATATGATCACTTCTGCTGCACTCTATTGGAAAAGTACATCACAAGAGCAGCCAGATTCAAAGGACAGAGGGATACACTTCACCTTTTGAAGAACGGAGTTAGAATCCATGGACATTTTTATCCACCACACTCACTATATTCCACCTATTTCTCCATAAATTAGGTTAAAAAATCTGCCATGTCTTGATGTTTATTTTCATATACTGAGTGCCTGGCACAGAGCAAACTGCTCAATACAGGGCTGAACAAACAATAGGTTGCATGTTAGGCTGTGGCTGGAATACAAAGATATGCGGGTGACAAGACATGGTCCCTGTTCCCAAGGACTTTGTCCTCTGGTAGAAGAGGGAAAATGGTGAGGTAAGATTAAAAGGGCCTTTCCAAACAACATAAAAAGCACATCATTCCAACAGGAAAATGCCAAACGAGTTCCCTTAATTAGAACACACAGGTCAGAAGACCAAGCACACATTATACATGGTGACTGGGAAATTAAGACCTACCCTATGTGTTGAGGATAATATTTGGATTCTTCATAGTTGGGCATAATTAGTAGATGGAACCATGTGAGAAAGTGCCCAGGGATAAGAAAGCAAACTGTATTTTCAAGGAAGCAGAGGCTCCCACTTTGCCTGGAGCAGGAGCTGATGCCAGGGCACCGTGGGGGGCAGACGGGGCACCTTGGAATAAGGCTGCTTAGATTTTATCTTGGTAGTGATAGGATCTTAAAGCAGAAGAGCATCAGGATAAATATTGTGTTTAGGAAGAGGACCATGGCAGTATGTGTCAAATGGACAAAGGAGGGAGTGATGGGAAGTAGAAGGAAGCAAGTGTGATGAGAGCTTAAACCTCATGCTGGCAGCGAGAATGGTTAAAAGGAAGGTAGGGGATTGAGTCCCTCCTGTTCTTAAAGATGCACTATTTCAGGGGCATCTGGGGGCTCATGCAGCTAAGTGTCCAACTTTGGCTCAGGTCATGATCTTGCAGTTCATGAGTTCAAGCTCCACGTCAGGCTCTGTGCTGACAACTCAGAGCCTGGAGCCTGCTTCATATTCTGTGTGTGTGTCTCTCTCTCCCCCTCCCCAGCTCGCATTCTGTCTCTCTCTCTCTCAAAAATAAATAAACATTTAAAAAAATTTTAATGATGCACTATTTCATTTGATCATTCAATAATCTTGCAATGCCAACTCCACCATCTTACAGATGAGGATAGCAAACTTCAGATAATTTAGATAACTAGCCCAAGACTACATACTCATTAATGAAATAGCTGGTTCTTTTAACTTTGAGTGAAAGGTTGTATTTTGCTCTTCTTGGGATACAAATATATTTTATCACCAAATTTTTATTTTGCTATGAGTTTGTGCGAGGTCCTTGCCAAGTGATGAGTATGTCTCTAACATAGTAAGATGTTGCCCGGGCCCTCTCTATTTCTGTTCATGTGGTAAAGGAAATGGGCACTTCAAAGAAAACACAAAGGACTGATGGGGAGGAGATAGAAAAAGGAAGACTGAGCACAGAAGCATTCAGCCACTTAGCTCCAACACAGGCATTAAACATTCATTCAGTATATATTTAGCATTTAATAAGTGCAAGCCCTGAGGAGAGTGTTGGGAAGAAAAGATGAATCAAACACTATTCCTATCTCTCCAAATAGTAGAGAAAATTGGCATGTAATACATGAATGCAATAACTATGACAAGGGAACCTATGGAATTCTGTACACAGTAAACCAAGAGACAAATCAGAAGGGATTATTTATTGCTGAAGCGTCAAAGAGAAGCTTCATAAAGAAGACAGACCCTGATCTGCATATTGATAGGTAAAAAGATGGCCAAGAAGCAAAAGGGATAAGGAAAACTGGTGTGGAAAACAGGGGACAGTGACTGCAGTATCATTTACTACAGGGCCTGAATCACCAGTAGAGGGACCAGATCACGTGGGGGAGAGCAGTTTTAAGGGAGGCAGTGTAAAATAACAGGTATTAGGGCAAATGCTAGGATCGAATCGATAGGCTTCAAATCCGAGTGTGCACCTCCTCCATGATTGGCTTGACATCAGTTGCTCAACTTCATTAAGGCTCCATTTTCCTATCTGTAAAATGGAAATGATAACACTACCTTCCTCTTCTCTCTCCTGACTTCTGAACCAATTGAGAAATTGATAGGTGTCAAATAGAAATCAACATATAAGCTTTAATCTGATAAGTTTGGATTGGTGGATTTGACTTGGATTTTAAGTGAAAATGGGCTGTCAAGCCCATTTATTGGGACCTACAGGTGAAGACAGTTGAAGCTGCTGAGAAGGTACTTAGCATGAAGGACTGAAGCCTTCTTTTATTTTTTAATTTTTTTTAATTTTTTTATTTATTTTTGAGAGACAGAGAGAGACAGCGTGAGCAGGGGAGGGTCAGAGAGAAAGGGAGACACAGAATCCGAAGCAGGCTCTAGGCTCTGAGCTAGTCAGCACAGAGCCCGACGCGGGGCTCGAACCCACAAACCGTGAGATCATGACCTGAGCCGAAGCCGGATGCTTAACCGACTGAGCCACCCAGTCGCCCCGACTGAAGCCTTCTTATACCCCGAAGACCCTTCTTACCCAGAGTATGGTCCGCAGACCAGCAGCAGAGGCGTTGCCTGAGATTTTAATAGAAAGGCAGAATCTCAGGCCCCAGCAACGACAGCCTGGATTAGGGTCTGCATTTGAGGGAGATGCCCCAGCTGTCTCCTACACATATTAAAGTTTAAGAAGTGCTTCCAGAGACCACTACAGAAATAGGACACATAGTTGAGAGACGCTCTCCATCTGGCCGATTAGAGCCATCACTCCTCTCACGGGGAGGAGCCAGTGAGAGGCACACACGGGCAGGGATTCTATCTAATACTTCTGTGCCGCTTAAGTTCCCACTTAGGACTGGCAGGAATTTGGGATGTGTGAGAGGATGCTTTCTCCCCCAAATGTAGATGTTAGAGAGGAATATGACCTCATGCGTATGACTCTAGTGATTGGATACCATATTCTCCAAGATTGCGAGGATAGGACAAGGGGAAAATTTGAAAAGACAGACTTGGGGATACTTTGTGGTTTAATTTTTTTGTGCTTAAATCTGAGATCCATCTAGAATTTCTTCTGAGTCTCTACTCAAAAGCCATCTAATGGGACATTCCCTGGGCACCTTATTGAAATCCTATCACTGCCACCACCTGCAATGCACAGCACTCTTGCTCCCCTTTCCCTGCCTTAGGCTGTCTGCCTCCTTCCCTCCCCGCTTTAAAGTATGGGATCCAGGAGGAGCTCTACCTATTTTGTTCATTATTGTTTCCCTGGTGCCTACAACATAGTGGCACTGGGGACATAAGACTGGTGCTTGGTAAGTTTTTGTTAAATGAATGAGTACAAATTTGAGATCTCATGGGACCTCAGGCAGAGTTGTCCAGTAATAACTGGGTTTATTAGTCAGGAGTTCAGGGGAAAATCTGAATTGGAGGTAGAGACTGGGAGTCATCAGCTCTTGATGGGAACTGAAGCTAGAAGGCTGGATGAGATCATGTGGTGACAGTTCTGCATTTAAGGGAAAGAAGATCTGCTTGTTTGAGGTGATTGATGCAAGATTCCAGGAGAGAAGATGGTGTCATCCCCAGCCAGGCCTGTCCTTATACCATAAAGCAGGTCATCACGAATGCCATCAAATAGAGCTAACTCTTCCGGTTTTCCTTGGGCAAAGCTAGCAACTTCTTGGAAAGTTTTATGATGTCACAAGAGGCAAAACAGCCAACAACACCATTTATCATTTATGGAAAAGCACTTTAATAATTCACTGCTTCAATTAACATTTGCCGTTAATCAAGATTTCATGTCTGAAAACATCATACCCAAGCTCAGCAGGTCAGTTTAGAATCAAGCTCCATCTGTCTGTCATGGAGCCCAGGGGGATAGACACAAAGAGACAAATGCCAGGCCTACTTAGAGCTGGAAGTGGGGGCCACCTTCCAAAGCAGGCTGCTCATGGAGGTAGGAAAAGAAAACTTCTGCCTCCAAAAGAAGCGTACTTTCCAAAGGAAACAGCAGTGTTTTTCTCTACATGAGAGGAAGAGATTACTAATTAGTTTAGGTCTCTTTCATGTACCCTTTAATACAAGATTATTTCACTCCATCTCTTCGTCTCCAGCAAGCTGAAGACACTCTGTAACAAAACAGACAGAGCTGTGCTCGCCTCGGCAGCACATATACTGAAACAAAACACACAAAGCCTTGTCCCCATATTGGTTCATTTATAATATGATCATTTGCTGATAACTGTTTCTACTGTAAGGTGGCAATCCCCACATGAGCAGGAATCTAGCAAGAAATGATACTTTTTACCAATTTTTGTTACCAATGCTGCCATTATTTCTATTATTCTCAGGTCTTATGTAAAAAAATTGCGACTGCCATAAGCATATGTTACTGAAATGAAACCATTTATTACCAGCTTACTAGAGAGTATCAGATGATCAGAGATTCTGCTTTGACTTAAATACCAGTTACTTCATCTCTCTGAGCCTCAGTTTCTCCACCTATAAAATGGAAAGAATATAGTATATACCTCAGAAGGTTGTTCTAAGGAGTAAATTAAGCCCTGAAAAAGCGCTTTGCACATCACCTGTCTCCTGGAAAGCACCCAAATGTGTTACAGGTGAGCTGCGTTTCATACCCTCCAGGAATCAAGGTGAGCACACCTCCTTTACTTTTCAGTTATTCACGTTGGCCCTTTCATTCATTCAACAAACGTTTATTGAATGACTACTGTGTACTAGGCATTGTTTTAGGAGCTAAGGATCCATTCAAAATTCTTGCTCCCATGGAACTTGCAGTTGGAAGAGATAATAACTTGAAAGAGATAATAAAAGAGTAAGTCCATAGCTAGCCTCTCGTTAGTCATTTAATTATTCATTCACCTGTCATCACGCCCTCCCCACCCCCCAAACTAGACCATAAACTAGTAGCTAGCTTGGATTAGAGAGATGATAGACAGATAGCCATGTAGATAAAAATAGCTAAGAAAATGTTAGGTGCTGATAAATGCTAACTTGAAAATATCCCAGTGATGGGAGTGGGGGCTACCTTAACTTGGGTGTCTAAGAAAGGGCCCCTGATGCTGTGACAGGGAAGCTAAGGAGTCAGGGGAAGTGCAATGCAGCCAAAGGTAATATCTGGTGCCCAGGCCCTGAGGTAGCAATAAACACCCTATTCCACAAACAGAAAGTCACGTGGCTGGGGTACAATGAGCAGAGGAAGAACAGTGAGAGAGGAGACAAGAGAGGGGGTCAGAACTTGGAGGGCCTGTGGGGCAGTATAGGGAGGTCTGATTTTATTATGAGCAGGCAGTTATGCCATTGGAGTGTTTTAGCAGGAGAATGGCAAGACTGATTTCTATTTTCAAAAGTTTACTCTATGCAGGGGCACCTGGGTGGCTCAGTCAGTTAAGCATCCAACTTCGGCTAGGGTCATGATCTCATGGTTCGTGACTTTGAGCCCCACGTCAGGTTCTCTGCTGTCAGTGCAGAGCCTGCTTTGGATCCTCTGTCCTCCTCTCTCTGTCTCTGCCCCACCCCTGCTTGCACTCTCTCAAGAATAAATAAGCATTAAAAAAAAGTTTAAAAAAAAAAGTTTACTCTGTGCAGAGTAAATTCTAGGGGGGTGGGAGGTGAAACAGAGGTTAGGAGGCTAGTAAACCAGGAAAGCAATGCCAGTGGCCCAAACTAGCAGCATAGAAGTGGATTCATTTAGATTTTGGAGGTAGACTCATAAAGGATTGCCCATAGATTCAAAATAGGGAAAGGAAAAAACAGAATCCAAGATTAATGGCAACTCTGAGAAATCTAGTGTCTCCCCCTTGAAGCCACCATCGTGCCCAAATATGCAAGAGCACTAGGGTCTTGCTCAGTTTGAAGGAACCCATCTTCTTTCCAGCAATATATGAAGGAACCCTGGAAAGCAAGTTCATCCCATAACCTATATTGTTCCCACCACAATCTCACAGTGTTTGAGCACGGGTTTCATCAGATCAGAGGATGCTTGTCTACAGTTGCAGCAACTATCTCCACAAAGATTCTTCACTGCCACAGCACTGCTTTATCCTTGGATTCCAAGTTTATAACCTGATCAGCACACACACACACAAAAAAAACATGCGTAGGCTTTCCCCCCAAAGTTTGCTGGGGTGGCTGAACCTGTTGCCTTTGCCAACCTTGACTACATTTTGAAGCAAAGCTCCCAAACCCACTCAAGGTCCAAAGTGTTGCACCCTTGGCCACCCAGACTCACCCATGGACAGCTCCTCTTTGGGGCCTTTGGTATTCTCAGCTTTGGGCTTCACGTTTGCCATGTAGATGGACCCTAAGAGCTTTCCTATCATCAAATCCCCATAAGCAAATTATCACATCTTTCCCTGAGCTCAGCATTTGCTTAGCTACATAAAGAGGACAAATGCCCTTGTAAACCTAGTCCCATGGCAGAGTGAGTCTACAGGTCCGGTCATACATTTAAATAAATGACCATTCCCATGTTTTGCTCACAATAAGGGAAATCTTCCCAACTGCTCCTTCCATTAGTGGAAACATAAGACTGCCAGAAAGCCAAATTTTCTACCTCAAACGTTACCTCCTAATATAAACAATATCGGACTTCTACTTCTCCCCTAAAACATGTGACTGTGTGTAAATATATTCTGAAAAATACAAGTAGTAGATGAGCCAACGCAAATATGGAGGCTGACACTCCAGAAGGAACATAATTTATCTTGGTGGCAGGTGGGGAGCATGCCATTTTGAGGTGAGATGAACTGACTCTCAAATTAATTGGAGCAGGCAGCATCCATTCTGCATAGCAAGGAAGGGCCTTTTAGAGCTAGTGTGGTTCCTTCTGCAAAGCAGGCCAGGCTCAGAGATTGCCAAATGCTCTTTAATACAATAACGGGGAGGTTTATTGTTCCAAGATGGGCAAGGCCCAGAGTCATATTGATACAATTTATATCCCTCTTGGCATATATTAAACTGTAGTGTCTTTAACAAAAATAATAATCACTTGAAATGTGTTTATATACTAGGTTAAACAGTAAAAAAAAAAAAATAAAGAAACAAAAAACACCAATGACTGGTTTTCAGTTTCCTCTTTAGAAAATTAAAGTTAAGCCTCACTTCTCCTCTCCCAACCTAGCAATGAATTGATTTAGAATAAACATTCAAGTAACAACAATGATAATTTTTCACCTATCACACTGAAGATTTTAAAATGAGAATGATCAAACTTGGCAAAGGTGTAGTATAATGGTTTCTGGATAGCAATTTGATAATAGATTTCAAGACCTTTAAATATGTTCATATGCTCTGATCTATGAATTCTACTTTTGGAATAGATGCTAAGGAAACAATATAAAATAGGATCAAAGATTTAAGCACACAGCTGTTCTTGTAAGCATAATTTATAGGAATAGCTGAATGTCCAATATTTGGAGAATGATTGGGGAAGTTATGGTAAATCCATAGACTGGGACATGGTACTGTGATTAAAATGATATTTGTGACAGCTTTTAATGATATAAGAAAATTTTCATGAATGTTTTTTAAATGAAAAATGCAAGATATTAATTTATATACATAATGTGATTTCAGCTATGTAGAATTTCAGTGCCAAATATCTGGGAAGGAACAGATTAAAATGCTATCAGTAGCTCCTTTAAAACAGTAGGATTGTTTTTTCTGCTTCTTTATACTATTATGCTACTTTCACACTTTCTGCAATGAGAATATGCTTTTATAATTTAAAAAATTATTAAATATGGGACACCTGGGTGACAGTCAGTTGAGCATCCAACTCTTGATTTTGGCCCAGGTCATGGGATCAGGCCCCATGTTGGGCTCCATGCTGAGTGTGGAGCCTGCTTAAGATTTTGTTTTTTTCTCTCTCTCTCTCTCTCTCCCTCCCTCTGATTCTCTCCCCTATTCATGCTTTCTCTCTATCTAAAGTAAAATAAAAAATACAGATGCACTTTAAAAGCAACCAAGACTCTGGAGAAATGGCTGCATTAAAATTTGTGGTCTGAAATTTATAAGATGAGCCTACAGCATTTTGTTGGCACCCAAAAACAAGGAAGCTCTTGAAGACTGTCAAAATGGGTCACGTCAAAAGAACACAGGGCCAATGTGAAGAGGCCTCCATAGGCCAAACATGACACAACTTGAGCTCCAAGATGAAAACAAATACCTGCAAGTAACTGAGACACATTAAATATGTCAGAAGCAATATTGAAAATATTGAATTGAAAATAAAAATCACTGGTCCTTTGGAAGCTGCTAGGGAACTGAATTATTATTTAAAAAGCTGGAAAAGGACGAGATATAATGAAGCACCTATTCTTTTTTTTAAATTTTTTTAACGTTTATTCATTTTTTGAGAGACAGAGAGAGACAGAGTATGAATGGGGGAGGGATAGAGAGAGAGAGGGAGACACAGAATCTGAAGCAGGCTCCAGGCTCTGAGCTGTCAGCACAGAGCCTGATGTGGGGCTCGAACCCACGGACCATGAGATCATGACCTGAGCCGAAGTCAGATGCTTAACCGACTGAGCCTCTCAGGCACCCCATGAAGCACCTATTCTGTTGCTATTGTTGTTGTTGTTGTTGTTGCTTAAGGCAGTGTTTCTCAAAGTATGGTCCCTGGGCCAGCAGTACCACCTGAGAATTTGTTCTCAACCCCCAGGCCCCACTTGAGACTGAATCAAAATTCTGGGATTGAGCCTGAGTCTAGAAGGGTTAAGAGTCAGTTCTCTGAGCATCACATCAAATTCTGATTCTCCTGTTTTTGTTCTGTTATTTTCTCAGCAACTACAAGGCTCTGGTGTAGCCTTTCCTTCTCAGAGAGATATAAAATTCCAGATTCTTGGGTAGGTTCAAGAGGAAGAAGTTAGGTGGGCAATTTAAACCTGCTTTTTTTTTAAGTTTTATTTATATATTTTGAGAGAGAGAGAGGAGAGCACAGGCAGGGGAGGGACAGAAAGAGAGGGAGACGAGAGAGGATCTCAAGCAGGCTCCATGTTGTCAGTGTAGAGTCCGGCACAGGGCTCGAACCCATGAACCGCATGATCATGACCTGAGCGGAAATAAAGAGTCAGACACTTAACCAATTGAGCCACTCAGGCGTCCCAGCCTGCTTTCTATGAGGACATACAGATCAACCTGGCCTATGTGAGAATTCTCCAAGTACTCTAGCACCTCAACTGTGGATTACACTGGAGTGTGGGGCCAAAGTTCTGACTGGTATATTAATGCTCCTCTCAGCCTTTGTCTCAGTCCAGCCAACTTCCCCTAAATAGTACTAAGACTATACAAGTCACAGATCAGTTCTTTCAAACCAATAAGCAAATAATTCCAATTATTATGAACTGTTCCACAGCTTAGAGAAAGGTGATAAAGCTGACATAACATTGATACCAAAACTGGACGATGATGCACTGAATAGGATGCTACCAACTAGTGCTATATGAATAATGATTCAAAAACCCTACACTGTGTGGGGCGCCTGGCTGGCTCAGTCAGTGGAGCATGCAGCTCTTGACTTGGGGACTGTAAATCTGAGCCCCATGTTGGGTGTAGAGATTACTTAAAAATAAAATCTTAACAAACAAAACAAAAACAAAACAAAACAAACAAAAAACCCCTACATTGGGAAAAACAGGTAAAATCCCAAAAGAGTGTGAAGTTTAATTAATAGCAATTTACCAATGTTAGCTCCTCCATTGTGACAAACATAGCATAGGAATGTTAAGATATTAATTATAGGGGAAATTGGGTGAGGAGTATATGGGAACTTTCTGTAGTGCCTTTGCAAATTTTCTATAAATCTAAGATAATTATAAAATTTAAAGTTTATTTAAAAAATTGTAAAACCTACTTAAAAGTTACTCATGCCACTCTGGCCAAGGCGGGGGTGGGGGGGGGCAGGCAGCACTAACAGTCATGGTCAGGTGTGTGGGCAAATGAAACATCTACTAGGGTCCTAGGACATGGCCCTCACTGTCTCCATCAGACCTACTTGGCTTCCTGCTTGACCATGGCTGAAACTGAGGGACGTATACCTCTGCCTGACATTTCTTTCCTGGATTTCTAACTATCATTGGCACCTTCTAACCCTCACAGTTTAAAATAAGTACAAAAACCCAGTGTGGGTAATAACTAATGACAGTATGCCATTTTGGAGGCATGGAGATAGTTCCTCAAAGGATCAGAAAGCTTCCCCACAGAGGTTCAAACTCTGTCTTCTAGTCAGACCCACCAAACAGATGTAAGGTCCCACAAGCCTGAAAACTGGAACAGAAACCATCCTACCCTACTGTCCCACCCAAGAAAATTTTCCCCAGCCTATTTTGACAGACCAAGATGATCAGGCAGGAACAATAAGCATAAGCCTGTGTCTGCAGGGGAAGGGCTCCTGCTCTAAGTAGCAGGTGAACCTTCCACGTAACTGCTACAACATCACCCCATGGACCACTTTAGATCATGTAAAATACTAAGATGTTTTGTGGCCATAAATCTGGCCTGGTGCCTTATAATTCATTTCTACCTATGACATATACGCTTGAGTCAAAAATAGATCTGAAAGACACCAGAAAGTTTCTAGGACAAACACCGAGGATTACCTAATGGAACCCACCATGGTTGGGGAGGAGGAGTACTCTTTCTATAGTTTCCTCTTCATTGATTATAGACACCAAAACCAATGCCTTAATTCTCTTTCACCACTGAATCTTCAGTGTAGGCAAGGTTCTTGACATGTAATATTGTTGTAAAATATTATGTTGTTAATAATAACATAATAAAAATAAAATAAATGTTAAATATATTTGTTTAATTTCTGGGCAGAAAATGCACTGCGACCAATATTACAACAAACTTTGTATCCTCTGGACCATATAACTTCTTTTGGTAAACAAGTACTTTGACATATGGGTATTATCACAGTTGAATGAGTTAGTCTTCCTAAAGCCTTGATCTCCTTAAATTTGACTACAGGGCTTAAAGGCCTGTCCATCCATGGGCTCCTTTTACAGATAGTTCTAGGGGTTCGTGGCCTGAAATTAATAAAATTCCAATCTGCATCATCTTTTGTTTAAAATAAATTAGAACAAGTGTGACTTTTCTCACTCATCTACTTCTTCAGATGATTAGTGACCCTGGGAAAATGTCGCCATGCAGGAACACTCAGAAAAAGATCAAACAAATTTTGGAAAGAGAAGTCTACCAATTACGACCTAAGATCCCTGAGATATCAAAGGAGTATGAAGTGGTTTAATTGGTTCCTCGAGAAGACAGTAGTTGAATCAGACATTGGGCCCCTAAACCACCTGCCATTGTGTTGGCTCACAGAGGCACCAATGATATGAGAAGGGAACTTCCTTCAAACAGCCCCTGAAGTCAGTGTGAGAATGAGTCACCCCATTGTTCTATCAGGTGCAGGCTGCATTTATTCTGGGTTCGCTCTTTTAATCTTTGTGAGCCATCCACATGGGTAAGGCCTCTGGTCTATTATCGGAGTGTAATCTTTTCACTTTTCAAAATAGCTTCTCTCGGGAGCCAGAAAGCTTAAATAGGGCACCGGAGTGCTAATAAGCTCCCGTTCGTGTGTGGGAATGGCAAGCCATCTGTGTAGCAGCCAAAGCAGAGAAGCAAAGCTGGATTCCCTTAGTCTGACCCAAGGATGCCGTAATGCCATCTTCAGCTACGCTAAAGACACTTGCCTGGGTTCCAGTTAGTGGAAAGCAGCGGTAGGGCAGATGAGATGCACTTCCAGTGTCGATAAATAAAACAGGCATCAACACAATTTCTCTGTAGTCATTAGATTACTGCTAGCATCAGAAGTTTCTGGGCTAAATTCATTACCACAACATGAAGGAAAAGATTTCTTCTCAATCATCTATCTTTTGACTTGAAACAGAAACACAAGTTCATTTTCTCAGGAAATTCTCCTCCTTAGTCAGGATTTATGTACCCATTTTCATTTTATGAACACCCAAACTTTGATTCTTTAATCAGGAAAAAAGAAAATAAAATGCCACATTTACATACATTGTTAATCCTATTTTTCCTTTGATCGATAAAAATTTCAGGACACACCAGGAGCCATTTAAATTAGTTTTTTTGTTTTTGTTTTTCAAGTTGAGGGAAGAAAACACCTTTCTAATCCTCCTTCAGGAATTAGAGCAAGCCCGGTAGGAGCAAATGGCAGGGGGAGGCCAGTGCCAGAGCTGAGTGCAGGCATTCTCAATGAAGGTAGAAAGGTTTGGCCACCAAAGGACCTAGAAGTGGGTAATGTCAGAAGGTGAGAATAAGCCATGGTTTAGAGACTAATAAAGACCAAAGCCAGGAACATTTCATCTCTAATATTCTATATACCTAACATCCAATCCAACAGCAAACTGTTTTGGTTATACCTTCAAAATATATGTTGAGAATACTTCTTCCTGCCTCTACCATTGCAACCTGGTCTATGCCACTATCACTTTCCCACATAATTCTGATAGACTCTTAACTGCTCTCGTTCTTCTGATTTTACTTTCCCCACTCCAAACCTATTCTCCATATGACAGTCCAAGTTATCCTTTCCAAACACATCAGATGATGGCACTTCCCTACCCCAAATCCTTCAAGAGCTTTAGTTTTAGTTTAGTTTAGTTTTAGTTTCAGCTACAAGCCAAAGTCATGACCATGGCTTGAAAGGCCCTACATCCTATGCTCCCCTGGCCTTCACTACGGCCGTGACCTCACCAATTACCAGAGTTGTTCTACCCACTCTGTTCCAGCCTTTACACTAGCATTTCTCTCTACTGGGATGTTCTTCCCACTAGAAAAGTATGCCACTCACTCTGAATTCCTTCCTATCTCTGTTGAAGTGTCATTTTCTTTGAGAACCCTTCCCTGGTCACAGTACATAAAATAGTAGCTTCTAGTACTCCTTGTCTCTCCCAAGCTGATGTATCTTACTTTTCTCTCTCTCTCTCTCTCTCTCTCTCTCTCTCTCTCTCTCATCTTTTTATCTATCTAGATTATCATACATATTTAGATATTTATAGGTATATAGATAAATGTTTGTTTATATTTTGTCTCCATCACCATAACCAGTATCAGAAGGTAAGTTTCATAAGGTCAGGGACTGTGTTTTAGTCACTTGTGTATCCCTACCACCTAGAACAGAGCCTGGCATATGACAGACATTCAATAATACTTGTTGAATAAATGAATGAATGAATTCCACAGTTGGCATTTTACTCAGCAAGAAAATCCTGAATTACAACCAATCAACAAAGCTAATGACCAGAAGCCAGGATGACATAGAAACAGAGGGACTAGGAGCTAGAAAAGAATTTAACTGAGAAGGTCCATGGTTCAGAAGCCTGAAACTCACTTTTATTGCCCACCAGATGTTTGATACCGAGTACATCAACCTGACTTGAAGCCTGAGTGTTTGAGAATCAAGAAGCTGGTAGTTTAAGGATTCCACTTCATATTCCCCTTGGGGAAATCAGAACATTTCTTGATCTCCTGAACCTGTTCCATTTTCTGGAATTCCTCAGGCTCCAGGGAGACTATTTTGTGTTGTCTTTATCTCTACATTTTGAATGTCTGACCTAGTGCCAGCCACAGGCCATGTGCTTGATAAATGAATGTTGAATGACTAAATTGTGAGTATATCAAGAATCCCCTTTGCAAATTCATGGAAGGTGGGATAAGTCATGGATTTGGAGATGGGCTGGGCTCTCTCTGATATCCATCCCACTCTGTACTGTTCCCTCTCTCCAGAGTCCTTATAACCCTTCTCATCCTAATGTTATACCTTGAAAGACAAGACAGAACCAAATAAGGACTGGAATATCTACTTTACAGTATGGTCTTCAAGAAGAGTCTGTTCTTTCTTAGAACAGGATCTGTTCTTTCATAGCCTGTGGCTAAAAGTAAAGCCACCCTCTCCTTCTTTGTCCCAGAGCATTTTTTACAATTCTAGCAAACTTGAATGTAATTTTTCTGGACACAATTCTCATGTCTTATCTTTGTCCTTCGTTTCAATCTTATTCACACAAATGTTAAGTTACTTGTCCGTGAATAGTTCCCACAAGGCAGTCTTTGTGGTCGAGCACTCTTCTTTCCTCTTGGAATCAGCCTTGGGTATCTGAGCTGAAGAGACAGCTCCCTCTACAGTCTCCGCCGCATCTTCCTGTGCCTCCTCCTTTTCTTTGCTAGTGTACTTTATATTTTTTTAAGTCAGAATTATCCAATTCTCTTAAAGCCCAAATTCCATTTAAAATCTGCTGTGGGACTACAATCTTCTTTTCTTCTTGTCTTTAGAATACGTACGCCAGTTTTAAATCTAATACTACCTTTTCTCTTTTTCTCAGTTTTTACATCACTGACAAGTTCCTCCTTATTGGCTAGAATTAGGTCCTGCATTTGTCAGGATTTAGTGTGTATATATATATATACTTTGTCCTGCATTTGTCAGGATTTAGTGTGTGTGTGTATATATATATATATAAAATTTCCTAGTGTGTATATATATATATATATATATATATATATACTTTGTCCTGCATTTGTCAGGATTTAGTGTGTATATATATATATATATATAAAATTTCCTAAAATATATATATTTCCAATTATAGATATATATCCTAATTATTTTTCTTTATAAATATATATCCTAATTATTCTTTATAAATTCTTTATAAATATAAAAATAATATAACATTTGCCATCCAAATTATATGTAATATTATATAAATGATAAATATTTTTATTTTTGGAATTATATTTATATATATTTGATAGGGAGTGAGAGAGGAAGAGATTGATTTATTATAAGAAACTGACTCATGTGATTATAGAGACTCAGACATTCCAAGATCTGCCATTAGCAAGCTGGAGACCCAGGAGTGCTGATGGTATACCTCCAGTCCAAAAGCCAAGAAGAGCTGATGTTTCCATTGGAATGTGAAGAAAAAGAACAATATTCTAGCTCAAGTGGTCAGACAGGAGGAGTCCCTTTCACTCAGGGGAGGGTCAGGCTTTTTGGTCTATTCAGGCCATCAACTGATTGGATGTGGCCCACCCATATTAAGGAAGGCCATCTGCTTTACTAGGTCTAATGATTCAAATGTTAATCTCATCCAAAACAGCCTCATAGACACACTCAGAATAATGTTTGACCAAATATCTGAGCATCCTGTGGCCGAGAAGTTCACACATAAAATTAACCATCATAGGTCCTTAATTGCCAGGTTGCCTAGTTCTATCTCTACTTAGAGAAAATAAAATTTCAGAGAGGAATTGAGGTCTTTTCAGACTCTGCTTTCAACCAGAGCTTTCCTCCAGATAAGTAGCTGATTCTTATTTCCTTTCATGACAATGTCCTGTTTCTGCCAGGTTCATGCTTTGCAGGAAGTGTATACCATTCAGTCACTTATTCCAAAGGAAACATTTTGTATTGATCACCTATTATGCATCAAGCACTGTGCCAGGAATCATGTACTCATTTCATCTCACCCACTGGCCTAAGGGTGCCCCTGATTATTTCACTTCAGTTCCTCTTTCTTGCTGGCTTTGCCCATATGCTCTGTGGAGAGGGCCCATGCTCAGTCTCTGTTTTCTGCAGGCACATATCTTCTTCATACATAAGCAGTATTTTTTTTCCACTTCATGTCAGGTTCTTTCTTCTTTCTTTTCTTTTCTTTTCTTTTCTTTTCTTTTCTTTTCTTTCTTTCTTCTTCCTTCCTTTCTCTCTTTCTTTCCATTCCTTCCTTCCTTCCTTCCTTCCTTCCTTCCTTCCTTCCTTCCTTTGCACATCTATTATGGCTTATAATTCATAGACAAAGCTAGTGGCTGACTCATAGCAAGATAAATGTAGATAGGAAAAGTTGTCACAACCTGGCAATAGATTCACTCACCTGAACAGGGCAGAGAGATACTGAATTACCCTCTTGGTTCACAGTGGTTGTCAAGCCATGTCCACAATTAATGGTATCTGAGCACTACTGACTTTTGGGCAAAAAAAAGACAGCACTGAAGGAGTTGCCAGAACAGTAGGAGGTAGAGTCAGTGACGGAGAGTCTCCAGGGGGCAGAAACCTAAAGACTGAAGAGAGGCTGCCTGCACCCAAGATAGTCATTCATGTTTGGTTTGGCTGCAGTGAAGCTCAGGGACAGGACCAAGGTTTCTGGAAAGAGAGCTGGCAAGAACAAGGCCTGACCTCGGTTCAGAGCACAGACTCGCTTCATACACACTTTGGAGCTGACAAATCTTGGGCAAATTATTTAATCTCTCTTTACCTTGGTCTTTTCAATTGTGAAGTGGAAATCCCAACAAGATTGTCGTGAAGTTTAAATGAACAAATGTAAATTAGGATTCATAAAGCTGAGCACAAACAAAGCATTCCATTCAGTTGTTGTTGTTTTATACATGGTCTAAACAGGCACTAACACAGAAGATTAACTATAGGAAGTAAATGGGGGTGAGAGCTGAAAGTGTTCTCAGGTTTGAAACTTTAGTAAAGAATGACCAGATCAGAATAGGAGATTGATTAACATGGTCATAAATGTGGGAGTGAAAAAGTCACCCTGGTACATTTGGCCAAGGCCTGGAAGGGCTTTCTGAACTGAGCGCATGGCCTTAGAAATAAGCCCAACCTCATGAGCAGATGTCTCAGAATCTCAGGGCAGGAGGAAACTGCCTCATCTTAGGGATTCATGCAGGGCAATCTTGAAATTGTATTTAATCTCTTTCTCTATCAGTTATTTGGTTACTTTCATTATGAAATATATCATATCCTAAAGAATATATGGCATATGTATAAACTAAATATAATAATAAAATATACACCCAGATAGCCACCAGCGAACGTTAAGATACAGAAGATGAGGAACATTTGAAGCCCTCCCATCTAATCTTCCCTAATAATAACCCTTTCCCTTCCCCCTAAATTACTCCTAGCTTGGATTTTCTGATATAGATTTTTACCACCTATATCATGTATGTCTAAACAACACATTGTTCAGTCTTTCAGAGTTTTGAATTTTAAGTGCATGGAAACAGTATGCCTGTATTCGTCTACAAGTTCCATGTTTTTCTCAGCATTGTCTTTGATATTTATCCATGTTGATGCATGTAACTATAGATCTTTCACTTTCATTGTGACTTGGAGCTGTTAATTAATAAAAGTTTCAATGCACTGGGAAAACATTTTAAATTGTTTTAAAAATTTTAAATTGTAGGTACTTAATGACATAGCTTTAAAATATATGAAGCAAAATTTATTGAAACTACAAGGAAAATCAACAAGTCCACTGTCACAAGGGAGATTTTAATCTAACTCTATTAAGACAATAAATTAAGCAGAGAGAAAAATCAGTAATAATAGAAGAGGCAGAAACAAAGAAACAGTTGTACAGGCAGCAAGGAGGAATTGGTGCACAGTTAAGTGAAGTATTATCAAGAGAATAATAACGTGGTTTAGAGTAAGACTATAAAAAACAAGCATTCACCAGAACATTCTTTTTATCTGTGCCTCTTGCTAAACTGGGAATAGAACCTTAGAGACAATTATAAAATTTTCAAAATTTCTCTCATGCTACTTCTGCTTTTCTTAATTCTTCCTGCTCAGGAGGAACACTATTTTGATTAGTTGGGGCCACAACTAATAGTGATAAAGGGTTGCTATAAGTTTAGAGATTGCTCATATATTTGTTTTCTCTCCTCTCTTTTCCACTTCTTCAGCAAAATGGGTGAATGGCCTCAGGGCCACTCTATTCTGGTATGAGGACAATTCTGAGGTTGAGGCTTTGGGCTTCTAAGAAGGAGCATGAAATAGAGGCTCCTTAAATTGTTTTCTCCAGCACCACTTATAAAAATTCTCAATGTTAGGGCTTAGGGCCCAAGCCTAGGAAATAAGTCTATTCTGCTTCCTATTTTGTCATTATTCCTTGTAGGCAGATTTTTCATGGGGATGTGTAGCTATCATCTGGTGTGCTGAAGTTCAATGACTCCTAGGTCCCCTGAAAATAGTAATATCTATAGTTCACCAAATGTCACCACTTTTTTCTGACAAAGATACATTCCTTATTCTGAGCTTTCTCCCCCAGAGATCATCCTGATTGTGTGTCTTCTGTTGTTCATAGTTTGTTCTGCATCATTATCACCTCTAGGCACCTTTGTCCAGACTCCTAACTCTTGATCAGGCTTTAATTCTTCCTCAAGTCATTAGAATCCTGATTTACTATTTATTTGTCATATTTCCTCCATTCTCCCTGGAGAACTCTTCCTCCTCCCTATAAATAAGAGAGGAGTGGAAATTTTCTTAAACCCTTTACTTCCAAGAAACAGAATGACCATTTTGATATATATAAATAAACTGGCCCCTATATGAGGGAACAACTCACCTATTACTGTTTGTGGGTCAACCAGTTGTAAGGATAGTGTGTTTGCCATTTGCATGAGAGGTAGGCCATTTGCATGCCATCTACATATATCACAGCCTCCAATATAAAGCCATGGGTCTGTAGACAGGGAACTAGGTCAAAGTCTCATCTGAAAGTCATTCCTGGTGTCAATCACATGAAGAATAAGTCCATTTTCTCAAATTGAAAATCAATATTGATAAAGTAAACAACAGAGGTGCCTGAGTGGCTCAGTCGGTTAAGCGTCCCACTTTGGCTCAGGTCATGATCTCACGGTTCATGGGTTTGAGCCTGGCATCGGGCTCTGTGCTGACAGCTCAGAGCCTGGAGCCTGCTTTGGATTCTGTGTCTCCCTCTCTCTCTGCCCCTCCCCCACTCATGCTCTGTCTCTCTGCATCTCTCAAAAATGAATAAATGTTAAAAAAAATTTTTAAAGAAAAAGTAAACAAGAGATATGTAAAGTCTCTCTGCACTGAAGACTGAAAGACTGCACTGAAAAGTGACAAGATTTTTATGGAGTTCATCAGTGAGGAGTGGGAACAAGGTAGCCAAAATTAAAACTGATACATACAGACTGGCCAGAAACTAGGAAGGAGGGGACACAGATTTCAATGAAGTAGGGCCAAATAGAGAAATCTTAACAAAGTAGATACGATGGGACTGGATTCCTGGCGTTTGTCGAATAAAGTGTTTTGACATTCCGTCTATTTCCTGATTATTTTCCTATGTTTTTCCTTCATATCTAACAAAAACTTAGGGATTTTCCATCTGTCTTAGACCTGTTTAGAGCAAAGCCCTGGTGATCCCCAGGCCCACACCAGTGGGGGCTCTAGTGAAGCTGAATGAGAGAGCCTCCAAAGAGTGGATGAACCTCAGGGCACAAGGTCAACACTATGTTTAAGCAACCCGTACATTCCTAGTAATTCCTCTTTCAGAGATAAACCATACTAAGTCTGGATTTTGTTCTATTTAATGAAGTTAAATTCTTTAAATCTTAGTTCAAACAGAAAGAAAAGCATAGCATTACATGTTTCATATGACCTTATTTTGGCATTTTCCCCAGGTCTCTGGTGAAACTGAAGTCCTTCAGTTCTTGGGTCTCTGACCAGTGACCTGCCTCATCCTCCATTCCCTTTCTGGAACTGAGGCTCTGTCACATTCTTGACAAGCTCCACTTTGGAGTTAAATCCCTAAATGAATCTCCAGACTGGGACCCTGCCTCAGTGACTGGACCTTCCAAGTGTCAAAAACATGCCAAGATACCTCCAAATATCATTTACATTGTACTCTTCTCCACTATACTTTGTCTACATGTGAAGATACACCATTTTCTTGGATTTGCCCCTGGCTGTTCACATGAAATAAACAACTTTTTGGTCAATATTGTAATAATTAAAGACACAGACTCAAATTTTTAAACTGACTCTGTTGTTTATCAATATTCTACATGTGGAAAAGAGGAATTGCACATGGTTCGCACATGGACAGTACCACTATCAGAAATTCAAAATATCGGGGCACCTGGCTGGCTCAGTTGGTGGACTGTGTGGCTCTTGATCTCATGGTCTTGAACTCAAGCCCCACATTAGGTGTAGAGATTGTTTAAATAAATAAACTTACAAAAAAAGAAATTCAAGATATCAAAGTGTCAATTGTCATTTCCTAAACCTTGACATGAAACAAATATACAGAGCTAGTTTGGGAACCTGGACAGCTACCAGGAGCCTCTTTTCCAGAACTGCCTTTTCTGTGGTTTAGGAAGACAGGAGCAGGGGTTCTTTTATTCCAAGAACAATGCTTTCTTTTTCTATACTCCAGGGTTTCTTGTGATATGATCATCTATGGGAAGGAGTATCCTGTGGCCCAGGAAGATTGTAGACACTTCCAGCAGGAAAAATTTGAATGGAGTCTTCATCCTCGTCATACTCAATTTCTCTGCTAATCTTAGCAGACGCTGTTGTCTCCAGCCCCATTTGGTATAGGTTAAGCAACGTCTGTGTCACCTGATCATTCCCAACCAGGACTTTCTCATTGGTCTATAGGATACCAGATAAGAGAGTATCATTTATTCATAAGATTGGGATTCATAAAATACCTGTGATTGTTTTGGAGGGTGAGAGGAAAGGTTAGACAGAATGGAGAGAACCTAGAGGAAAAACTGGCAGGGCTAGACAAAGAGTAAATGAAGGGGGTACAATGGTCCCAGAGACCTCTCGGAAAAGGACACCTAATAACAATAACCAGCTTTAGATCTTTAAAAGTGAAGTGTTGTGTAATGAGTGAATGTAATATAGGATGCCACACAGAGGACTTCTGGTTCAAGATGGCAGACTAAGCAGACTTTGCCTTCCCCAATCCCTAAATCCCACTAAAATAATAATAACAACAAAACTACTTTTTAAATAGTATAAACAAATAACAGCAAAGATAGTAGAGGGAAAGTGTGAGGATGCAGTCTCAGCAGACAAAATAGTTCAACATATTTCTGGAAGCGGATTTGAGAGTGCTGACAAATGCAACAAACTGGAGGACGTCACTGCCTGAACAGAGTTGTAAGGTACCACAGGGAAGAGGAAACCATATGCTTGGCAAAACCCTATAATCAGAAGGTGAAGAGGGTTTTGGGGAAGATCCGAAACTCACCTTGTCCCACAGATAGAACTAGGTAACACCCACAAATAACCCAGAAAACGACCCACGGATTGACAGAACAGACTCTCCACAGCTAAATGTAGAGAAAAGTCCACACTGAATAGGGTAGAAAGGGCAGAGACACAGTTGAGAGCTAAGTGGGCCAATGGAACTTTTGCAGGAGGGAGGGACCTCACAGGCACAGAGAGGGGAGAGCACCAGATCCCCACACCAGGCATCCAGGCACAGGGAGCCTGCATGGTGAAGACAAATCCCCATAACATTTGGCTTTGAAAACCATAGGGGCCGAATTTTGTGAGTTCTTACAATCAGCAGTACTTAAAACCCAGAATTTTAAAAAATCAGTGGGCTCGGCTCTAGCAGAGCCAAATGGATGCTAGGAAACTGAGTCCCTACCCTTAGAGACAGCATAACAAACAACACCGCAGAGATACAGCATAGAAGCAGCGGTTTGAAAACTGCTTGAGGTATATGGGAAGGAGATCTATTTACTAATCTCAGAGTGTTTGCTGGAGGGGTAGGGATCTTTAGGGGACTTCTCCAGGAACAAAGGAGCTGGCAGGCACCATTTCCCTCCCCCATCCCCCAATCTAGACACATATATACCTGCAGGAAACAGTACAGCAGCCAACCCTCTCTACACTGCTAACGGTGTGCCCTACCCCATTATTCTCCTATGGACACACCTCCTCCAGCCAGGCCAGGGCTCCGGGTCCCCCCTCCCACAGAAGACCCAAGTAAGCCTTGCTAACCCCACATGCCTCACCCCCTTCATCCCTTCCCTCACTTTTCTGCACACCTGCCCCCTCCAATACGGCCTTGGCCAACCCATCAGAAGTGGTGCCACAGCCTGATAAGGTGCAAGCAGCCCTGAAAGGGGCCAGTATCATTCCATAGTGACTCCTGCCGTAGGGAGAGGAGAAGATAATCACACACCAGTCCAACTGTGGCCCCAGTTTCTCAAGATCTACATATGAGTGAAAACATATGGTATCTGTCTTTCTCTGCCTGACTTATTTCACTTAGCATAATACCCTCGAGTTCCATCCACGTTGCTACAAATGGCCAGATTTCATTCTTTCTCATTGCCATGTAGTATTTCATTGTATATATAAACCACATCAACTGATCCATTCATCAGTTGATGGACATTCAGGCTGTTTCCATGATTTGGCTACTGTTGAAAATGCTGCTATGAACATTGGGGTACATGTGTCCCATCAGCACTCATGTATCTCTTGGGTAAATTCCTAGCAGTGCTGTTGCTGGGTCATAGGGTAGTTCAATTTTTGATTTTTTGACAAACCTCCACACTATTCTCCAGAGTGGCTGCACCAGTTGCATTCCCACCAAAGGCGTAAGAGGGTGGCCGCTTCTCCATATCCTAGCAAGCATTTATAGTCTCCTGATTTGTTCATTTTATCCACTCTGATTGGCATGAGATGGCATCTCAGTGTGGTTTTGATTTGTATTTCCCTGATGATCAGTGATGTTGAGCATCGTTTCATGTGTCTGTTGGCCATCTGGATGTCTTCTTTGGAAAAGTGTCTATTCATGTCTTCTGCCCATTTCTTCACTGGATTATTTGTTTTTCAGGTGTTGAGTTTGGTAAGTTCTTTATAGATTTTGGATACTAACCCTTTATCCAATATGTCATTTGCAAATATCTTTTCCTGTTCTGTTGGTTGGCTTTTAGTTTTGTTGATTGTTTCCTTTGCTGTGCATAAGATTTTTATCTTGAGGAGGTCCCAGTAGTTCATTTTTGCTTTTAATTCCTTTGCCTTTGGAGATGTGTTGAGTAAGAAATTGCTATGGCTGAGGTCAAAGAGGTTGTTGCCTGTTTTCTCCTCTAGGGTTTTGATGGTTTCCTATCTCAAATTTAGGTCTTTCATTTATTTTTAGTTTATTTTTGTGTATGGTGTAAGAAAATGCTCTAGTTTCATTCTTCTGCATGTTGCTGTCCAGTTCTCCTAGCACAATTTTTCTTTTTCCATTGTATATTCTTTACTGCTTTGTCAAAGATTAGTTGTCCATACATTTGTGGGTCCAATTCTGGGTTCTCTATTCTATTCCATTGGTCTCTATGTCTGTTTTTGTGCCAATACCATACTGTCTTGATGATTACAGCTTTGTAGTAGAGGCTAAATTCTGGAATTGTGATGCCTCCCACTGTGGTTTTCTTTTTCAACATTACTTTGGCTATTTGGGGTCTTTTGTAGCTCCACACAAATTTTAGGATTGTTTGGTCTAGCTTCGAGAAGAATGCCAGTGCAGGGACGCCTGGGTGGTTCAGTTGGTTGGGTGTCTGACGTCGGCTCAGGTCACGATCTCACGGTTCATGAGTTTGAGCCCCGCATCAGGCTCTGTGCTGGCAGTACAGACCCTGGAGCCTGTTTCGGATTCTGTGTCTCCCTCTTTCTCTGTCCCTTCCTCACTCATGCTCTGTCTCTGTCTCTCTCAAGGATAAATAAACATTTAAAACAATTTTTTTTTAAAAAAGAGAAGAAAGCCAGTGCAATTTTTTATTGGATTACATTGAATGTGTAGATTGCTTTGGGTAGAATTGACATTTTAACAATATTCATTCTTCCAATCCATGAGCATGGAATGTTTTTCTATTTCTTCATGTCTTCTTCAATTTCCTTCATAAGTTTTCATCATACAGATCTTTTACATCTTTGGTTAGGTTTATTCCTAGGTATTTTATGATTGTTGGTGCAACTGTAAATGGGACTGATTTCTTGATTTCTCTTTCTGTTGCTTCATGTTGTATAGAAATGCAAATGATTTCTGTACATTGATTTTGTATCCTGCGACTTTGCTGAATTCATGATCAGTTATAGCAGCTTTTGGTTGGAGCGTTTCAGGTTTTCCATGTAGAGTATCATGTTGTCTGAGAAAAGTGAAAGTCTGACTTCCTCTTTGCCAATTTGGATGCCTTTTATTTCATTTTGTTGTCCGATTGCTAATACTAGGACTTCCAGCACTATGTTAAACAACAGTGGTGAGCATTGACATCCCTGTCATGTTCCTGATCTCTGGGGGAAAGCTCTCAGTTTTTCCCCATTGAGGATGATATTAGCTGTGGACTTTTCATATATGGTTTTTATGATGTTTAGGTATGTTTCTTCTATCCCGACCTTCTTAAGGGTTTTTATTAAGAAAAGATGCTGTATTTTGTCAAATGCTTTTTCTGAATCTATTGAGCGGATCATATGGTTCTTATCCTTTCTTTTATTAGTGTGATGTATCACATTGATTGATTTGCAAATATTGAACCAGCCCTGCAGCCCAGGAATCAATCCCACTTGATCATGGTGAATAATTCTTTTTATATGCTGTTGAATTCGATTTGCTAGTATCTTGTTGAGAATTTTCACATCCAATTTCATAAGGGATATTGGCCTGTAATTCTCCTTTTTTGTGGGGTCTCTGTCTAGTTTGGGAATCAAGGTAATCCTGGCTTCATAGAATGAACCTGGAAGCTTTCCTTCCATTTCTGTTTTTTTGGAACAGCTTGAGAAGGATAGGTATTAGCTCTGCTTTAAATGTCTGGTATAGTTCTCCTGGGAAGCCATCTGTCCCAGGACTCTTATTTGTTGGGAGATTTTTGATACCTGATTCCATTCCTTCACAGTTATGGGTCTGTACAAATTTTCTATTTCTTTCGGTTTGAGTTTTGGTAGTGTGTGGGTGTCTAGGAATTTGTCCATTTCTTCCAGGTTGTCCAGTTTGTTGGCGTATAATTTTTCATAGTTTTCAATGTTCGCTGATAATTGTTTGTATTTCTGAGGTGTTGGTTGTGGTAAGTACAATTTCATTCACGACTTTATCTATTTGGGTCCTCTCTCTTCTTTTTGAGAAGTCTGGCTAGAGGTTTATCAATTTTGTTTATTTTTTCAAAAAAACCAGCTCTTAGTTTCATTGACCTGTTCTACTGGGGTTTTTTGGATTCTACATTATTTATTTCTCCTCTAATCTTTATTATTTCTCTTCTTCTGTTGGCCTTGGGTTTCTTTGCTGTTCTGCTCCTAGTTCCTTTAGGTGTGCTGTTAGATTTTGTATTTGGAATTTTCTTGTTTCTTGAGATAGGCCTGGGTTGCAATGTATTTTCCTCTTAGGACTTCTTTTGCTGTCCCAAAGGGTTTGGACTGTTGTGTTTTAATTTTCATTTGTTTCCATATATTTTTTAATTCCTTCTTTGATTGCCTGGTTGACCTATTCATTCTTTAGTAGGATGTTCTTTAACCTCCATCCATTTGAAGGTTTTTCAAACTTTTTCCTGTGGTTGATTTCAAGTTTCACAGCATTGTGATCTGAAAATGTGCATGGTATGATCTCAGTTCTTTTATATTTATTGAGGGCTATTTTGTGACTCAGTATGTAATCTGTCTTGGAGAATGTTCCGTGTGCACTCAAGAAGTGTGTGTATTGTGCTGCTTTTGGATGAAAAGTTCTGAATATATCTGTCAAGTCCATCTGGTCCAGTGTATCATTCAGGGCCATTGTTTCTTGTGCTCGCTTCGGCAGCACATATACTAAAAAAAAAAGGGCCATTGTTTCTTTACTGATTTTCTGCCTAGATGATCTGTCCATTGCTGTAAGTGGAGTATTAAGTTCCCTGTGATTACTGCATTCTTATCAATAAGATTTCTTGTGTTTGTGATTGTTTTATATATTTGGGTGCTTCCAAATTGGGTGCATAAACACTTATAATTGTTAGCTCTTTTTGATGGATAGACCTCATATTATGATATAATGCCCTTCTTCATCTCTTGTTACAGCCTTTAGTTGAAAATCTAGTTTGTCTGATAAAAGTATGGCTACTCCAGCTTTCTTTTGACTTCCAGTGGCATGACAGATGGTTCCCCATCCCCTTACTTTCAATCTGAAGGTATCCGCAGGTCTAAAATAGGTCTCCTGTAGATAGCAAATAGATGGATCTTGTTTTTTTATCCATTCGGATACCTTATGTCTTTTGATTAGAGCATTTAGTCCATTTACATTCAGTGTTATTATTGAAAGATATGGATTGTGTCATTCTGTTATCTGTAGGTTTCATGCTTCTAGTAATTTCTCTGGTCCTTTGTAGTCATTGCAACATTCCGCTCACAGAGTCCCCTTTAGGATCTCTTGTAGGGTTGGTTAAGTGGTGATGAACTCCTTCAGTTTTTGTTTGTCTGGGAAAGCCTTTACCTCTCCTTCTGCTCTGAATAACAGCCTTGCCGGATAAAGGAATCTTGGCTGTATATTTTTCCTATTCAGCACATTGAATATTTCCTGCCACTCCCTTCTGGGCTGCCAAGTTTCAGTAGATAGGTCTGCTACTACCCTTATGTGTCTGCCTTTGTAGGTTAAGGCCTGTTTGTCCCTAGCTACTTTCATAATTCTCTCTTTATCTTTGTATTTGCCAGATTCACTGTGATATGTCATGCAGAAGATTGATTCCTGTTATGTCTGAAAGGAGTTCTCTGTGCCTCCTGGATTTCAATGTCTGTTTCCTTCTCCAAAATGGAGAAGTCCTTAGCTATTATTTGTTCAAGTACATGTTCTGCCCCTTTCTTCTTTTTGTGGAACTCCTATGATACAGATATTGTTACATTTCATTGAATCACTTAGTTCTCTAATTCTTCCCTCGAAGTCTAGAATTTTTTATCTCTGTTTTTCTCAGCTTCATCTTTTTCCATAATTTTGTCTTTTATTTCACTTATTCTCCCTTTTGCCTCTTCAATCCTGTCACTGCATCTAGTTTATTTTGCACCTCATTTACAGTTTTTTAAATTCGTCATGACTATTTTTTAGTTTCTTGATCTCTGAAGCAATAGATTCTCAGCTGTCTTCTAAGCTTTTTCCAAGCCCAGCAATTAATATTATGACTATTATTCTAAATTCCTGATCAGATATATTTTTATATCTGTTTTGATCAATTCTTTAGATGTCATTTCTTCCTGGAATTTCTTTTGAGGAGAATTCTGGAAGAACAAATATTATTAAAATGTCCATACTATGCAAAGCAATCTACATATTTAATGCAATCTCTATCAAAATACCAACAGTATTTTTCACAGAACTAGGATAAATAGCCCTAAAATTTGTATGGATCCATAAAAGACCTGAAGAACCAAAGTGATTTGGAAAAGAAGAACAAAACTGGAGGTACCACAATCCCAGACTTCAAGTTATGCTAAAGTTGTAGTAATCAAAACAATATGGTCCTGGCAAAAGAAAAAAACCAGACATGTATATTAATGAAACATAATAGAGAGCCCAGAAATAGACCCATGATTATATGGTCAATTAATCTTCAACAAAGGAGGCAAGAATATGCAATGGGAGAAAGACAGTAGCTTCAAAAATGGTGTTGGGAAAACTAGACAGCAACATATAAAAGAATAAAACTGGACCACTTTCTTACACAATACAGAAAAATAAATTCAAATGGATTAAGGACTTATATGTGAGACCTAAAACCATAAAAATTCTTGAAGACAACACAGGCAATAATTTCTCTCACACTGGCAACATTTCTCTAGATATGTCTCTGGGGCAACAAAATAAAGGCAAAAATAAATTAATGGAACTGCATCAAAATAAAAAGCTTTTGCACTGCAAAGGAAACAACTAACAAAACTAAAAAACAACCTAGTGAATGAGAGAAGATATTTTCAGATGACATATCCAATAAAAGGTTAGTATCCAAATTATATAAAGAACTTATACAGCTCAACACCAAAAAAACAAACCATTCTATTAAAAAATGGGCAGAAAACTTTAACAAACTTTTCTTTAAAGAAGACATACAGGGGGCGCCTGGGTGGCTCAGTCGGTTGAGCATCCGGCTTCGGCTCAGGTCATGATCTCGCGGTTCGTGGGTTCAAGCCCCGCATCAGGCTCTGTGCTGACAGCTAGCTCAGAGCCTGGAGCCTGCTTCAGATTCTGTATCTCCCTCTCTCTCTGACCCTTCCCTGCTCACGCTGTCTCTCTCTGTCTCTCAAAAAAAAAAAAAAAGAAGACATACAGATGGCCAACAGACATATGAAAAGATTCTCAACATCACTCATCATCAGGAAAATGTAAATCAAAAGTACAATGAGATATTACCTCACACCTGTCAATGGCTAAAATTAAAACACAAGAAACAACAAGTGTCGGTGAAGTTGTGGAAAAAAGGAATCCTTGTGCACTGTCAGTGGGAATACAAGCTGGTGCAGCTACTGTGAAAAACAGTATGGACGTTCCTTAAATAATTAAAAATAGATTTACTATATGATCCAGTAATTCCATTGCTGAGTATTTGCCCAAAGAATACAAAAACACTAATTCAAAAAAAAAAAAATACATGCACGCTTATGTTTACTTCAGCATCACTTACAATAGCCAAATAATAGAAGCCGCTCAAGTGTTCATCCATAGATGAATGGATTAAGAAGAGGTTATGTGTGTGTGTGTGTGTGTGTGTGTGTGTGTATATAGTGTATATATATAATGTATTATATGTATATGTATATTATTCAGCCATAAAAACAATGAAAGCTTGCCATGTGCTACTACTTGAATGGATCTAGAAGATATAATCTTAAGTGAAATAAGTCAGTCACAGAAAGACAAATCCCATATGATTTCACTCATATGTGAAATTTAATAATCAAAACAAACAAGGGAAAAAAGAGACAAACCAAGAAACAGACTCTTAACTACAGAGACCAAAGAGATGGTTATGAAAGGGCAGTGTGTGAGCATTGGTCAAACACATAATGGGGTTTAAGAACACACTTAGTGAGCACTGAGTAACGTATAGAATTGTTGAATCACTATATTGTACACCTGAAACTAATATAACACTGTATGTTTACTATACTGGAATTATAATAAAAATAATTAATTAATTAATTTAAAAAAGAAGGTGAAGGTCAGAAGTGAGGTTGCAAACAAAGAGATCAATTGAAGATCTGTGTACACAATAGACTAGTCCAGCCTCACTGCCACAGGAAGAGCTTAGGGAGCCCAGCATTTGTCATCAGAAAAAAAAACTGAAAATGCAGAGATTGAACTACTAAAGGAGAACTAAGATGCCTAATCAGATTGCTGTCACACAAAAGTTAGGCCCTATTTTGCATAAAGTTTTCTCTCCAAGAATTCATTTTAAGGAAAATAAGTCCACCCATATGCATATAACTTTTACTTGGCACCTTATATTCCCTCCATTCTTAAAAATATGAGTAGTTTTTAAGTTATCTACCGCTGTGTTACAAATTATTCTAGTACTTAGTAGCTTAAAATAACTAACATTTTATCTCACACAGTTTCTGAGGGTTAGGACTTCAGATATGGCTTAGCTGGGTCATTCTGGTTCAGGGTCTTTCTTGCTACACAGACCTCTCCTTATGTTATAGTAGTTAGCTTCCTCTAGAAGGACTATTCTGAGAGAAAAGGCAAAACAGAAAGCAGGAAGTCCCAGTGCCTTCTAAGCCCCAACCTGTGAAATTGTATACCATCATGTCAGCCACATCTACTGGTCGTACAGACCAATCTTGATACAGTGGGTAAGGGAACAACACAAGAACATCAGAAAGTGACACCACTGGAGACTATCTTGGAGGCTGGCTGCCTACAGTAGGCAAAAAAGGATTACTGGACATGTGGAGAAAACCTGAGCATGAAAGAAGAAAAACCAAGGTGATAAAATGTAAAATGTGACTCCAGATAAGCTCATGAGGGTATAGGAGAGAACATTTAAAAGCATACAAGAGAGGGGCACCTGGGTGGCTCAGTCTGTTGAGTGTCCGACTTCGGCTTGGATGATACCTCGTAGTTTGTGGGTTCAAGTCCCATATCGGGCTCTGTGCTGATAGATCAGAGTCTGGAGCCTGCTTCAGATTCAGCGTCTCCTCGTCTCTCTGCCTCTCCCCTACTCAAGCTCTGTCTCTCTGTTTCTCGATAATAAATAAATGTTTAAAAAAAATTTTTTTAACATACAAAAGAAACAAGTGCTTAGGATCATGGATCGGTACCCTTAGATATATTTTACAAGCAGCAAGAAGGGGTGATGGGCCAAAAGAAGAGGATTTTGAAAATAGCATTGCACCAGATGATGTACAGTGCTCTTTTCTATTTCAAGGTGACCTGGAGAGTAGGGCACCACTGACCCAGCTCTAAGAATTGACTTGAGCTCTAAGCTTAACTGCTGGGAGGCAGTGTGAGAGATGCCGCATTTTCTTGGATCTTAGAATTAGTATCTGTGTCTGAGGGTGTTTGTTCTAAGCCCCTGGAGGTCCTGTAAAACTTCAATTAAAATTGTTACGTGTTTCACTTTCATTGGATAACGGGTATTACTGGAGTACAAAAGCATGCTGGCTCCATTTCTGAACTTGTGAATATGTATTACACAACCAAGAGTTAAACACTGAGGATACTTTACTGCTTTTCGCATTTAAATCTTCCACTCCTTTTTCTGAAAATCTATTACCATCATTTGAACTCCACTTCAAAGTCTTTCTATTTCTACTCCTTCGAAGTACAAATTCTGAAAACTAATGTGTACTAGGGGTGGCACTAGGTGCTGCAGATATAATAACGAGGAAGACATGGAGCTTACAATAAACAGCATGGGTAGGCAATTTTCACTACTTTATTAAAAAGGCTTTGAAGGTGGCAAGTATAAGGAGTAATATAAAGAAGAAGCTCCTAGCCTAGTCCTTGGGAATATGGGGTCAAGAAGGGTTTCCTGTCTCCCACCTCACTCTCTACTTGAATTTGCTTCCTAAATATGTCTAAGATCTATCTCCACTTCATTCCTGCCACACTGTGTGGCTAGGCCAACCTACTGTCATTGTAGGGGCCCTGGGCGGGCTGCCCGAAAAGACATCACAATGGCATATTTATTATTTTGAATTGAAGCTACTTGGGAAACAGCCAGTGTAAGGACACTCAGACCCACCTCTGTCCCCTGAGAGCAGGAAATAAATCTCCCATAGGAAAAGTACCCTCCCTATGCTAAGAAGTACAAAGAGGTCTTTATCACCACAGATAGGAATGCTAAAGCCAAGAAAGTTATAGAAACAAAACTCATTATTTTTATTTTTCTCCTCTACTACCTCAGCCTAAATTCTGCTTAGAATTCCTTACTAACTAAAGCTCCCAAACACCTGTTTTCTTTATGTTGTCAATTACTCACAAATTTATTGTCTCTTTGTCTAAAATGT